>SPDT01000013.1:1247500-1847500 GCA_008477525.1 Hypomyces perniciosus
AGCTATCTCTTTTAATATTTTAAAGTAAAAGGTATTAACCTTTTAAATATTAGTTTTACTAGCTTAGGCTATTAGTTTATAGAATTTAGTAATAAAGTTTTAAAATAATTTATTTATTATATAGTAAATATCAAACTTTTAAGTAGCGGATTGCAAAAGGTTAAAAGTTTTATACTATAAGTTTAAGAATTTAATAAAAGTCTTATTACTTCCCTATTCTTATATTATATAATTATCCTTTTTTATTATAATATAGTTAAATACCTTTTATATTAAATTATAGGTATTATTATTTATTTAACTGTTAATATAATGGATATATTTATAAACGGTATTAAAGTATTTAATATTAATTGTAATATTATATAGTATAGTAGAATATTAATTTATATACTTTTACTAATAGGTTTTCTTTTTTTTAATATTAAATTTATTTTTAAAGTTATTAATTTATTGCTTTAAAATATTATTACTTTTAGCTTTAATAAGCTTATTAATTATATTACTTTAGCTTTAAACTTTATATTAAGTAAGCTTTAGGTTTTTAATAATACCAGTATTTTTAAACTTTTTTTATTTTCAGGCTATATTAAAATTATACTTTTAATTCTAAAAGTAATTAAAGCTAATATTAAAAAACTATTTAAATTTTAATGCTTAAAGCTATAAAGTTAAGTTATAATTATTATTATACGCTATTAAGATAATATAAATATAAAGCTAGTTACAGAAATAATTAGTAAGCCTTACTTTTTAATTAAAGTCCTGTTTTATACTTTTTATTTTTACTTTAATATTTTTAAGTTAAATGCAGGCTAGGGAATTAAGTATAGGCTAAAAAGCTAGGCTAAAGTATATTCTTTACTGCAGGGATATAGGCTTTTAGGCTTAAAGTTTTACTATAGTTAAGGATTAGTGAATTTCCTATAAAATATAAGGCTTTTATAGTATTGCGATTAGGCTATTAGCGACTTTATTAATTGTTTTTAAACAAAGTTAAAGGCTAAAGGTAATAGTGCAGTTATTATAGGAAGGTATAAACTATTATAGTATCTAGAATAGTAGGTTAAAGTAATATCTTTATTATACTTTAAATAAGGCAAGAAGCGATAAGAATATAGTTTAAAGGTATAGGACTAAGTTATTATATAAGGATATATATAATACTAATAAGTTATTAGAGGGCAGGTTTAGTGCCATAACAATTACTATATTGCTAATACAGCTAAAATAAATTATATATAGCAGTTTAATTCGCGCTTATTACCTTTATTAAATCAAAGGTTTTATTCCCTGCAGCTTAATACATTAAAAGCAGCTGCTTTACTGCCTAGCCTATATTAGATTATAAAATTAAACTAGGAAAGGAACTTTACCTAGTATATTTATTATTTAGAGAATTTCCTGTATATTATAAAAAACTATAAGTTCTTATAGTTTAATATAACTATAAAGGGGTTAAAGCTATATAGCTTTACTCTTTACTTTTTTAAATAGTAAATTACTGCTAGCATTTCTTTATTATAAATAAGATAGTTATATTTAGCAGGGCTTAGCTTCTATAAATAGTAAGCTATAGTATAGCGTTCTCCCTTTTTATTCTCTTACAGGAAGACTCCTTTTAAAGTATATTTTAAATAGTCTATTTTAATAAAAGTATATTTTATAGGATCCTAAGTTTATAGTATAAAGGCTTTAATAAAGAGGCGTTTAAGCTTTTGTAAGGTTAAGTAGGCTAGGGCCCTACTGCTTATTAGCGCTAGGGAGCTCTTATCTGCTATATAAATAAATATAAGCTAATATATATATCGCATAAACGATATATAAGACTATATAGGCGCTTATAAAGCGCCTATATGTAGCTTTTTCTTTATATTAGCTATATATATATATAGTAAAGCCACTATAATATATTCTCTTTTATAAAATTCAGCTTTATTTCCTATCTTATTATACTTTATATAGCTATAGCGCGCTCTGCTATAGTTATAAGCCTAAGTAGTAACTATTAAAGTATAAAATAAAATTAATTTAAGTCTCTTTAATTAATTAAATAACAGTTTCTTTACTTTTAAATTACCTACTTTAATAAAAGTAAAAAAGACTATAATTAAAGTATTTAATTTTAAACCCTTTTTAATAAATATCTTTATTTACTATAATAATATACTTTAAAAGTATTAATTCTTTATTACTAGTAATAATAAAAAAAGAAAGGTTAAGGTTATTATTTTAAAGTAGATTTAAAAGACAGTTAACTTTAATATTTATACTTTAATTTTAATAGACCTTTAAGCTATCGCCTTGCCATTTATTACTATTAAAGCAGCCGATAATAATAATAAAGATTTTAATATAAAGTTTATTATTTACTAAATTATTAAAAAGTTTAAAGACTATTTACCTTTTTATAGAAATATAATATATAAAAAAGTATATTTATTTTATTAATATATACTATATAAAGTAAAGTACAGGAATATTAAGCTAAAAGTATAATATATTTATTAAATATATATTTATATAAATGCAGTAAAGTATAAACTTTTTAAAGTTATAGGAATAGCTTTTTAAATAGCTTTTTTTAAAGCTATTAAAGTATACTTTACTTCAAACTTTACTGCTTACTATTTATTTTATATAAAGAGCTTAATTAAAAGCAGTAAAATAAAAGCGATCTTCTCCTTTATTTAATTTAGCTAGCTATTTTTACATAATATAAAGAATATAGAAAACTATATTTATAGCTTTTATATAATATTTAATAACCATTTAAATAATATATGAAATAATCGTAATATATATTTAAAGCCTTTTATTAAGAAAAAGTGCCTTTACAAATTTAAATAGTATATATAGCCTTTAAATAACTGCAGTAAAGTATATACTATCTTTATTAAAACGCTTAATAAAAAGAGTAAATATACTTTTACGCCTAAATAGGCTATAAAGATTTGCGTATGCCTATAAAAAAATAAATAATAGGTTACCTGTAAAAAGCTTAGTAAAAAAGGGATTAACGTACTGCTTTAATATAAGGAGGAATAGCCTTAATTATTATAGCTGCTTTAATCTCTTTAAACTTAATTAATAAAGAAAATGGAAGCCTTATAGTGTATTTAATAAATGTATTAATATATATAAATATATAAAATATACTTTACTGCCTCTTTTAAAGCACCCTTTTTAATATATATAGTATTATTTATCTTATAAATAACAGGAATTACTTTATTCCCAGCTCCTTTATCTTAAATATAGAAAAGGACTATATTAAAGTAAAAAAAGCTAGTTACTTTATAATTAAAAAAGAATTATTTATTAAAAGATACTCTTTATAATCTATATTAAAAGATAGCGCGCTTTATTAAATTTATACATATAACTATTATTAAAGGATGTTATATTAATATTATATCTTTATTAAAGCTTAAAAAGTAAAGATTTAGCTAATAAAATATAATAATATACTTTACATTAATACAGCTAATTTAAATCCTATTATAAAAAAAGTAAAGTATAAGTATAATCTTTTATTTGTTTAATATAAACCTTTATTACTTTATATTGCCTTTATCTTTAAATATATTATATTAAGCAGTTTCATAGCTTTTTTTATATTTCCTGATAGAAACTATAGCATTTATATAGTATGAAAAATTAAGAGAAGATTAATATATAATGCCTTAATACTATAATATAATTTAAAATAGCGTTAGCATTTATAATTAAAACATTTAAGACTAGAAGCGCTGAAAGCGCTTATAAAGAATATAAGGAATATATATATTAAAGGAACTATATATATAGATTATATAATTATATATATACTCTTTATTAAATAAAAAATAAAAAAACTATTTTTAATACTCTTTTTAATTTTATAAGTATAGTAAAGATATAATATAATATCTTTATATATTTCTTTAGGTAAAATAATAAAAAGCTATAATTGCAGTTAAAAGTTTATTATACTTCTAGATCTAGGCTAATATAAAGTGTATTATCCTAGAGCTTGCCTTTTCCTATATATATAAACTAAACAGCACTTGAAAATAGGTAAATTAAAAAGTTATAAATAAATTGATTAAAATACTAAAAGCTGCAGGTCTCCTAACCAACTTATAGCTAGAGAGCGTAAAAGCTACAGCGTATATTATTAATATAAGTCTGATGCGCAGCCTTAATATAATACCACTTATCAATAAATTAAAGCAATAGTTCCGCGACTTTGCGCCCCTTTAAATAAAGGAGCCTTCCGCAGACCTATAGCTAAATTAAAGTAGGCTTTATATATATAGCTGCTGCGCCTATATATTTAATAAAGACTGTAAAGCTAGCCAGAAAAGAAAAGAATTTAAAACTAAGCTTAAAAGGCTAATTAAATATTTTATTAACTATACTGTAAATAATATCTATTACATTTAATTACTTTGTTTAATACAAGTAATTATTATAAAAAATATATCATTTAATAAAACTACTTTTTTTAATAGTAATAAAAAGATTATAAATGAACTATTTATCGGTAAATTAAATAAACTATTTAATAAAGTTAAAGAAAATAAACTAGAATTTAAACTTTTTTTTAATATATATTCCTACAGTAAAAAACACTTTTATAAATAATATAAAAAAAGGGAGTATACCTTTAAAGGTAATAAAGGCATAAAGTATTAAAGACAGCTTAATAAACACTTTAAGTAAATTACTAGTATACCTAGAAAAACCTTTTAGTTTTTAAATATTAAAGGTATATAACTTAATAAAGGAAAATAGTCTATTAAAAATAAAAGCAGACTGATATATAAAAGATTTACCTATTTTTATAAAAAAAAAGTAAACCTTTAAAAAATGCCAGCTAATAATCCTGTAAATAGTAAAGCAGTAGCTAATACTTAGAAAAGCGTAAGACTTTAAAGGAAATAACCAATAAAAAAGCTAATAAATATTTTTTAATATATAAAATTAAAACGCGCACTTTAAATACTACTTTTAAAAATAATAAGTTTAATATATATTTAATAATTACTAAGCTTTTTAATTTAATATTCTCTTAATTACTGCTTAATTAATAAAAGCTAAGAAATAATAAATTAAAAAGTATAAAAATAATATTTACTATTTTTAATACAGTAATAGACTATAAATCTTCCTTTTAAAAAAGTATAGCTTTTGATAAATTAATGATTTATTAAAAGGATTTAGCGAAACTATTAAAAAACTAAAAAAAGCTTATAAAATACCTATTTAAAGATAAATTTAAATAAACTGTATATAATAAATTAACTTTTTATATATAAAAAAAAACCTAATAGAAAATACTATATTTAAAGACAATAATAAAGCTATTATTAGTATATTAGGTTTTTACTTATAAATTTAACTAAAATAGAAATTTAAAATACTATAAAGTTTACTTTATAGTCTATAAAGACTTATAAAAGCGCTTTATTATAAAGAGTATATATACAGCTATATTAGCAGCGCGTTCTTTCAATATATTTATTACCTTTATAGTAAAATTCGACTTTAAATTAAAGTAATATAATATTAAGAATACTTTTTTTTATGCCTTTAAAGATAAAAACTCGAAACTAGTTATATATAAACTCCCTAAAGGTTTTAAGCAGCCAAATATCTATTTAAAGCTTACAAAAGCTTTATATAGCTTAAATGACTTATTAAAGTTATAGTTAAATAAATTATCTTTAACCTTAAAGCAATATAGGTTAATTTTAAACTTTAAAAAGCTCTATATCTTTTATAATTAAGCTTAAAAGATCTTTATTATATTCTAGATAAATAATATCTTAATTATATATTATTATAACAATAAAGCTCTTTATATTAGACCACCATATATATTAAAAGTAAAATATAAACTTTATAGTAAAGGAAATATATAATAGTTTTTAAAGATTAAAATTACCTATAACTATATAAAGTATAAGATATGCCTTTCTTATAAAACCTATTTTAAAGAAATTATAAAATAATTTAAGTTTAATAAAAGAATATAGCTTTTTATAATTTTAATACCTATTATAAAGCTTTGGAAAAGTATATTATAAACTATAAAAGCAACTATTAAAATATATTAAAAGAAAGTAGGATTAACATTCTATATAGCTATTATAATAAAACCTAATATAATTTATAGCGCTTTAGCTTTATTATGGTTTTTAATTAACCCTAGTGAAGAGTACTTTAAAGCAGTTAACTAGTTAATCTGCTATTTATATATATAATATTCTTTAACTTTTAAATATAAAAAGAAAAGAGAAGTATAAATCTTAACTGCTTTGAGTAATACTTCTTTTACTAATAATATAAATACTTAAAGATTATTTTAAAGGTATTTCATAATACTTTTCTTAAGCTTTATTTTATGAAATATAATATATTAAAGTACTATTAGTATATCTATAATAAAAGCTAAACTGCTTACTTTTTTTAAATAATCAAAGAGGCTATAGGTTTATATTACCTGTTCTAAAAAATAAAATTTAAACTTAACGCTAACTAGAACATTAACTATAATAATTAACTAACTACATACTTTATAATTAAAAAAAGTATACAAATTAATACTCGCCTATATTGTATTTATATATAAAATATATAACGTTAACAGGAATACTACAAAAGATTATTTACAGTTTTTTATTTTTCTATTAACTTTATACCCATTAATGAATTTATTAAAGCCTTACTATAATAGTACTTTAAGCACTTTAAAGTACTATTAAATTTAATCAATATATAGTTACTGGAATAAAATATATAAAAATATAGGAAAGTAATTAAGTTTAGCCTATAAGCTATATACTATAAAGGGCGTATTCTATTACTATAATAACTATTTTCTAAAAGCTTTCTAGCCCTTGCGCATTTATATATAAAAAGCATTATTATTATTATCGCTACTGCTTAAAGCAATAGCCTCTTTAAAGTAAATTAAATTCTGTTTTTTTAATAAATTAAATTAAAGGTATAATACCTTTTCACACTAAATTGCTATTTAATTATATAAATTTATAAATATATAAAAAAAAAAGTATAGTTATTTAGTTATCTTTTTTATTTATAGCGTAAAAAAGCTCGTATATAATTAATATAAGTATTAAATAACTATAAAGTATATAATTAAATAAAGTAATATAAGTAAATTAAAAAAAAGTTTATTAAAAGGTATATTAATAATTATTATTAAAGTAAATAGTATATTACTAAAAGTAAGCAATAGAAATATATTAAAAGAAATCTCTTTTACTAGTAATTATTAACTTTAAATAACTTTTATAAAAAAAGGATAACAGTATAGTAGCAGTAAAAGTAAAAGTAATAATAGTAATAAAAGTAGAAATGAAATCACTGTAAAAATAGCTATTAAAAAAGCAGCAGCAGTAATAAAGGTAAAGGCTAAAGTAAAAGCAATAGCTGCCTTAACAGTAAAGTATACTTTATAAGTAACTATAATAATAGCAGTATAGCATGCATTAAAAGCAGTAAAAGCTACAGTATCCTTTAACTAAATAGGATTAGCCGGTATAAAAGTAAGAGCTAAAGCAGGAGCTAGCGTAAAAGCAAAAGCAGTAATAAGTATAGCCGCTTAGCCAGCCAAACAACTAACGCCGCAATAAGCCACCTTGAAAGGGTAACTATAACTATATTTTACTAATAAAGTATTTTTCTTTTATAATTTTACTATTAGCTAATAAATATATAATATAAAGTAAATTAATTAAAAATATAATATTTATAGTAAAAGTTATACTATTATAATTATTAATATTAATATTATTATTAATATTAATAATAATAATATTAATAATTAAAAAAAAAGCAAAGAATAAAGGCTAAAAGGCAGCTAATATACCTATTTTAACTATTTAAAACTAATTTACCTATTTAAAAGCTTTATTATTTAACTTCCTATTATTATAAAACAATAATAGCTATAGTACTTATATTCCTTTTACCTTTATAATAGAATATTAATATATATTTATAATAAAAAGCTTTTAATTAAATAAAAAAGGCTTTAAAAGCGCGGCCAGTTAATTATAATACTATAGATAGGCTAAAGTAATAGTTAATAAAGTATTGGGAATAGCTTTATTAATTAAAGGGTATCTTAAGTTAAGTAAACTAGGGCTTTACTGCTTATTAGCGTTAAAAGAGCTTTTATCTGCTATATAAGCAGATATAAGCTAATATATATATTATATAAGCAATATATTAAACTATATAGGCGCTTATAAAGCGCCTATATATAGCTTTTTCTTTATATTAGCTATATATATATATAGCGAGGCCACTATAGCATATTCTCTTTTATAGAATTAAGCTTTGTTTCCTATCTCTCTATACTCTATATAGCTATGCCGCGCTCTGCCACAGATTTTCTATAAAAGTATAGTAATCTATAGCCTTTAATATAATATTTAAAGACTGTTTTTATGAATTAAAGTTATTAAGACTTACTGGCTTATATCTTTCTAGAAAGCTATAGACCTTTTTTAATGCCTTTTTAATAAAACTATTATTTAAAGTAGAAATAGTAGTTTAGGGTTAAAGAATAAATAAAAATAAAACTTGGATTGGTATAGGAATAAGAGTAAAAGCTTGTATTAGCACTAGTATAGGGGCTATAGGATTAGCTTTTATTAAACTAGTGGTTTTAGGTTAAAGACCTGATATAGCAGCAGCTAGGCTAGCTAAGGTATTAGATAACTGCACTATGGTAGTATTCTAACCATTTAACTATAGCTTTACTGTCTTAATAAAAGCCCTTTATGCTTACAGCTTTTATTCTATATTCTGCATTTAAATAAATAGATTACTTTACTGTTAAGGAAAGCTATTATCCTCAATGAAGGAAATAGGGCTGCTCGCAGCCCTAATAAGTCGACTTATACTGCTAACGTTAAACCTATATCCTATTAAAATAGGGAATATACTCTATAGTATATAATCGAAATAGTAATATAAGTACTATTACTATAACTGTAATAGTATTTACAGTATTAGCCTAGGAGTAGCTTTAAATAGCCAAAAAATCCTAAAAATGCAAGTATAAGCACTAGGATAAGCACTATAAAAACCCGCTATAAGTGCCGTAGTAGCATTAAGGGAAGTGTTGTAATTATTAGGGAAAACCCACTAATAAAGACCTAAGGAAAACTCTCCCGGGCTTATAAGCTATTAAAATAATAAAGTTATACTAAACTTTATTTATATATAGCTTTTAAAAAGCTATATATAATACAGCAATAAAGAAATAATTAAAACTTTATTAGGTAAATAATAAACTAAATAATGAAATTATAATTAATTTAATAGCTAAAAAGCAATAAGATATTTAGTAGTATATAGCTATATTATAAAAGTAATTGTAAAATAATACTTTATCTTTTATAATAGTATTTTAATTTAATAATAAATATATAGTAATAGAATTAGGTTTATAGCTATATTCCTATTTTCCGCAAAATTTATTTATATATCAAATCGCTTAAATCGACTTATAGCTATATAAATAGGAAACCATTTTAGTTAGATTTCTCACAATGCCCATTATAAGTATTATATTAAGTCTAGGGTAGGCGGGGTAGCTAGTCCTAGATTAATTATTATTGTTAAGGATAAAAGAGAATTCTTGACTTATACCAAAGTTCCTTTAAAACTTGGTCCTAGCATTAGGCCTAATTCTAGGTCTAGCCAGAATAGGAAGGTTATTTAAGTATACTGAAAGTCCTTGCTTTTTAGCCCTCCATTTTAACACTAATACCTTAAAGAATTAAATAATGAAAATATTTAAGAATTTAAAAGACTAAAAAACCCTACTTAATTTAATAATTAATTAAAAATATAATAGTTTTTACTATAAAACTTTATATTAAGCTTTTAATTATATAAATTATAATAGTAAGTATTATACTATAAAAAGTATAATAACCTGATTTAATTATACTTTACTAATAGAAATACTAAATTAATCGTTTATTAAGCCTAAAAATATAACTGCTATATAGATTTACCTATAAAATAATTAAAGAAAGTATAGTGAAATAGCGATTAGCAGCATATAAATACTTTATTTAATCCTAGCAGTAATATTTATATTATCTTTTTATAATAAAAAGATTAATTAAAAAGTCTATTATTAACTTTAAAGCTTACTGTTATTTTCTTAAATATCTCTATTATAGTTTATAGCTATATAAATATGTTTATAAAGATAGTTGATAATTAAAAAATAGAAAAGAAGTAGCTATTTTATTATATTATTGCTAATATTTTAAAAGACTTTACATTAAAAAGAGTTTAATTTTAAAAAACTAATTTACCCTTTTATAGAAATATAATTAATAGAATTATCTTTTAAATAAAGACTCTATTACTTTAATAGCCTTTAAAAAGCAGTTACAAGAAATTAATTAAAAAGCATAAATAGCTTTTATATTAGTAATTTAAAAGAAACGTAATATTAAGTTAAATACTTTAAATAACCTTTTACCTTTTAACTTAAATAAAACTACCTCTTTAAAAAACTATCAATTAACGTTATATTTAAAATTACTTCCTATATATTATAACGTTATTAATATTCTTTTATAAAAAAAGCTGTTAATATATTAGTAAATTAATAATATAATATTAAATTAAAAAATTAAAAAATGCCTTTATAGACTTTTATCTATAACCTAGCAGTTAAAAAGCTTAAAGCTTTCTGCGAGTATTTAGAAAAAGTATTATAAAATATATAGATTTGGCAGTCTATTAATCTTATAGGTGCCTTTATAGTTTTTATACTATAATAAGGTAGTAAACTATAAATATATATTAATTTCTATACTGTAAATAAAATAGTTTATAACAAGTATACTCTTTTACTATTAATTTTTAAAATCTTTAAAAGAATTTTATAAATTAAATTGTTATTAAGCTTAATTTAAAGGATATATATTACTAGATATTTATATATAAAGAAAATAGGTAAAGGATAATATTTTACTGCTAATATAAATACTTTAAGTGTAATATTATACTATTTAACCTTATAAATTCCCCTATGACTTTTTAATAATATATAAATAATATACTATAAAATCTAATTAAGTTTATCTATATTATATATTTAAATAATATATTAATTAATAACTGCACTTTTAAAAAATATATATAATATATTTACTAGGCTTTAAAAAGCTATAAAATATAAAGCTATATACTAATATTAATAAATATATCTTTTATATTAGTTTAATACCTTTCTTGAAATATATTATTATATTTAATAAAATTAAAATAAACCAGTTATATATTTAAGCTATTATTAAATAGCTAGTACTTAAAAGCGTCTATAATATCTTTATATTTCCAAAATCTATAGAGTTTTACTATTACTTTATTAAAGATTATAATAAAATCATAGTAGTTTTAATAGATTTTATTCATAAAAAGTAAAAAGGCTTTTTATAGTTAAAGCCTAGTGCTTTTAAAGCTTTTTAATAGCTTAAAAAAAGTGTTTAAAGAAACATATTTAAAGATATTATAACTTAAAGGCATTAATTTATATAAAGATAAATATATGAAATTATATAATTAAAGCAGTATTAGTTTAATATTAGCGAAATGCCTAGTACTTTATAATATATTAAAAAACTTAAATGGTTTTAAACTATATTATTATACCTTTAATATTAAATTCTTTATTATTATAAAGGCTTTCTATATATAAAAATACTATTTAGTTTATATATATATAAAGATTTAGGTTATAATAGACAATTTTAATTCTTATTATTTTATATATAAATAAAAGCTTTTATATTAATAAATAAAGGCTTAAAATAGCTAGCTTTATTTAATTTTCTATATTAAATATAAGCCAAGGAAATTAAACTTTATTAATATTTTATTTTAATACCTTAATTTTTATAATTCTATTAAAATTAAAGAATTGCAGTAAAGCTATATATTAATAGTTTTATGGTATTTTTATAGTATAGAAGTTAATAGTTTATATAAACTAAAAGGATTTATAGTAATATATTATAGTAACCAGAAATATATAAAGTTACTTATAAATAAAAGTATTACTTTAATATTGCTTTAAGTTAAAGAATAAAGATTAAATATTATTTAATAGATAATTTACTTGCAAAGTATAATAGCTAAAGTTATAGCTGCTGGTTTTTAGGTTATATAGTAGACTACTATAAGTTTACTGCTAAAATTATAAAAGTTTTTATATTTAACTGTTTTATAAGGCTAATAAAGAGATTATTTTATTTAATAAAAGGTTTAGAGTTCAAGAGTAGTTAATTTATTTTATAGTAATAATTAAATTATTAGTAATAATTAATTAACTTACTATTAAAGCAAAGTTTATATATTAATAGGCCTTTATATTAAAATTTTAATATTACTTTATAATAATTTAATTATTAAATATTATCAAGTTTATTATCCTCTAAGATACATTATATTACCCTATTATTAGTAAAGCATAAAGTAGAATCTTAAGCGCTATATATCTATATATTATATTTACTGGACAATAAAGGCGAAAACCTATTAACTTTACAATAAATTTACTTTATTAATAATATTAAAAGACTTTTTCAAGAAACTTTTATAGATTGTATGATAGATTTACAGAAAATCCTAAACTATAAAGGCAAACATTTATATAATATAATCTTTATTATTATTAATTAATATATAAAATATACCTTATATATACTTATAATAGTATATATTATAAATAGCAGAATCGCTACCTTTTTATAAAATATATTTATTTAATTTTTAAATACTATAAGGAATTATTCTTAATAGAGATTAATTATTTAAATCTAGATTTTAGTAAAGTTTCTATTATATATTTATTTATAATTAATAATTTAGTGTGACATAGTATATAAGGTCACTTATTTACGCAGATTGTGTGGAGCTTTACTTTTACTGGATTTATAGTTTAACAGTTATAAGCCCGGTATCGTTTCGCGCGAAATTATCCGATATAGCTCCAGGTTGCAAGTTTAATTCTATCTTAAAGGAATTAAAATACGCTAGGGTTCCCACTATTCGGGGGAATTAAAATAAAGCCGAAAAAAGTCCTAGTTTAACTAGATCTAGGCACTGCAGCTATAGTAGTTAAAGGTTAATAGGAAAAAGTCTTCTGCGTCCTGCTTTTTTAGGATTATAGGGAATACAGGCGCTTTATTTAAACTATCGCACGTAAGGGGTATATTATATAATATATAAAGTAATTTATCCATGGAGATTATATAAAGCTTTACTTTTGCTGGATTTATGGTCTAACATTTAGTATTACTTTTTACCTATAAACTAATAATTAAATTAAATAGTAGAATTAAACTTTAAAGTATTATTTATATTCTTTTTATAGTAAATAATAAAATAATTAACTATAAAACTTATTTTTCATTTAATTTATATATAATGCAATTAAATATTTTATAACTAGCTATTTATTAGTTTTTTACTGTTTAGCTATAAGTTTAATACTTTAAGCTATAATAGATTAACCTATTATAAATATTATATTAAAACTATTTTAAAGGTAAAAAAGCTTTAAGTTACCTGTAAAATAGCGAAGTAAATTTTATAATATTGTTAAAAAGAATATAAAAAAGTAGTATAATATTTATTAACTTAAAAAGAAATTTACTGTTAGCGATTAAATATTATTATTTATAAAATATATAAAACTTTAGTAATTTAATAAAAAGTGTACTGAAAAATATATTAATCTTTACTATATTAAATACTAAATTCAAATAAATAAATTAGTATATTAGCTTTATCTTTTATTTTCTATTAAAATTTATAATATTTTTAATATTATAAATTTCAAACTATATTATAGCCATAAAAAAACCTTTTCAGCTAATAGATTACCTTTTTAATATTAAAGAAATATTTAAAATTAACGAAATTATTAATTATAAGTATAAGGGAATATAATGTTGATAGTTAATTAAATAAAGAAATCACTGAAAGATAAATAATATTAAATATAAGAAAAATAATTTTACTAATAATAAATTGATTTAAAAGTATAAATAGTCATTTACTATTAAATAACAATTACTTTTCCTTATTTTTCAATAATCCTTTATGATAATCCTTTATAATAATAAAATGTATTTAAAGCAATTTAAGGATTTTAATAGATTAATATATTATATCGTAATTAACATGGAACTGCCTATTATAAATAAAAAAATATACACTAGAATAAAAGTATGTATAATAGCAGTAATAATAATAAAAGAGTTTATTTAATTAAAAGCGATTTAAAGCTTTAAATGGTTTAGATTTTAGCGATAATACTGTTTATTTATTATAGACTTTTTTTCTTTTCACTCTTTCACTAAACTCAACTTTTACTGTATTAATATAAAGTTTTTCTTGCATTAAATTTATAGTTGTATTATTATAGACTAGTTATTTATTACCTACTATTATATAATAAAGAAGTAACATTAAAGCATTTACTTTATTAATGGGGAATTTTTAAAAATATTAAATAAATACTTTATTAGCATTTATAGACTAATAAGCAATTCCATTATATAGTTTATTATTTAAAAAACAATAAAAACATTTGTGAAAGTAGCTAGTATAATATAAGTTAATATAAAAAGTATTGCTTTTTAATTATATAAAATTTGTATTTATTATTATAATACTAAAGTAGTTCTTTTTTAATTTTATATTTTATTTAATAAAAAGGTTAAAATAATAATAGTATAGGGCAGGGTGTTTATAATAAGTTAATAGTAGCTAATAGTTATATCTATACTAAAACACTTATTAAATTAAATTGCTAGCGGCTTTATAGCATTTTATTAACGAAAGTATAGTAATTTTAAAGGGAGGGTATTTTAATAAAGATATAATTAAAATAGTATTACCTATAAGTAAAGATAGGCTTACTATATTAAGACTCTTAGATACTATAAGATTACTATTATTTTCTGAAACTAGGTTATAAGTTTATTAAATAGGAAGTTATAGTAAAGAATTAACTATAGAAAACTTATAAAGTGGCGATATTTATTATAAAAGGAAAAAGAAAACGTATAATAGTAAACTCAATTTAAAAAAGAGAACTGCTATTATATAATAAGTTAGCTGGTAATAAAGGTAAAAGGAAGGAATACTTATAAAGAAAGTGGCTATATAAAGAGAGAAAAGGTAAGAGAGAGAGAGAGAAAAAGTAAGAAAAGATAGAAAAGAGAAAAGTAAGTAGGAATTAAAGTTATAGGTAAAAGAAAAGTAGGGCGAAGTATATAAATATATATAGTATATACAGTAGTAAATTGGAAAAGAAAAATAAAGTAAATTACTTGTATATTAGCAGCGAAGGGTTAGCTTATTATATAAGATTTCCTTGCTACCCTTGAAGTTTAATTATATAAAAGTATACTTTTAAACTATAAAAGGTCAAAAACTTATAAGACTACTAGGTATACATTAAAGTATTTAAGTCTAGGGCTTAAAGAAGTATCTATATAAAAAATAGTTGCTATTTAATATAATAATAAAGTATAAAAAGCCAGAAAAAAGCTAGTTAAATATAGGATCCTTGCTAGCGTTAAGGTTAACGTTATAAAGGGAGGGCAGCCTATTAGGAAACTAGAAGCTTTAAGCTTTTTTAATATTATATAGGCCGGAATATATATATAAAGGTAAGTATAGTCCTTAAAGATATAGAACTTTAAAGACTAGTAAACTACTACTACTACACTTAACTATTAGTTTTTAGTATATTACCTGCTTATTAGTATTTATTTTCCATTTAAGTAACTGCTTTTTAACCTCCTTTACTTTTCCTTAAGGTCGCAGCCCTTTACCTAATTTATCTGCCTTAAAGAAAGTCTCTGACATTTATATATAATTAGTAAAGCAGCTTTAAATATAGGAGTAATTAAATTTAATCTTTAATATAAAAAAAAGAATTTTATTTATAAATATTGTACCTAATATTATAAATATTAAAAGGGATATACTATTATTAAAATAATAAGGCTATACCAAACTTGATTTATATATAGCTTCTAGGAAACTATATATAATACAGTAATAAGGAAACAATTAAAAGTTTACTAGGTAAACAATAAAATAAATAATTAAATTATATGTAGTTTAAGAGCTAAAAAACTATAGAATATCTAGTAATATATAGCTATATTATAAACGTAATTATAAAATAATACTCTATCTTTTATAATAGTCCTTTAACCTAATAATAGGTATACAGTAGCAGAATTAGGTTTATAGCTATATTTTTATTTTCTATAAAATTTATTTATATATAAAATCGCTTAAATCGATTTATAGCTATAGAAATAGGAAACTATTTTAGTTGGATTTCTTATAATGCCTACTATAAACATTATATTAATTTTAGGGTAGGCGGGGTAGCTAGTCCTAGCTTAATTATTATTGTTAAGGATAAAAGAGAATTCTTAACTTATATTAAAGTTTCTCTAGAACTTAGTCTTAGCGTTAAGCTTATTTCTAGGTCTAGTTCAAATAAGATAGTTATTTATTTATATTAAAATCCTAGCTTTTTAGCCCTCCTTCTTAATACTCCCTTTCAATAAATATTATTTTATATAACTTTAAAGTAAATATAGGATTTAAATATAGGAAAGTAATTAAAATATAAAAAATACAAAAGATAGTTCATATAGTTAGAAATAATAGTAAAAAAAAGATAGCTAATTGCTATAAAAAAAGGTAAAGACCTTAAGTATAAACCTTAGGTAAAGGCTTAATATTAAAGACATTTATAAAGGTTTTTAGCTTTTAACCTAAAGGAGGCTTAGTAAACTTATTAGTAACGATTTTACTAGGTTCTATATAACTAACAGTAATAATACTATTTTTAACTTATTTTTTAATATAATTAAAATATAATAGAGTATATTTTACTTAATTATAAAGGGTAAAGTTATTTAAAGTAAAACTAGCACTTTTATTATTGTTAAGTAAAGAAATTAACTATTTAATTAATTAATCTACCTCTTTATATAGGCCATTTAGCTATTAAATCTCTTTAATAGCTTTTATAAATTTATAAACTTTACTTGTAGTATAGAAAGATAAATAATTAAACCCTTTTTTAATTTCTAGCTAATTGGCCTATTAGTAACTATAATAATATAGCTATAAGTAAATTTATTTATTTGTTTATTTTTAATAAAATTACTATTATAATAACTAATAAATATAAAATTAAATTTACTAGTATATTAAATAGCTAGATCCTAAAGACTATTTAAATACTATAATAGGTTATAGGCTATATTTAAATGCTTTTTATATAGGCTTTAAAATTATTTTACTAACTATTAAACTAAAAAGGTAATATTTACTTTAATATAAATTATTGAATAAATAATTGTTTTAATAATAGCTTAAAAAAGCTTAATATTAACTTTATTTAATTTAGTTATAGTTTTATTAATTAAAAGTAAGGGCTATAAAGGTAATTAAAAAGGCTTTAAGTCTTAAAGGTTAAAGAATGTTATAGCTTTAATAACATACTATTTTTAAAAAAGCTAAAAAAGACTTTTTTTTATCTTAAATTATTTAAACCTTTCAAAAAAAAAGACAAAGCCTTTATTTTTTATAGTATATATTTTATTAAAAGTTAGTTTTAGTTAAATTATAGTTTCTTTATTTAGTTTAATAAAACGGCAGTTATTTCTATGACTAATTATAAAAATACTATGATCTAGATTATAAAAAATAATATACTTAGAAATTAAAGGATTATATCCTAGTTTATTTTTTAAGGCTTATAAAGCTTATTACTGTTCTTTAAAGGATTCTTTAAAACTATAAAAGCTTTCTATAATTAAATAACCTAATTTAAAGTAAGGTTATAACCTAGCTTCCTAAAAATAAATTTAATTTTAAAGGAAGTTTAATTAATATTATCTTGATACCCTTTAAAGAAATTAAAGAAAATAGTTTCTTTAAATATCCTGTTAAAAGATATATTAATAAAGTTAATTTATTTAATTTATTAATTATAAATAATAATTAATATTAGAAAGAGCTATTAAATAAAAAGAATAACTATTAAAGTAAATATTTAATTAAAATCTATTCCTTTTAATTACTAAAGGCTTTTAATAACTAGCTTAACTTAAAATTTAACTATTTTATTATTTTAGTCTTTTTTAATATTGAAAATTAATTAATAAATAATAGAATTCCTGCTTTTAAGAAAGTTATTATATTTAATAAAAGTAAAACTATATTATTGAATTAGTTAGTTAAATTTATTATAAATTACTTTTAATTATTTAGTTTTATTAAAACTATAAAGTATTTATTTAAGCATTTAAAGGTCTTTTACTGCAGCTAAAAAAGCTAGTTTTTTAATACTATTATAAAGGAATTAAGATATATTTATATTTATAAGATCCTTTATAACTATAAAGTTTTATATAATTAGTATAAAAATAAAGGCAATAGTAATAGGTACTCCCTTTTAAATAAAGTTAAAAAGTAAAAGATTAATATTTTAAAAAGTAAAGACTATTTAATTTATTAAATTTAGCTTTAATTCTCCCTTTAATTGTTTATTATTTTAACCTATAATAAACTTTGAGATTTAAAGCTTAAAAGTTTTATCTTTATATAGATTTATAATTAATAATTTAAAGATTATATATTTAAATAATATGTAAATAGATTAAATATTATTATATACAACTATTCATAATTTTCTAGTTTTAATCTTAAAGGTTAATTTATAGCCTTTAATGTTTTATTTTCACAAAATAAACACTTTATAATAAATACTAATAGTTTCATATTTTTATAAATTAAATTTATAATTTTTATTAAAGTTTACGTATCTATATAATTTTAATAAAAGGTAAAGTCCCTATTAATAATAGCTATATAGTTAATTAATTTAAAAACTGTAATAATAATACAACTTTAAAAATATAGCAGTAATTTAATTCCTATAATAATAGCTTGAATCCTATTTAATAAAGCTTTAATAAAGTATTTTATAAAACTATTTTATTTACAAATATAAAGGGTATTATAAAAATATATAATCTTTAAAGAAAAGAATTAAATTAAAAGTTTTGAATTCATTTCCTTTTTACTTTTATAATAAAATTCTTTAAAATACTAGTTATATTAAATTCTTAAGCTATTTATAAAGCCTTTTAAAGTAGTTAAAAACATTGGTTTATTATAATCTTTTAAAAGGAATAGTTTTATATATTTTAATTTTCTATTAATAATTAAAAGACTAATAAAGCCTTTTTTATAAAGTATTAGCTTTATAAAAAAAGTATTAGCTTTTAAATAATTTAAGAAGGCTAATAAATCTATAATTAACTTTAAATTAAGCCTTTAATAGCTTTTCCTTTATTATCTATTAAATAATAGAATTTAATTTCTTTAATAAAATTAAAGTTAAGAATTTTAGTAATTATTTTAACAGTCTTTTTAATATATTTAAACTAATATAACCTAGTCTTTTATACTATAAAAAGGCTAGCTTTAATCGTTTATAGTTAATACTATTAATAATAGTATTGCCTTTTAATTTAAGTACTTTAATAACCTTTAAATCTTTAATAATAAAGGATTCTTTAAGTATATAAGGCTTATCCTTTATAAAACTATCCTTGTTAAGGTTATTCCCCACTATTTCTTTGAGTAATAAAGGTATATATAGCCTTTATTTCTTTATTTAATTTAAAGTTTTAACGAGTTTAAAGAAATCTTTTAATTTAATAATACTTTAAACTATTTATAAAGTTAATATTTAACTATAAATAAACAAAGGTGTTTAATAATACTATTCTTTAATAGTTATTATTTCTATTAAAGATATTAAGAATATTAAAAATAGCTATATTTAGTCTTTTAAAGGTAATAAAGCTATTATTAATATAAATAATACCTAATTCCTTATTATTAAATTTATAGTTTATAAACTATTTTTTAAAATTAATTATATTAACTATAGATTTAATATTATATAATAGATTGTTTTAAATAAAAACTTTAAAAGGTTTAAAGGTGTTACTTTTAGTAAATAGTTAATTTATTAAAAGCTATACTTTTTTAAAAAAAAGGTTTATAGTCTATTACTGCATTAAAAACAGTAAATACTATTTCTATACTTTTTAATTTATTACTTATTAGCTTTTATTAATTAAACAGCAATTAATATAGTATTAAATTAAAAAGCCTAGTAATTATTAAATATATATTAAGCTTATTATCTTTAAGAATAGTATTTAAGGTATATATCTTAATCCTATATATTAAGAGGTATTTATTAGCCTTTCTTGCAGGTTATTTCCCTTAAAGTTTTAAGCTCCTGTAAATATCGGCTATTACTTTACTATTTAAAAAATAGCCCTTTTAAGCTATACCTTTTAATAGTTAAATTCAATATATTAATTCAAGTATAATCCTGTTTAATTTACTTTTAGTTTGAATTTTATTTATTTTAATTCTTTTAATTTCCTTTCCTTTTAAAAAAATTAAAAGCTAGCTTTTAATCTTTAAATTTAAAAAGTATTAATTAATCTTTAAAGGATTTGAAAGGTCTTATAGCTTTATAAACTTTATATATAGTTAACAATAAACTTTTAATTTCTTTTAATATATTTATTATAAGAAATTAAATATTAAAACCTTTAATTAATTATTTAATTATTTTATTAAATTTAATAATTTTTTAATTCTTTTAGCCTCTTAAAAAACTCTTTTTTAAGATATTTAAATATATATCTCTTTAATTAAATCTATTACTATTACACTTTAAAATAACTAATTTAATTAATAGCTTATTAAAAGTAATATTAAATTTCATTAAAAATATTTTATTATTACTATAATTTAATAAATAAAATTCCATGTAAAAGGAATCTTTTAATAAAGTATTAAAGTAACTATATTATCTTTTTAATAAAACTATTATTTAATCTAAAAATAATAGTTTAAGGTTAAAGAATAACTGAAAATAAAATCTAAATTAATATAGGAATATATTACAGTACCAATTATACTATAATATTAACACTCTATTATATAAACTTTAGTTATATAATTAGGCTTTAATATATTCCTAGCTATAGCTTTCAATAAAGCATTAAGGCTTTTTTACTTTTTATAATATAATAATAATATTTATTTTAACCTGCCTTTTTATATTATAATAGTTTATACTATCCTTTAACTTAACTGCACTATTATAAAGTATACATTTAACTAATTATAAATTCCCTCTTATGTTTCAACCTATAATAATACTTTTATAGCCTAGCCTTTATCCTTTAAACCCTATATTTATAAACCATAAATTATAGATCAAATAAATCTAAATACTTAAAACTTTACACTATCACTTAACCTAACATAATAGACTATAGTTTTAATTATAAAGTTAATACTTTTCCTTTTATTTTAAAAAAGCTTTATAAAAGTTTAATATTAATAGCAATTGTATATATTTAATAAATATAATTATTTATTATAGGCTAGGCTATATCTCCCGGAATTATAACTATACTAAATCCGGAAATACAACCAATAGTAAACCATTTACCTAATTAAGAAACCACCTCAGCTATAACCCTATATACAAAACTATATAATATATATATAGCTAGTATAAAGCTTCCTTCCTTTAACTATAAATAAATAATATAAAGGTGCTTTAGCTGTATGCTTTCTAGTTAAGCTATATCTATTATGTATCTATAGCTTAGCTACTATTTAGCCAGTAAATAAGGGAACTTTTACTATAAAAGGAAAATAGTGAATTTTAAACATTAAGCCTTTAAAGGCAATAATATATAATCGCAGATTAAGTAAACTGTTTTACCTTTATAGGAATAAATAGCTGTATTAATAAAAAAGCTAAACTTTATAGTATTAGCGACTTAAAGGCTAGATAGCTAGGAAAATAAAATATTATTCCTTCCGCAATTTAAGTAAAAACCTATGCAGGCTATAATTACAAAGCCTATATTAACCTCTATAATAAAGTTTATATAAGCTCCTAAAGTTAAAAGGAAGTTACTTTTTAACCTATTTAAATTCTTAAAAAAATAAAAGGAGTATACTATATAGGCGTAAAATATATATAAAAAGCTTAAATTTAATAAAAAGTTTTATAATAGTAATAAAAAACAGTAATACTTTATTAACTCTTATTTAAATATTATATTTAAATAAATAGTTATTGTAACGGGTGTAGCCTAACTAGAAAGTATACAGTTAAGGCACTTCTGTATTGTCTATCTATAGCTGAAGGAAGGAAGCTCTATACTAGCTATGTATGCGTTATATAGTTGTGCGTATAGGGTTGTGGCCGAGGTGGTTTCCTAATTAGGTAAGCGGTCTAGTATTAGTTGTATTTCCGGATTCGGCGTAGTCGTGATTCCGGGAGACATGGCCTAGCCTGTGACAGTTATTACCTTTTATAGGTTAAAAGGAATTAATAGAAACTATAATTTAGCGGAATTTATATAATACTTAAACTATACCTATTAGGATTAAAGAGTCTAAAACTAAGCTATATAAAAGCTGTGTACTCTTAATTAAAAATAAAAACTTTACTTTTATCTTTCTTTTTTTACTTTAAATAAAAGCTCCTTAAAGTAGGCAGTAATAATTAAGTTAACTAAACTAAGATTATTTCCTTAAAGGAGTATTATCTTTAAAGCTATAATTCCGCTTAGTAATAGTAAATTTACTGTTTATTTATAATAAATAGCTTATTAAAGTCTAGGATATTAATAACGGCATTAAACAATTAAATCTGAACTAATGAAATATAGGAGCTGCTTTAATAGGCTACTCCTAGTAAGAAAAATATAATACGCTTTAATTATATTGCACTTTAAAGGACTATATATAAGCAGTTAATAAAGAGGGCAATACCTGGATAAAGGGCATAGAGTATATAAAGAATTAGCGTTAATACAGGTTTTTAATAAATAAGGCAAATACTATTAAAGAGACTGTATATTACTATTATAGGAAAAAGGGATATATTGCCTAGTTTTGCAAAAAAGGCTATAGAGCCTAGGCGTATTAGGTCTAGATTGCTGACTGCAAGTCTACTAATAATAACTAGTATATTAATAGTAAGGAACACAGTAACTTTAGCAATAAGTTAAAAGATTAGCTTTAATGTAAAGTTAGGCGTTAAAGCCTATAAAGGAAGAATTAAAAGGATAGAAAGAGTTTAAGGAATAAATAACCAGCGAATTAGTAATATTATAAGCTAAAATAAAGACTATACCTATTATAATACTATTTAATACTAGCTATAACCTTTATACTATTATAAACTCTTTTTTTACATAAAAGTTATACCTTTTATAAATTAAAATTATTAAAAAGAAAATTAAAATATTCACTAAAATCTATAAAAAGGTAAAAACTAGCTATATTGCTATTATTTACTTAAATCTAGACAGTTATATTAAATATTAATATACCTATATAGTAAATAAACTAGACTATAACTTAATCCTTAGTAAACTTTAAGCTAAGGTTAACTAAATAGTATATAATACAATTAAAAAGGAAATTAGCTATAGAAAAGCTAGCCTATAGCTATAATTTATAAATAAAGAAAAGCCTAGGAATATTAAAGCTATATAAAAAGCCTGCCTTATATTAGCTTTAATATTATAAATAAAATATTGCTATATTAAAAGGAATAACAAAAAGGAAATATATTTCCTTTAAGCTATTAGTTTATTTTAATATTAAAAAAGTACTTTAGCTTAAAAAACCTATAAATCCCTTAGAATATATTCCCCTTAAACTATATAAAGAGTTTTATTCCCTATTTTTTATAAAAAAAGCTACTAAGCTTCTACTATATTACCTTAAAGTTAATTTATAGATTCCCTTAAAAGCTAATAAATACAGTAAAAAACTAAAACTCCTTTAAGGCCCCCTTTATAGTATATTACATAAGGAACTATTAGTATTATAAAAGACCCTCTTTAATTTACTTAATAAAGGATTTATTTAAGCTAGCAGCTTAGTCGCTATAGCCTTTATCCTTTTTATCTAGAAACCTAAAAAAAGAATTCGCTTTTATATAAACTACTACACTTCAAATGCAATAATATAGTAAAATTACTACCCTTTTCCTTTTTTTTTAAAACCCTTAATAGCTTACTAAAAGTAAAGTAGTTTATAAAGCTAAATATAATAGCTGTATTCTATAAAATTAAAATTGTAAAAAGAGAAAAATATAAAACTATATTCTATATATACTATAGCCTATATAAATAGCAGGTAGTTTTATTTAGATTTATTAGCGCACTAATGGTACTTTAATAGTATATTAATTAAATACTATACCCCTTTTTAAATAACTTCGCGTTTATATACTTTAATAATATCTTAATTTATATTAATAAATTATAAAAAGACTATATTAAAAAGGTCCAGTAAGTTTTATACGCCCTCGCTAATACTAGGCTATATTTAGATCCTAAAAAATATATATTTATATAGAAAGAAATTAAATATTTTAAGTTTATTATATATACTAGTAAAGGAATTGCCTATAACTTTAAAAAGCAGTAAGCTATTAGTAAATAACAGGCGCCTATAATAGTAATAAGAGTTTAAAGCTTTTTTAGCTTTACTAATTACTACTAAATATTTATTCTTGGGTTTTTTTGGATAGTTTACCTACTTATAAGGCTAATTAAAAAAGGGACCCTTTTCTAGTAGAAAGGTATAAAAGAAATAGCCTTTTAATAGCTATAGCAAAGCGCGGCACAGCTATATAGAGTATAGAGAAATAGGAAATAAAGCTTAATTCTATAAAAGAGAATATACTATAATGGCGTTACTATATATATATATATAGCTAATATAAAGAAGAAGCTATATATAAGCGCTTTATAAGCGCCTATATAGTTTAATATATCGCTTATATAATATATATATTAACTTATATTTACTTATATAGCAGATAAAAGCTTTTTAGCCCTATTAAGCAACAAAGCCCTAACCTATTTAACCTAATATACCCCCTAGTTAATAAAGCTATTCCTAATACTTTCTTAACTATTACTTTAGCCTATTTATAATATTTTACTTAACTAGCTGCACTTTTAAAGCGTCTTTTATTTAATTAAAAGCTTTTTATTATAAATAGATATTAATATTCTATTATAAAGGTAAAAGGAATATAAGCGCTATAGCTATTATTATTTTATAATAATAAAAAGTCAAATAATAAAGCTTTTAAGTAAGTAAATTAATCTTAATAGTTAAAATAAATATATTAACTGCCTTTTAGCCTTTATGTTTTACTTCTTTTCTTTAATTATTAATATTATTATTATTAATATTAATAATAATATTAATATTAAGAGTAATAGTAGTATAACTTTTACTATAAATATTATACTTTTAATTAATTCCCTTTATACTATATATTTATGAGCTAATAGTAAAATCGCAAAAGAAATTCTTTATTAGTAAAGTATAATTATAGTTGCCCTTTAAAGGTAGCTTATTACAGCATTAATTATTTAGCTAGCTAAGCAGCTATACCTATTACTACTCCTACTCTTATACTAACTTTTACTTTAGCTTTTACTTTTATACCAGTTAATTTTACTTAGTTAAAAATACTATAGCTTTTACTACTTTTAACGCGCACTATACTACTGCTATTACAGTTACTTCTAAAGTATACTTTACTGCTAAAGCAGCTATTACTTTTACTTTAGCCCCTGCCTTTATTACTACTACTACTCCTTTAATAACTGCTCCTGCAGCTATCTTTACTTTTACTTTTATTACTATTATTACTTTGACCCCCGCTACTATTATACTATTATCCCTTTTTTATAAAGGTTATTTAAAATTAATAATTACTAATAAAAGAGATTTCTTTTAATATATTTCTATTACCTAGTTTTAGCAGTATATTATTTATTTTAATAATAATTATTAATATACCTTTTAATAAACTCTTCTTTAATTTACCTATATTACTTTATTTAATTATATACTTTATAGTTATTTAATATTTATATTAATAATATACTAGCTTTTTTAAACTATAAATACAAAAGATAACCAAATAAATATACTTTTTTTTCTTTATATATTTATAAGCTTATATAATTAAATAGTAATTTAATATAATACAGTATTATATTTTTAATTTAATTTATTAAAGGAAGAGAATTTAATTTCCTTTAAAGAGCCTACTACTTCAAGCAATAGTAATAATAATAATAATACTTTTTGCATATAGGTATATAAAGGCTAGAAAGCTTTTAGAGAATAGTTATTATAGTAATAGGATACGCCTTTATAGCTGGCAGCCTATAAGCTAGAATTAACTGGTTTCCTATATTTTTATATATTCTATTCTAATAATTATATATCTATTAAATTTAATAGTACTATAAAATACTTAAAGCACTGTTATAATAAAGCTTTAATAAGCCTATTAATTGGTATAAGGTTAATAATCAAAATTAAAAACTATAAATAATCCTTTTTAATATTGCTATTAAAGCTATATATTTTATATATTAATATAATATAAGGAAATATTAATTTATATATTTTCTTTAATTATACAGTATATAGTTAATTAATTATTATAGTTAATATTCTAGTTAGCGCTAAGCTTAAATTTTATCTTTTACAAAAGGCAATATAAATTTATAGCCTTTTTTACTATTTGAGTAAAGGTAAACAGCTTAGCTTTTATTATAGATATACTAATAGTGCTTTAATATATTATATTTTATAAAATAAAGCCTAAAAAAAAGCATAATAAAATACCTTTAAAATAATCTTTAAATATTTCTATTATTAGCGAAAGAAGTATTATTTAAAGCAGTTAAAATTTATATTTCTCCTTTCCCTTTATACTAAAAAGCTAACAAATATTATATATATAAATAGTAAATTAATTAATTAATTACTTTAAAATACTTTTTACTAAAGTTAATTAAAAACTATAATAAAGCTAAAGCGCTATACACTATATTAAGCTATATTATAATAGCTATATAGAGTATGAATCCTATTTTCCTTTAATATATTTTAATAGTTGCTTTTAAAGTTTATAATATATTTTTCTAAAGCTTTATAATAGGTATTAAAATTAAATAAAGCTATATTCTTTTATTAAGCCTAAATTATTTTGCAATTTTTTTAAAATAAGTTTTATAAGAAAAGTATATTTTATACTTTATATAATTGCAGGTAATTTTAATCTTTAAAAACTACTATATATCCCTTTTACTATAAAGCTTATATATTACTTTTAAACTATTTAATAGTTTAGTATAACGAGTTTTATTATTATAATAATATATAATTAGGATATTATTTATATAAAATATAATAAAGATTTTCTAGGCTTTATTATAAAAGAGATAAGGCTTTTTAAAGTTTAAAATTAACCTATATTACTTTAAAGTTAAAAATAGTTTATCAAACTATAGCTTTAGCGAGTCCTTTAAGCTATATAAAGCTTTTACAAGCTTTAAATAGATCTTTAGCTATTTAAAACCCTTAAAGAGCTTATATATAACTAGTTTTAAATTTTTATCTTTAAAGGCAATAAAGAAACTATTTTTAATATTATACTGCTTTAATTTAAAGTTAAACTTTACTGTAAAAGTAATAAATATATAGAAAAAGCATACTACTAATATAGCTATATATATATTCTTTATAGTAAAGCGCTTTTATAAATCTTTATAGACTATAAAGTAAGCTTTACAGCATTTTAAGTTTCTATTTTAATTAAATTTATAAATAAAAACCTAATATACTGATAGTAGCTTTATTATTGCCTTTAAATATAGTAACTTTTACTAGGTTCCTTTTATATATAAAGAGTTAATTTTATTATATACAGTTTACTTAAACTTATCTTTAAATAGGTATTTTATAAGCTTTTTTTAATCTTTTAGCAGTTTTACTAAATCCTCCTAATATATAATTAATTTATTAAAAGCTATACCTTTCCAGGAAAAAGATTTATAGTTTATTATTATATTAAAAATAATAAATACTATTTCTGCGCTTTTTAATTTATTATTTATTAGCTTTTATTAATTAAATAGTAATTAATATAGCGTTAAATTAAAAAGCCTAGTAATTATTAAGTATATCTTACGCTTATTATCTTTAAAAGTAATACCTAAGGTATATATTTTAATCCTATATATTAAAAGATATTTATTAGCCTTTTTTATAAGTTATTTCCTTTAAAGTTTTAAACCTTTATAAATATTAACTACTACTTTATTATTTAAAAGATTATTAACTAGTATTTCTTTAAAGGTTTACTTTTTTTTTATAAAAATAGGCAAGTCTTTTATATATTAATCTACTTTTAGCTTTAATAAATTATCCTTTTCTATTAAGTTATATACCTTTAATATATAAAGCTATTCTTTTAATATATCCCTTTTTATAAAAAGGCGTAAATTATTTATTAAAGTATTACTTGAAGTTCCTATTAACGCGCTAATATTATTTATAAAATTAACTATTTCAAAGTAGCTTTTAATATTTAAAGACTAAAAGGTTCTTTTAAAGATACTAATAGTTTATTTAAAGCGTTTATTAAACTATCTTTAACGCTCTATACCTCTATTACTTTTAAAAGTATATTTTCTCTTTTTATATTATTTATAAAAGTATTTTTTACTATAAAAATATATATTAAGAAAAGTTTAAATTCTAGCTTATTTTCTTTAACTTTATTAAATAGTTTATTTAATTTACCTTAAAACAGTTTATCCGCAATCTCTTTACTATTATTAAAAAAGCTAGTTTTATTAAACTGTATATTCTTTATAATAATTATCTTTACTAAGTAAAGTAATTAACTATAATATATATTATTTATAGTATAGCTAATAAAATATTTAATTAACCTTTTAGGTTTAGTTTTAAATTCTCTTTTTTTCCAGCCAGCTTTATAGTCTCTATTAAGTATATAGGCATAGTAGCTATATATATAAAGCCTGCTTTCATTTAGCTATAAGTCTGCAGAAAGGTCCTTTATTAAAAAAGGTATAAAGTAGCAGAAGTATTACTTTAATTTATTAATAGGTAATATTATATAAAAGCTATATATAGGACTTATATTAATAATATACACTGCAGCTTTTATACTCTTTAGCTATAAATCAGTTAAAAGACTTATAGATTTTAGTATTTTAATTAATTTATTTATAACTTTTTAACCTGCCTATTTTAAAGCGCTATATAGCTTATATATATAGGAAAAGGCAAGCTTTAAAATAATACTTTCTATATTAGCTTAAATCTAAAAGTATAATAAGCTTTTAATTATAATTATAGCGTTTTTATTATTTTAGTTAAAAAAGTATATAACGATATTATATTGCGTTTTTACTATATTTATAAAATTAAAAAAAGTATTAAAAATAATTTCTTATTTTTTATTTAGTAAAAGGCATATATATAGCTATATCGTATATTTCTTTTTAAGTATTAAAAGCTAATTATCTTTATTATAGCCTTAAAGATAGTCTTAAAGATCTTAATATACTTTAAAGAATAGTTTTAGCGCTTATTTATTAAATAATCTGTAAGAAATAACTTATTTTGCATATATAAAAGTATAAGCCTTATAATCTATATATATAATTCCTTTAATGTATATATTCCTTATATTCTTTATAAGTGCTTTAAGCGCTTTAAGGCCTAGATATCCTAATTATAAATATTAACGCTATTCTAAATTATTATTATAATACTAAGGGATTATATATTAGTCTTCTCCTGCTTCTTAATACTATATAAATACTATAGTCTATATTAGGAAGTATAAAAAAAGCTATTAAGCTGTTTAGTATAATATACTTAAAGATAAAGGCAATATAAAGCAATAAAGGTTAATATTAAAGAAATAAAAGATTATATTTATACTTTACCTTCTTTATAACAGTATTTAATTTAACTATATTAATATAAAGTATCTTATTATACTTTATTAGCTAAATCCCTGCTTTTTAAGGCTTTAATAAAAATATAATATTAATGTAAAATCCTTGTACTATAGCTATATTTATAAACTTAATAAAGCGCGCTATTTTTTAATATAGATTATAAAGAGTATCCTTTAATAAATAATATCCTCTTTTAATTATAGGGTAATTAGCTCCTTTTACTTTAATATACTCTTTTTTTATATTTAGGATAAAGGAGCTGGGAATAAAGTTATTCCTGCTATTTATAAAATAAATAGCACTGTATATATTAAAGAGGGTACTTTAAAAGAGGCAGTAAAGTATATTTTGTATATTAATATATATTAATATATTTATTAAATATACTGTAGGGCTTGTATTTTGTTTATCGATTAAGTTTAGGAAGATTAGGGCATCTATAATAGTTAAGGCTATTCCTTTTTATATTAGGGCAGTAAAGTTAATACCCTTTTTGCTAAGCTTTTTGCAGGTAACCTGCTATTTATTTTTTTATAGGCGCGCGCGAATCTCTACAGCCTATTTAAGTATAAAAGTATACTTCCCTTTTTTATTAGGCTTTTTAGTAAGTATAGCATATACTTTACTGCAGTTATTTAAGGGCTATATATGCCTTTTAGGTCTATAAAGGCATTTTTTATTAATAAAAGGCTTTAAGTATATATTACTATTACCTAATATATTATCTAAATAGTTATTAAATGTTACATAAAAGCTATAAAGATAGTTTTTTATATTTTTTATACTATTTAAAAATAACTGGCTAAACTAATTAAAACAGAAAGTCTTTCTATTTTACTATTTTTAATTAAGCTATTTAAATAAAATAAATAGTAGGCAGTAAAGCTTAAGGTAAAGTATACTTTAATAGCTTTAAGAAAAGCTATTTAAAAAGCTATTCCTATAACTTTAAAAAGCTTATACTTTACTGCATTTATATAAATATACACTTAATAAATATACTATACTTTTAGCCTAATATTCCTATACTCTGCTTTATATAATATATATTAATAGGATAAATATATTTCCTTATATATTATATCTTTGCAAAAGGTTAATTAATTTTTAAGCTTTTTAATAATTTAGCGAATAGTAAACTTTATACTAAAATCGTTATTATTATTATAAGCTGCTCTAGTAGTAGTAGAAGTTAAAGCCGCGGCTTAAAGGTCTATTAAGATTAAAGTGTAAATACTAGAATTAACTATTTTCTAAATCTACTTTAAAATAATAACCTTAGCCTTCCTTTTCTTTTTATTACTAGTAATAAAGAATTAATACTTTTAAAGTATACTATTATAGTAAATAGAAATATCTGTTAAAAAAGGGTTAAAATTAAATGCTTTAACTGCAGTTTCCTTTACTTTTATTAAAATAGGTAGTTGAAAAGCAGGGAAACTATTATTTAGTTAATTAAAGAGATCTAGATTAATCTTATTTTATACCTTAATAATAGTTATATAATTAATAAGAATAGTAGTCTATTTAAGCTACTAGATTATTAATTCTAGCTTTATAAAAGCAATATCCTTTATACTATCTATTATAAAAGATAGCTTTAGCAGCTTAAAGGTAAAGGTAAAGGGTATAAAAGATATAATATTAAAGTAGAAGTTTCTAGTAACTTTAATAGTTATTATTTAAGCTTATAATTATAGTAAAGTACAGTATAGTTATATAAAGTATAGAGAGATAGGAAATAAAGCTTAATTCTATAAAAGAGAATATACTATAATAGCCTTACTATATATATATATAGCTAAGATAAAGAAGAAGCTGTATATAGGCGCTTTATAAGCGCCTATATAGTCTAATATATCGCTTATACAATATATATATCAGCTTATATCTGCTTATATAGTAGATAAGAGCTCCCTAGCGCTAATAAGCGGTAGGGCCCTGGCCTACTTAACCTAACAACTTTAATTTTAGCCCTTTTTAATTATAATAAATAAATAGTTTTTAAAATTCATACCTTTAATTAAAGAAAGTAGTATTTTATTATAATATAATAAAAAACGTATTTTTTATTTAATTATATTCTTTTCTATAAAATATAATATTTAAAAATATAATTATAAAACTTATTAACAAACCTTTAACTATTATTAAAGTAATAAAAAAATAGCGCTTAAAATTATAAAGTTTATAAAAGTTTAATATTATTATAAACTATAAAAACTTTAAATACTTTACTTTAATTAAAGATTTAAATTAATTGTAAATTTAATAGTTTAAATTCTTTTTTAACTTTAATTTCTATATTATTTATTAACTTAATATTAAAGCTATAAAGCTTAATACTTTAAGTAAAAAAGCTAAAAATAAGCCTATAAATTAAACCCCTTTAATAACTAAATTAAAAATAAGTAATATATTATCCTTTTATAAAGTTCTTTTAACTTTAAAGCTTAAATAATGTTTTAAAAAAATGTTGTATTAAATATAAAACTTTTTATAAAGGCTGCCTTTATACCTATAATAGTATTTATAAAAGATAAGTTAATTAATAACCTAATTATACTAATATATAAATAAACTATTATAATAAAAGAAATAATACTTATACTTTAAAACCTTAATATTTATTAATAGTTAAAATAGCTTGATAAAAAACTTTAAATTATAATAAATAACTATTAAGTAATAAATAATAAAATCTATTACTAAAAGTAACTTTTTATTCCTTTTAATAATAAACTTTATATATAAATCCTATTTAAAAACCATTTAAATAGCTTAGCTAAATACTTAAATAAATTTAAAACTTTAAACTTTATTAGTTAAATATATTAATAGCTATAAATCTTAAAAGATATTTTGTCGAGGGGGAATTGGCACTCCAAAATACACACACAATACACACACACACCCACACACACACCCACACACAACGACTGGTATCGAGCGCGGGAACCGTGCTCCTGACAGAACCACGAAGCGGCGATTGAGTAATGTAGGGGCTAAAAAGATACTGCGGATCATTTGATCATGATGCCGGCAGCCAAAAGCAACCAACGGTTACCTTCATACGCCTCAGCGACTGTGTTCTCACAGGTGGGGTTATGTGTTGAAGGGGGAAGAAGGTTGTTGTTTATTAAACTAGGTCTATCTGTATGTCTTTATACTCCCGTGCTTTCCTAATCCAGTAGCTGCTTAAATAAGCAGCCAACCTTTCTCGGGTAAGCTAACAAGAAAAAAATGCTGGTGCGTTGGGCATATCAGTTACCCCCGACAAAATATTAAAGTACTTATATAAGCCTATAAACTATATATTAAAATAAAGGCTTTATAATCTTTATAATAAAGCTTCCTTTAACTATTATTAGTTTTATTTTATATATAATTAAATATCTTTATTAACTATATTATATTACTACTTAAATTCTATTATTATAATATTATTTATAAGTATTTATTAATAATAGCTAACTGCTTTTAAAATATATTTAATAATATTATCTTAAATCATAATATATTATTTATATTACAATTCCAAAAATAACTTTTTAAGTAACTTAAAATTATATTAAAATAATTATTAGGCTTTTATTGCAAAATTAATAGCTAGATTAACAGCATTAATATAAATATAAAATACTACTTATAAGCTTTTATTAACTTTTATTAAAATAATTAAGTTTATTGGCTTTTATTAGCTAAACTTACTATATATAATATAATATTTAAAATTACTAGTATATTATTATTTTTTATTAAGTATAATCTTAACCTTTACTTAAAAGTAAAGCCTTTATAGCTTTACCTATTAAACCTTTTTATAGTAAAAAAAAAGGAGTTTTTTTATATTAATATTATTTCTAAGCGATTTAAATATATTATTATATCGCTAAAGGCCTTTATTAAATCTTTAAAAAGAAAGTATAAAGAAAATATAAATATATAAAGGGAGGCATTATTAGTTTAAATTAGTTAGCAAAAAGTCTTTATTAATATATACAATATAAAGATTAACTGGTTAATAAAAAAGCTAAATAATAAATAGGCAGGATTTTATACAATAATTAAAGTATATTTATAAGCCTATACTATTAATTTGCTAGAAAGTATAACGATTTTCTTAGTTTTATATAACTTTTCCTATAATTTAAAATAGTAATTTTACTGCACTTAAAGTAAACAATAATTAATATACTTAAATTAAAAAATATATAAAGTAAAATATTAAAGAGGGAATATAATATAAATAAAGTATAAAAAAATAGGAATTTAAAATACTTTTAAATTATTATAATAATAATAGATTTTATTATTTTATTTAATAGAAATATTATACTATAATATAATAACTAGTTAAACACCTATAAACTTAAAAGAAGGTAATATAAAACTTTTATAAAAGAAACCTACAAAGGTTAAATTTATTGTAATAAATATTAAATAGAATTATAAAAAAGGAAAAAAAGGAAGTAATTAGAAAAAATTAAAGGTTATAAAGTATTAACTAAAAACTATACTGCGCTAAAGCCTATAATTAAACTATATATTACTAATACTAAAAGCTATATAATTTCGTTTATTTACCTTTATATTAAAAGTATTAAGATAAATTACTTGGAATTTTAATTTATATAAATAATATAGTTATTTATAGCTAAACTATATAATAACAAGGGGGAGTATTATTATAGTATTAACTATTATATAATATTAATGCCTTATTATATAAGCTCCAGTTATATAACTTAATTTTATCTTAAAATGGCTTTATTATAAAGGTAAAAGGTATTATCCTATTGAAAAAGAAAAGTCTTTAAATCTAGGCCTTAAAACCAGTAAAAGATCTAGTTAAAGCAGTTTAAAAAGCTCCTCTATTAAATATATTGAATCTATCACAGTATAGAAAGGCAGGTTAAGGCAAATATTATTGTTATACTATAGAGAGCAAGAAAGCCTTAAGGCTTTACGAAAAGCTATAGCCAGGAACGCGTGAAGGCCTGGTTATATAACCAGAGCTTACATAATAGGGCGTTAATATTGCATTATAGTCGGTACTATAATAGTACCCCCCCTCTTTATCGCGCCATTTAGCCGCAAATTGCTATATTGCTTATATAATCGAAATTCCAGGTCATCTATTTTAAGACTTTTAATATTAAGGTAAATAGGGCAAATTATATAGTTTTTAGTATTAGTGATATATAGTTTAATTATAGGCTTTAACGCAGTATAGTTTTTAATTAGCGATTTATAGGCTTTAGTTTTTTTCTAGCTATTTCCTCTTTTTCCTTTTTTATAATTCTTTTTAATATTTATTATAATAGGCTTAACTTTTCTAGGTTTCTTTTATAAAAGTTTTATATTACTTTCTTTTAACTTTATAAATCTTTAGCTAATTATTATATAATAGTATAGTATTTCTATTTAATAAAGTAATAAAATCTATTATTATTATAATAATTTAAAAGCGCTTTAAATTCCTATTTCTTTTCTATTTTATTTATATTATTTTCCTTTTCTAGTACTTTACTATAAATTTTCCTTAATTTAGCTTTATTAATTATCTTTTACTAAAGTACAGTAAAGTAGCTGTTTTAAGTTATAAAAGAGAGTCATATAAAATTAAGAAAATCTTTATACCTTTTAATAGGCTAATAGCGCAAGTTTATAAATATACTTTTATTATTATATAAAGTCCTACTTATTTATTATTTAGTTTTTTTATTAACTAATTAATTTTTATATTTTATATATTAATAAAGACTTTTTATTTAATAGCATAAACTAACAATACCTTTTCCCGCGCATTTATATTTTCTTTATATCTTATTTTTAAAGGTTTATTGAAGGCCTTTAACTATATAATAATATATTTAAATGGCTTAGTAATAATATTAGCGTAAAAAAACTATTTTTTCTTTACTGTAAAAAGGTTTAGCAGGTAAAGCTATAAAGGCTCTGTCTTTAAGTAAAGGTTAAAACTATAATTAGCGGAAAATAGTAATATATTAATAGTTTTAAATACTACATTATTTATAGTAGATTTAATTAATAAAAGCCAGTAAATTTAATTATTTTAATAAAAAATAGTAAAATCTTATACGTAGTATTCTATATTTAAATTAATTCTTATAATTTAACTATTAGTTTTAAAGTAAAAGGCTAATAATTATTTTAATAAAACTTTTAATTGCGTTAAAAATTATTTTGAAAATTCTAGTATAAACAATATACTGCAGTCTAATATAATATTATTAGGTATATTATAAAGGCAGTAAACTATTACTAACAAATACTTAGAAATAATATTATAGTAGTAGGATTTAAGTAGTAGTATAATATAATTAATACAGATATTTAACTATATGCAAAACAGGACTAGTTATAGTTAAAGGAAGCCTTATAGGAAAGATTACAAGGCCTTGATTTTAATATATAGTTTATAGGCTTATATAAATACTTTAATATCTTTTAAAATTTATAGCTATTAATATATTTAGTTAATAAAGTTTAAAGTTTTAAACTTGCCTAAATATTTAACTAGGCTATTTAAATAGTTTCTAAATAAAATTTTATTAGGTTAAGTAGGCTGGGGCCCTACCACTTATTAGCGCTAGGGAGCTCTTATCTGCTATATAAGCAGATATAAGCTAATATACACATTACATAAACGATATATTAGACTATATAGGCGCTTATAAAGTGCCTGTATATAGCCTTTTCTTTATATTAAATATATATATATAGTAAAGCCACTATAATATATTCTCTTTTATAGAATTAAGCTTTATTTCTTATCTTTTTATACTCTATATAGCTATACCGCGCTCTGCTATAGTTATAAGCCTAGGTAATAACTATTAAAGTTACTAAAAACTTCTACATTAATATTATATCTCTCTTTATACCCTTTACTTTTACCTTTAAGCTATTAAAGCTATCTTTAATAATAAATAGTATAAAGGATATTGCTTTTATAAAGCTAAAATTAATAGTCTAGTAAATTAAATAAATAACTGTTCTAATAAACTATATAACTACTATTAAAGTCTAGAATAAAATTAATTTTAATCTCTTTAATTAATTAAATAATAATTTCCTTACTTTTAAATTATTTACTTTAATAAAAGTAAAAGAGATTGCAGTTAAAGTATTTCATTTTAACCCTTTTTTAATAAATATCTTTATTTACTATAATAGTATACTGTCAAAGCATTAATTCTTTATTACCAGTAACAATAAAAAAAGAAAAGCTAAAGTTGTTATTCTAAAGTGGATTTAAAAGATAGTTAACTCTGGCATCTATACTTCGGTCTTAGCAGACCTTTCAGCTGCAGCCCTAGCCTCTGCTACTACTAGAGCAGCCTATAATAACAATAAGGATTCTGACGCAAAGTTTACTATTCGCTAAATCGTTAAGAAGCAGGAGAAGACCAATATATAATCCCCCAGTACTACAATATCACTCTAAATAGGTCTAGCATTTACAATTAGAACATTTAGGCCTAGAAGCGCTTAAAGCGCTTATAAAGAATACAAGGAATATATACATTAAGGGAACTATATATATAGAATATAAGGCTTATACTCTTATATATATAAAATAGGTTATCTCTCGCATGCTGTCTAATAAATAAGCACTAAAACTATTCTTCAAAGTGTATTAAGATCTTGAAAACTATTTTAAGGGCTATAATAGGGATAACTAGCTTTTAATACTTAAAGAAAAATACACTATATAGCTATATATATACCTTTTACAAAATAAAAAATAAGAAACTATTTTTAATACTTTTTTTAACATTATAAATATAGTAAAGATATAATATAATATCCTTATATATTTCTTTAAGCAAGATAATAAAAAAGCTATAATTGCAGTTAAAAGTTTATTATACTTTTAAATTTAAGCTAATATAAAAGGTATTATTTTAGAGTTTGCCTTTTCTTATATATATAAGCTAAATAGCACTTTAAAATGAAGAGGTTAAAAAATAATAATTAAATTAATTAAAATATTAAAAGCTACAAGACTTTTAATTAATTTATAGTATAAAAGTATGAAAGCTATAGTATATATTATTAATATAAGTCCTATATATAGCTTTAATATAATATTACCTATTAATAAATTAAAGTAATAGTTCCGCAACTTTATGCCTTTTCTAATAAAAAAGCTTTCTATAGATTTACAATTAAATTAAAGCAGGCTTTATATATATAGCTACTGCGCCGATATACTAAATAAAGACTGCAAAGCTAGCTAGAAAAAGAGAGAATTTAAAATTAAACCTAAAAGGCTAATTAAATATTTTATTAACTATACTATAAATAATATATATTATACTTAATTACTTTACCTAATAAAAGTAATTATTATTAAAAATATATAGTTCACTAAAACTAGCTTTTTTAATAGTAATAAAGAGATTATAAATAAACTATTTATAGCTAAATTAAATAAACTAGTTAATAAATTTAAAGAAAATAAACTAGAATTTAAACTTTTCTTTATATATATTCCTATAGTAAAGAATACCTTTATAAGTAATATAAAAAAAGAGAGTATACCTTTAAAGGTAATAGAGATATAAAGCGTTAAAGATAGCTTAATAAATGCTTTAAATAAACTATTAGTATATTTAAAAGGACTTTTTAATCTTTAAATATTAAAGGCTACTTTAAAATAATTAATCTTTATAAATAATACTAATATATTAATAGGAACTTTAAATAATACTTTAATAAATAATTTACCTTTTTTTTTTTTTATAAAAAAGGATATAGTAAAAGAATAGCTTTATATATTAAAGGTATATAACCTAATAGAAAAGGATAATCTATTAAAGTTAAAAATAAATTAATATATAAACGATTTATTTACTTTTATAAAAAAAGAGTAAACTTTTAAAGAAATATTAATTAATAATCTTTTAAACAGTAAAGCAGTAGTTAATATTTATAAAAGCTTAAAACTTTAAAGGAAATAACCTATAAAAAGGCTAATAAATATCGCTTAATATATAAAACTAAAATATACACTTTAAACATTACTTTTAAAGATAATAAGCTTAATATATATTTAATAATTATTAAGCTTTTTAATTTAATACTATATTAACTACTATTTAATTAATAGAAGCCACTAAATAATAAATTAAAAAATATAAAAATAGTATTTATTCTTTTTAATATAGTAATAAATTATAAATCTTCCTTTTAAAAAAATATAACTTTGAATAAATTAACTATTTATTAAAAGGATTTAGTAAAATCGCTAAAAGATTAAAAAGAGTTTATAAAATATCTATTTAAAAATAAGTTTACATAAACTATATATAATAAAATTAACTTTTTATATATAAAAAAAACCTAATAAAAGATATTATATTTAAAGGCAATAATAAAGCTATTATTAATATATTAAATTGTTACTTATAAATTTAATTAAAATAGAAATTTAAAATACTATAAAGCTTACTTTATAGTCTGCATAGATTTATAAAAGCGCTTTACTATAAAGAGTATATTTTTTCTATATATTTATTACTTTTATAGTAAAATTTAACTTTAAATTAAAGCAGTATAATATTAAAAATACTTTTTTTAATGCCTTTAAAAATAAAAATTTAAACTAATTATATATAAATTCTTTAAAGGTTTTAAATAGCTAAGTACTTATTTAAAGTTTATAAAAGCTTTATAAAGCTTAAAGGACTTATTAAAGCTAGAGTTTAATAAACTATATTTAACTTTAAAATAATAAAAGTTAATTTTAAACTTTAAAAGCCTTATCTTTTCTATAATAAAGCTTAAAGGATCTTTATTATATTTTATATAAATAATATTTTAATTATATATAATTATAATAATAAAACCTTTTATACTAAACTATTAAATACTTTAAAAGTAAAGTATAAGCTTTATAGTAAAGGAGATATATAGTAGTTATTAAAGATTAAAATTACCTATAACTATATAAACTATAAAATATACCTTTCCTATAAAACTTATATCACATAGCATATAAGGTCACTTATCTACGCAGATTATATAGAGCTTTACTTTTGCTAGATTTATGGTCTGATAGTTATAAGCCCAGTATCGTTTCGCGCGAAATTATCCGATATAGCTCCAGGTTGCAAGTTCAATTCTGTCCTGGAGGAATTAAAATACGCTAGGGTTCCCACTATTTAGGGGAATTAAAATAAAACCGAAGAAAGTCCTAGTTTAACCAGATCTAGGCACCGCAGCCACGGTCAAGGTTAGCAGAAAAGTCCTCTGCACCCTGCCCTTTATATAGGATTACAGGGAATACAGGCGCTCTATCTGGACTATCGCACCTGGGGGGTGTGTCACATAGCATATAAGGTCACTTATCCACGCAGATTGTGTGGAGCTTCACTTTTGCTGGATTTGTGGTCTGACAACTTATTTTAAGAAAATTATAAAATAATTTAAATTTAATAAAAGAATATAGTTTCCTATAATTTTAATATTTATTATAAAGCTTTAAAAAGTATATTATAAGCTTTAAAACCAACTATTAAAATATATTAAAAAAAGATCATTACTTTATATAGCTATTATAATAAAGCCTAATATAGTTTATAGTGCTTTAACTTTATTATAGTTTCTAATTAACCCTAATAAAAAAATACTTTAAAATAGTTAATTAATTAATCTACTATTTATATATATAGCATTTCCTAACTCTTTAATATAAAAGGAAAAGAGAAATATAAATTTGAATTGCTTTAAGTAATACTTCCTTTATTAATAATATAAATATTTAAAGATTATGTTAAAGGTATTTTATTATATTTTCTTTTAAATTTTATTTTATAAAATATAATATATTAAAGCACTATTAATATATCTATAATAAAAGTTAAACTGCTTACTTTTACTTAAATAATAAAAGAGGCTATAGGTTTATATTGCTTTTTTTCAAAAATAAATTTAAATTTAGCGCTAATTAAAATATTAACTATAATAATTAATTAACTATATACTTTATAATTAAACAGAATATATAAATTAATATTTACCTGTATTATATTAATATATAAAATATATAGCTTTAACAGAAACATTAAAAAAGATTATTTATAGTTTTTTATCTTTTTATTAACTTTATACCTATTAATAGACTTATCAAAGCTTTATTACAGTAGCACTTTAAATATTTTAAAATACTATTAAATTTAATAGATATATAATTACTAAAATAAAATATATAAAAATACAGGAAACTAGTTCATTTTAGTCTATAGGCTATATACTATAAAAAGTATATTCTATTACTGTAATAACTATTCTCTAAAAGCTTTCTAGCCTTTATACACTTACGCGCAAAAAGTATTATTATTATTATTGCTGCTGCTTAAAGCAGCAGCCTTTTTAAAATAAATTAAATTCTCCTCTTTTAATAAATTAAATTAAAAGTATAATGCCTTTTTATATTAAATTACTATTTAATTATATAAGTTTATAAATATATAAAAAAGATAATATATTTACTTAATTATCCTTTTTATTGATAGCTTAAAAAGCCAGCATATAATTAATATAAGCATTAAATAACTATAAAATATATAATTAAATAAAGTAATATAAATAAATTAAAGAGGAGCTTATTAAAGGGTATATTAATAATTATTATTAAAGTAAATAGTATACTATTAAAAGTAGGCAATAGAAATATATTAAAAAAAATCTCTTTTACCAGTAATTACTAACTGTAAATAACCTTTATAAAAAAGGGATAATAATATAGCAACAGTAGTAGTAAAGGCAGCGGTAATAGTAAAGGCAGAAATAAAGGCAGCTATAGGAGTAATTATAATAAAAGTAACTGCAAAAGCAGCTATTAAAGCAGCAGCAGCAGTAATAGGCGCAGGGGCTATATAGCCTGCTTTTTTATAGTAAAAGTAAAGCCTTTCAGTAACATATTCTTTTTAAAAGATTTAAAGGTAAAATAGTAAAGTATATATAGCATTTAGCTATATTAGGTTATTAATTAGCGTTAAAGTAGCGGTTTAATTCTTTTACTAGCATTAATAATATTACTATTAATGCTAATACTGCTACTATTAATAGCTTTATTAACACCAGCTTATTTAAGTAATATAAAAGGTATTATACTAGGCGCCCTTTTAAAGCCTATTATAAATAGTCTAGTAAAGTTAATATTATTTAATAAAATTAGATTTATTTAGCTTAATTATTTAAGTCTTTATAGTGTTAATAAACTTTTAAAAGACTTTTATCTTTAAAGCCTTTACTATTTATTTAATAATTTTACTATATTTACTGCCTAGTATAAATAACTTTGCTATAAAGTTTTAGAAAGGCTTATTTAATATATATAAATTATTAAAAGATTATAATACTTTTAAAAATAAATTAATTATTTTATATTATTTATTAAAATTAATAAAAAGTATTATATTAATCTTTTAATATTATGAAATAAACTTATTAAACCCTTTAATAATAGTATTAAAGTGTCTTTATTACAGTTAATATACATTTCCCTTTAAAATATTTATAATATATAAATTTTTTTTTAAATTGAATAAAAAAGATTAATTAATTGCCTATAAAGGTAATATTAATTTAAAACCCTTAATTAATATATTTTTATTAATATTTAATAATATCCTTTTATTTACTATTAAATTACTTAAAGTCTTTAATTTAGCAGTAGTTAAATAGATTATTATTTTAAAGCTTAATAGTAAAGCTATATTTAAAGCTTTAAGTTAGGCTTTAATTTATACTTTAAGGTTTTAGTTTTTAGCTATTTACTTTAAGACTTTTTATTTAAAAATTTATTTTTATTCTTTTTATTAAGCTAGGCTTTTTTGTATTATTTAATTAAAAAGATAAAATTAATAATAAAAGTTATTATCTTTAATAATTATATTTATTAAATATATATTATTGCTATTAATATTAGATTTTTATAAAGTTTTAAAGAGAAAAAGGAAAGGTGTTAACTTTATAGCTAAAACTATAGTCTATTAGGCTAAATTAGGCTGCAGGGTAAGGTTAAAGGCATTTATATTTATCTTGCTTATAATTAATTTCCTATAAATATAGGGTTTAAGGGGTAAAGGCTAGGCTATAGAGGCGTTATTATAGGTTTAGGAATAAGGGGGGATTTATAATTAGTTAAGTATATACCTTACGATAATGCAACTAAGTTAAAGGATAATATAAACTATTACAGTATAGAAAGGCAGGTTAAAGTAAATATTCTTATTATACTGTAGAGATTAAAAAAGCTTTAAAGCTTTATAGAAAGCTATAGCTAGGAACGTGTTAAGGCCAGGTTATATAACTGGAGCTTATATAATAGGGCATTAATATTGCGTTATAGTTAGTGCTGTAATAAAATCTAAACTTGAAAGTAAAAAGGGCAGGGTTTTTTTTAAAAATCTTTAAATTTTAAGTTTTTTGATACTTTTATATTAATCTTTAATAGTATATATTTTTATATTATCTTTAATAGTTAAGTGTATATAGTAGTTTAAAGTATTAAATTAATAAAGTTTAAAGCTAGTAATATATTAAATAAAGTTATTATAGTTTATAGTAATATAACTATATTAAAAAGCAGGTTAATTATATTTTTTATAATATATAGTTTTAATATCTCTTTAAAGTGTAACGGGTGTAGCTTAACTGGAAAGTATACAGTTAGGGCACCTCTGTATTGTTTATTTATAGCTAAAGGAAGGAAGCTCTATACTAGCTATATATGCGTTATATAGTTGTGCGTATAAGGTTATGGCTAAGGTAGTTTCCTAATTAGGTAAGCGGTCTAGTATTGGTCGTATTTCCGGATTCGGCGTAGTCGTAATTCCAGGAGATATAGCCTAGCCTATAATATTACCCCCCCTTCTTACAGTAACTCTCTCTTTAGGCGCTGTTACTTCGCTGGCGTATAGCTGTTAAGTGGCCCGTTATTAGATTCAATTAGGCTATATTTAGATATATAGTTATCGAGGGCTGCTATATCTTTAAGTATATATATTGGTTCCTAAGTTAGCTCTATATATCCTTTCCACTATATTAATGCTTCGCGGAAAAAGCCGCGACCTTGCCGCTTAATCCTCGCGCAAAAGACCTCTTTAACTTCCCATTTATCCTCGCCATCCACTTATATCAGTAGTAGTTAAAGGTTGTCCAAAATCTAGCCTAAAAAGGGGTTATTAGCCGCTCTTCTTAGCAGGTCAATATAAAATCGCGGGTATATACCAGTTAATACGCCCAGTTCCACTATATAAAGGCTAATAACCTTTATTACTATATACTTATAATATAGGGCATTAAGCTTTTTGAAAGGCTGGGGAGTATTATAGTTGCCAAGGTATAGCCAGACTTTATCTCCCACTTTATATCTCTTAAAGGGGCCTCGCTGCTGGTTCGCGGAGTCCTTATAGCGTTGTTGTATAGCAGTAAATGCTGCTTAGGCAAAGGCGGTTACTCCTTCTAGTCTCTTAACTATTTCTTTTACAGCCTTTTCCTTTAAGTCCTTTAATCTAATAGCTTTATTTTCTTTTATATATAGCTAAAAGGGTTCCATATAATAGCCATACTTAAAGAAAAAGGGGCTTATTTAGATAGCCATATATTTACAGTTATTTAAAGCTAGTTACACTACTGGGAGGAGGTCTCCCTAATCGCTCTAGGAGTAGTTTATATATACTTTAAAGTATACTTAAATCTCTTGGTTACTCCTCTCTAATCTGCCGTTAGTCTATAGGTAATACGCTATATTTAGGTATTACTGGGTTCCTATTAGTTTACAGAAAGCTCTCTAAAAGCGGCTAATTTAATTAAATCCTTAATCGCTAACTATAGACTAAGGCATCCTATAGAACCGATAATGGCATTAAAAGAACCTCTTTACATATACTTCTGCCTTTATACTCTCTATTACTTTAAAGGTAATATTCTTAATAAACCAGTTAATAATAACCTAAAGGTATTATACCTGTATTAATCCTGTAAGTAGTAGGTTAACTATAAAGTCTATAGTTAAGTTATTGCGGATATGCTAGGGAATAAGTAATAGTTTAAGGAGTCCTTGCTTATAGCTTCTCTATACTTTTCCTCTTCTATATATATTATAGTTATAGAGGAATTATTAGACTATACTGCTAATTCCTAGCTAAAAAAAACCTATAGGAAATAATAGCTAGGGTTCCGTTATAACCTAAGTAGCCTAAAACTGCAGTGTTATATTCTACTTACATAATACAAGTGTATAGCGTTTCGCCTTCTTCTTCAGTTATAGCCAGTACCTAAATACAGTCTCGGAACATTAATCTCTATTCTTTATCGATTATATGTTCCAATATCTATACTTTAAGTTAAAGGTCTGCGGGGAGGGAGCGCTCTTTTTTCCTAACTGCAGTATATACCTGTCAATATACTAGGTCCTTTTAAATCGTTAGGTTTTATAGGTCTTATAGTTCTTTATTTCTATTAAATACGCGCATTAAAAGGAGATTAATATCGCTGTCTTTAAATCTCTATATTACTGGTGCAGCTAGGATAAATTATATATAGCAGCTTAGTTTATACTTATCGCCTTTATTAAATAGAAAGTTTTATTCCCTGCAGCTTAATGTATCGGGAGCGGCTGCCTTACTGCCTAGCCTATATTAGATTATAAAATCAAACTGGGAAAGGAACTTTGCCTAGCGCGTTTATTATTTAGAGAGTTTCCTGCGCATTATAAAGAACTGCAAGTTCTTATAGTCTAAAATAACTATAAAGGGGTTATAGCTATATAGCTCTACTCTCTACTCTTTTAAACAGTAAATTACTGCCAGTATTTCTTTATTATAAATAAGATAATTATATTTAATAAAGCTTAGCTTTTATAAATAATAAGCTATAGTATAATATTCTCCCTTTTTATTCTTTTATAGGAAGACTCCTTTTAAAGTATATCTTAAACAGTTTACTTTAATAAAAGTATATTTTATAAAATCCTAAGCTTATAGTATAAAGGCTTTAATAAAAAGGCATTTAAGCTTTTAAAAGGCTGCTTTTTCTATACTTTTCTATTAAAAGGGGGTCCCTTTTTTAGTTAGCCTTATAAGCAGGTAAACTATTTAAAAAAACCTAAAGATAAATATCTAGTAGTAATTAATAAAGCTAAAAAAGCTTTAAACTCTTATTACTATTATAAGTACCTGCTATTTACTAATAGCTTACTGCTTTTTAAGGTTATAGGCAATTCCTTTACTAGTATATATAATAAACCTAAAATATTTAATCTCTTTTTATATAAATATACACTTTTTAAGATCTAGGTATAGCCTAGTATTAATAAAGGCGTATAAAACTCGCTAAACTTTCTTTATATAATCTTTTTATAACCTATTAGTATAGATTAGGATATCGTTAAAGTATATAGATGTAAAGTCATTTAAAAAGGGGTATAATACCTGGTTAATATACTATTAAAACGCTGCTAGTGCACTGGTAAATTTAAATAAAACTACCTGCTATTTATATAGGCTATAGTATATATAAAATGCAGTCTTATATTCTTCTCCTTTTATAACTTTAATTTTATAAAATACAACTACTATATCTAGCTTTATAAACCACTTTACTTTTATTAAGCTATTAAAGGTTTTAAAAAAAAGGGGGAGGGGGTAGCGATCTCGCTGCATTATTGCATTTAAGGCGCGGTAGTTTACGCAAAAGCGAATTCCTCCTTTAAGTTTCCGAACAAAAAGGATAGGGGCTGCAGCGGCTAAGCTGCTAGCTTAAATAAATCCCTTATCGAGTAAATTAAGGAAGGTCTTCTGTAATACTAATAGTTCCTCGCGTAATATACTGTAAAAGGGGCCCTAAAAGAGTTCTAGTTCTTTACTATATTTATTAGCTTTTAAGGGAATCTGTAAATCGACTCTAGGGCAGTATAGTAAAAGCTTAATAGCTTCTTTTATAGAGAATAGCAAATAAAACTCTTTATATAGTTTAAGGGGGATATATTCCTAAAGATCTATAGGTTTCTTAGGCTAGAGTGCTTTTTTAATATTAGATAAGCTAATAGCTTAAAGGAAGTATACTTCCTTTTCGCTATTCCTTTTAATATATCGGTATTCTGCTTGCAATATCGAGGCTAGTATAAGCCAAGCTCTTTGTATAGCTTTAATATTCCCAGGCTCCTCTTTATTTATAAATTATAGCTATAGGTTAGCTTTTCTATAACTAACTTCCTTTTTAACTATATTATATACTACCTAGTTAGCCTTAGCTTAAGGCTTATTAAGGGTTAGGTTATAATCTAGTTTATTTACTATATAGGCGTATTAATATTTAATATAGCTATATAGATCCAGGTAAATAACAGCAATACAGCTAATTTCTACCTTCTTATAAATCTCAGTAAATATCTTAATTTTCCTTTTAATAATCTTAATCTGCAAGAGGTATAACTTCTAGGTAAAAGAAGAGTTTATAATAGCATAAAGGTTACAGCCAGTATTAAATAGTGCTATAATAGGTATATTTTCTATTTTAGCTTATAATATTATTAATTTGCCAGTTATTCGCTCTTTAAACTCCTTCTATCCTTTTAATTCTTCCTTTATAGGCTTTAACGCTTAACTTTGCATTAAAGCTAATCTTTTAACTTATCGCTAGAGTTACTGTTTTCCTTACTGTTAATATACTGGTTATTATTATTAAACTCGCAGTCAGCAATCTAGACCTAATACGCCCAGGCTCTATAGCCTTTTTTATAAAACTAGGCAATATATCCCTTTTTCCCGCAATAGTAATATATAGCCTTTTAGGCAATATCTGCCTTACTTACTAAAAAGCTGCATTAGCGCTGGTTTTTTATATAGTTTACGCCCTTTATTTAGGTATTGCCCTTTTTATTAACTGCTTATATATAGTCCTTTAAAGTGCAATATAGTTAGGGCTTATTATATTTTTTTTGCCGGGAGTGGCCTATTAAGGCGGCTCCCGCGTTCCGTTAGTCTGGATCTAATTATTTAACGCAGCTAGCGATATCCTAGACTTTAACAAGCTATTCGCTATAAGTAAGCAGCAGGTCCACCGTTGCTAAGCAGAATTATAGTTCTAAAGATAACGCTCCTTTAAGGAAGATAATTTTAGTTTAGTTAGCCTAGTTGTCGCTACCTGCTTTAAAGAGCTTTTATTTAAAGCAGGGAAGGAAAAATAAAAGCGAAATTTTATTTCTTTATTTAAGAGTATATAACTTTTACGCAGTTTAGTTTTAGAGTCTTTAATCTTTATAGGTATAGTCCAGGTATTATATAAATTCTACTAAATTATAGTTCTTATTAATTCCTCTTAACGCATAAAAGGTAATAACTACCTACTTAAATATAGTATTTAAATAAAAGTTAATAAAATACTACTATTTTCTATTACTGTTATAAAACTCTATATTAAGTTTAAGCTTTTCGCGTATATTTTACGCCTATATAGTATATTCCCTTTACTTTCCTAAGAATTTAAATAGGTTAAAAAGTAGCTTCCTTTTAACCCTAAGAGTTTATATAAACTCTATTATAAAGGTTAATATAGGCTTTATAGTTGCAGCCTGCGCGGGTTTTTACTCAGGTTGCGGAAGGAATAATATCTTATCTTCCTGGCTATCTAGCCTTTAAGTCGCTAGTGCTATAAAGTCCAGCTTTCTTATCAGTATAGCTATTTATTCCTGTAAAGGTAGAATAGCTTACTTGATCCGCGACTATATATTATCGCCCTTAAAGGCTTAGTCTCCGAAATTCGCTATTTTCCTTCTGCAGTAAAAGTTTTATTACTTACTGGCTAAATAGTAGCTAAGCTATAGATATATAACAGGTATAGCCTAACTAGAAAGCACGCAGTTAGGGCACCTTTATATTATCTATCTATAGCTAAAGGAGGGAAGCTCTATATTAGCTATATATGCGTTATATAGTTGTGTATATAGGGTTATAGCTGAGGTGGTTTCCTAATTAGGTAAGCGGTCTAGTATTGGTTGTATTTCCGGATTCGGCATAGTCGTGATTCCGGGAGACATGGCCTAGCCTGTAACATAAAGGTTATAAAAGCTAAAATATTAATTATATTAAATTAACTATACCTTTTAAATTTAAAACTTTATTAAAGTTAAATAATGAAATAGTTTAAGGTTTATTTTAACTTTTTCTTTAAAAGAAATAAAATAATAATAAATATTAATAGTTTTATTAAAAAAAGCTATTTTAATAAAAGTTTAAAAATTCTTTAAATTTAATACTCTTTTAAGCTTTAATTAAAATTAATATCTTAATAACAAAAATATTTAAAGTATTAATATAATATTTAAAAATACTTTATATAAAAAACTCCTTTATATATATTTTTATTTTATTTTTAAGCTATTAGCCTTTATAATTAAATTTAAAAGTAAGGATTATTTTTTAATTTTAATATTTTTAATATATAATATAAAGCTAGATTTTACTTTTCAAATATAAATAATATCTTTATTATTAAATCTATTAGCTTTAATAACTTTTTATTTAACTTTAATAATAAATCAGTTTTTTTATTAATTTATTTTAAAAAAAACGATATTAAGCTTTATATTAAAACTAAAAGTAAATCTAAAGATATTAATTTCAATATATTTATTATTAATATAGCGTTTTTTAAATATAAATAAAAGGACTATAGTCCGTTTTTATATTAAAAGTAAAAAAATCTCCTTTTTTTTTTAACTTACTAAATTATTACCTATTTAGCAGCAGTAATATTTAATTACCTCTAGTTTACTTAAAGTCTAATAACATTTACTATTTTTCTTTAAATGCCTAAAAGGGGTAAAGGAGTATTATTAAGCTTATTTTTCTTAATAGCTAGTTAAAAGGGTATATATTTTAGTGAGTAGGCACCTAAAAGGTAGGGTCCCTATAGGTATAGGAGGGAAGCTTGTTTGGTTTTAGGAGGGAAGTTACTTAAGGTTATCTTGGGTTTAGCTTAAGTTTAATTTAGGTTAAGCTTTTATTCTTTATAATAACATAGAATATTGTTATAATATATATTTTAATAGTCTATAATCCTTTCTCTTTCTTATGGTATAAAGCTTGCTTATATAAGCGTTTTATTTCTAAAGTAAAAAATAAGTGTATTTTTCCTTTTTAATAGAGGAAGTTTTATTCCCTTATAGAGACAATACTGGTGCGGGCTGCATTGAGGGACGCTGGGTGGCCGCTGAGTCGATAGAGGTCCGTCATATGGCAGCGGACAACACAGGGCTTATGCCATCATAATGATACTCTGTGGTCGGAGAAACCAACACATCAAAGTCACCCTACTGTGTTATATAGTAGTAGCTTAAATGAAGTTATATACCTCACGCGACAATTGAACTCCCTAGCCTCGTGTTGGCGATTACCATACCATCAAGTCTGGCTTGCGTGTGCTTACCGATGCTTTCCGTGGGAACATATCGGGCATTATCTATAGATGCTACAATCGTAGATATGGAAGGAAGCAAGTGATCGGGATTCGGGTCGTGTAATAAGTGTATGTGCTGGCCATCGTGTCACAGGTAAGCATAAGTCAGGTTGGTTGGCTGCTTTTGATGTGCTTTACAAGAACAAGGAGATACAATTATGGCATAAGCCAAACTCCATTCCAGAAAAATGAACTTGAAAGCTGGTTATAAAGCACCCTGCCGATTGGTACTACTTGAAGGATTAAGTGAAGGGACTTTGTAATATACTCCAGCAAATATCCACCTACGGGCTAGTGAGAATAAGAACACTCTGTCGAAAACAAGATCACTAAAGGCAATCGCTGATCAAGGATAAAATCTCAATCATTCCGCCCGAAACCATTAATGTCACAGCGAAGTTGTCACTGAACTAGGAAATATTTAATGGGGCTCGATATGGCTTCGGGAAGATTGTTCGATCGGCTAAAAGATACGCAGCACCGCGTCTTACTCGAATCTCGGTCCTTCTTGACGGTCAAGACGGTCTAGAGACGTTATATCGTCTTCCGAGATGCTAAAATTAAAAATATCTGCATTCTGCTTGATGCGCTCTTCCTTCTCACTCTTCACCAGCGGCACCCAACCCTTCTGCAAGCAGTACCGGACCAGCACTTGCGCCAGCGATTTGCCAACTTTCTCCGCGATTTCAACGACCGTCGGCTCCTGCAGCTTAATTCCTAGGGCTAAAGGACTGAACGCTTGAAGAACTATGCCATGCTTATTGCAGTAGTCCACTGTTTCGCGTTGCTGTGTCCAGGGGTGAAGCTAGAATATAATTTAGTTTAACCCCCCTTGGATAACAAGACAGCAGCAATTTCGCTGTGAGATACTACTTACAAGAATCTGATTCACAGCAGGTGGCCAGATTGTTGCATACTCCCTCATCTCCTCGAGATGCTCGGGTAGATAGTTGCTGACCCCAATAGCCTTGGCCTTGCCCTCCTCGTGTAGCTTCTCGAGCGCCAGCCACACTTCCTTGCGTTCCTTGGGTTTCAGCGCATGCGGCGAGTGGATGAGGAACAAGTCTACGTATCCGCCCTCGCGTGTATCGATCTTCTGGACGCTCTGCAGGGCCCGAAGATAGGTCTTTCCCTTGCCGAGACGTGGATAACGGATTTTGGTGGTGACGAAAATGTCCTCACGCGGCAGACCGCACTGCTGCAGCGCAACACCTACCTCTTCCTCATTATGATAGATCTGCGCGGTGTCGATGTGGCGATATCCGGCAGATATGGCGCGGAGACACGCCTCCGTAGTGTCGGGCCGGTCGATCTGGTAGACTCCGAAGCCGAGGACTGGCATCTGGACATCGGAGTTCCGAAGAGGGATGGTGGACGTCAAGGTCAGTTTAGTGTGCATCATTTTGATCCTATCAAGTGGAGCTTTGAGAACGTGCAAACGGAAGCGGCAGAGCTGGTTTTTTGTCTTCCGAGACAAGGTCTGAGTGGAGTTTATGAGGGAAAGCTTCAGCGTCTATGCAGGAGCGAGCCCGGGGCCTAATAATGAAAGACAGTTCCCCCAAGTTACGCCAATACAGGCAGGCCTTGGGATTTCTTGGCGGATAATGTGACTACAGTGGGGATGCCAAAGTTTCGCGCCACTACTTAGCAAAACGCGTGTCACGCGTTATTATCCCACCACACAATACCAACACTACAACTTTCAACCTCAATTACGCAACCAATATGCCTCGGATTCAAGCCAAACCACATTGGAGTCCTCACAAGAGGACTCGAATTGTAGTTGCTCATGAATTAGGACTGTCCCGACCCGAGATTGCGGCTAGGGAAGGAGTCTCGCCACGGTCTATCCAAGGCATCGTCAAACGGTATCAGACCCAATAAAGTGGTAAAAGTCATTTACGCTTAGGGCGGCCGTTACTTTTAAATGAAAGATGTAAAAGACGATTATTCCGTATTATTGCTATTGACCCTTTTATTTCAATTAAAAAATTGCTTGTTCAAGCTGGTTTAGAGTATTATCCACAGACTTTAACTCGGTTCCTTAAAAAAACTGGTATCCAATACTATAAGGCGCTCAGGCGGCTAAAATTAACTGAAACGATTACTTGAAACCGACTTATATTTGCTCGCAAGTATATTACGAATCCAGAGAATATATAAAAGCACTGGATCTTTTCAGTTAAAACTACAATTGCGCGTGGCGATACAGAGAGGCAAAAATAGGTTTTCTGTAAACCAGTATATTAACTTTAATCGCGAATTGCAATATTATCTAACTAATTATAGGAAAGCCGATTATATCCTGAGAATTTCCAGCTAAAGCAGAAGCTGATACGTTATTTACAGATGTTCTGGGCTGCTTTTGCATGCAATTCGAGGATATCTTTAATACCTTTACTTGGCGATCCAGATGCACTACGCGGCGGCGTATTAGGTCGCCGAATCCTTGAATGTTTAAAAGAAAACCTTCCAACAATTGCAGAGCCTGGATATTTCTTTATCCAAGATAACGCTTTAACCCATAAAGCAAGGATTATGCAAGTGTGGCTTAAGCAATGGGCTTGAGAAAATGGCATAACGCTGGTCGACTGGCTGCTTTACTCACCTGACCTTAATCTAATCGAAAATCTCTGGAAGCTGTTAAAGGAAAAAATTATAGAATTACATCCTGAACTCTCTGATATGCTAAAAAACAATACAACGCTTCAGAGGCTTATTTAAGCAGCGGTTGAAGTTTGGGAGCTATTTGAAGATGAACTGTTAGAACGGTTGGCATTATCGATAGGCCGCCGACTTCAGGCCGTTATTAACACCAATAGAGAGTATACTAAATACTAGGAATACTTTTATAGGTAATTTAAACCTATAGAATTCGATTGAATTATATAGAATTTAAATTGATTTTGATTTGGCTGTATAATAGCGATTTGAAGTTTATGTGGTGTTACTACGCGACTTACTTTTTGATATAGGTGGCGCGGAACTTTTGCGAACCCACTGTACTACTCCATTCAATTGTTTTTGGGGTAAGTTTTAGCATGCCAAGAAGTTCCTCTTACAATATGTGCTCCTGTTAGATTGACATTTATGTAATGAGGGCGTAAGCAACTGATATCCGAGAATTGGGGTGGCTCTAGCCGTATAAGACCTATATAAGGAATAGGGGTGCAGGAAGAAGCTATATCTAGAAAAACGCGAGATGCAGGGAGATATATATATAATATACAGACAATAGCAATATTACTGCTAAACGCGATAGATTAACCCCTTATTACTCTAAACGCCTATCTAGTGTTTCTAATAATTAAAAGTCTTAATCATTTAAACAAGCTATTTACGCAATACTAGAAGAAACGCGAAAACTAGTTATTAAGATAGCAACTGCAGTATCTACGAAGAATACAGTCTTCCTTAAATCCTTGAAGGATTAGGAAGTATAGAACTTAAACTTTATTGCAGTAATAAATGCCTTACAAATCTGGCCACTAATTAACCTAAATTTACTAAAATAACCTAAATAAAAATTAATACTAGTAGACTTTTTAGTATTTTTAAAGGTAATTAAAAAAGAAGTCTAGACTATAGTTAGGATAGGGAGTAAGCCTATAGGAAATCTACTAGGTGGAATTATATAGGGAGTGAATGTAGGAAGAATAATAGGGGTTTTAATGCAAAAACCTAAGCTTAAGAACCTAGGTCTTTAAATAATTTAATAATGTTAAGTGAAGAAGTGGAAGAAAAAGAAGTAAAAGGCTTAGGTTTTAAGATAATAGTTATTAAAGAACGCGTTTCAAGAGTATAAGTTTAATACTATAGTAACCTATTAATTAAGTATTACTGTTAATATTAAAAAAAGACGCAATATATAAGAAAGTTTACTAATAATAGAAAAGGGAGAGAGCTGTTTTCTCGAAAGCAATTAAATAAATTATTAATACTATTAGTAATTATTATTAAAAGGGTTATTATAAGAATATAACGTTAACTTAGGAAACCTATATTAACTTAAAAACTTGATTTAGTGTAAATTAAGCTACATTGCAGTTAAAGGCTTAAGATTACTATTAAGTTGCAATTTAGCTCTTAATACAGGTTTTAATAGATTTTAAAGCCTGGATTAATGTTTAGGCAGAAGTATTTAAGAATATAAAAGATTAAGGCGCTTTAATTGCTTATAATTAATACATGTAAATAGTATATTATCCCTTTCCTTCCTTCTTTCCCTTCTTCCCTCTTTATCTGCACTTTGTCTATCAAATGGTAGCAATCTAAGCGTTTTTCGATCGCAAGACCTTCATACACGCGCCATACTGGCAACCACAAGCAACCATCTCGGCATTTCCTTCTAGCAAGCAAGAAAGCCTCTGTAAACGAAGATATTAGCTAACCAACCTGCTAACAAAACCGCCAAACCAAACCGCATTAATCCTGGTTTTTACTGTTTCCCTCGCGAGACTACGCCGCTTCTAAAACGATCTACAGCTATTCCTTTTACTAGGCTTTACAGCTATTTTTTTATTAAGCGATGTTCCTCTTATAATTTTCCTTAAATTCAATTCGATTCGCAATGCACCTTCAGAATCAATGCTCTTCAAGCCCAGCTAAGCAGACCCAGCAGCAACGCGTTATAGCCCCTTTTCCCAGACCAGTTCAACAATACGTTATAGCCCCTGCTCCAAGACATATTCGACAACGCGTTATGGCCCCTATTCCAAGACTAAGGCAGCAATTCGACTATGACACTGATCCCGGTCAGGAATTCAGTCTAGAATTCGGTTAGGAATATGACGTTTATAACGGTTAAGGATAGGATTAAGGGAATCCGAGGACGCATTCTTTTTTAATTAAGGCGGCGGCATTTGATATATATAAATAGTGTACTGTCCCTTTCCTTCCTTCCTTCCCTTCTTCCCTCTTTATCTGCACTTTGCATATCAATAATGCTAATAAATGGCTAAAAGACTTAATTTATTGTCAGGAGACCGAATAATAGGGGTCAGACGGATCGGGCGAAGGGAGCGGCGACCCTAGGGAAGAGTGACGAAGTCTCGTAGCAAATAACTAGAATATTAAAGAGATAGATTCGAACTAGCAGGTAGGTGCCACAGTTGGATTTTATTGATCCCTGAGGTCTCTCTGCCTCGGGGCCAAGCTGCTGTTATAAACAATTGTCTAGGTCTTCTAGACTTCCCGGACCTTCCGGACCTTCCGGACCTCCGGACTAACTGGTCCTGACATTTATACAGTTACTGCTATCCTTTTAAGTTAAGGATTAACTTTCTGGGGAGATTACTTATATAAAATTAATAGGAATATACTAATAATCTAGGAAATAGGCGCTGCACTGCTTTAGGAAGCTTGGGATTAAAGGATTTTAAAGAAATTAGCTAGTTAGGTAAAGAGAGGTGCTTTTAGATTTACCTATAACTCGGCAGGGTTAGAGGAAAAAGAAAAAGAAGTAAAGGAAAAAAAGCTAGATTAACTTTAGAGAGACTGTTTTTCCAGCCGATATTAATTTTTAAAGGATAAATATAACTTTTAGAAAAGAAAGAAAAGTAATATATATATAGTATATAAAGCTTAGAGAAGCTAGTGTTATAAGCTTAGGAAATGCTATTATATAAATAAAAAGATTACTATAAATATATAGAAAAGAAATCTATTAATGTTTTAAGGAATTAAGCTTTAGTGAAAGTATAATTAAATATTTACAGAAAAGATTTAATATATAATAAGGGGAAAAAGATTAAAGAATAATATAATTTAATAACTTAAAAGACTAATTGTTAAACTAAAATGTAAAAGTAAAGATGGCTTCGCTAAAAGCAAGGTATATTTTGCAACTTATAGGCTTATTTCAATATTCCCCCTCAAATAAACTTTAATTATTAATAATTGAAAATGTAAGCTGGATTTGAACTTATGCCCAGTTAAGTAGTATTCAAAACTATACTGCTATATAACTTATTTAAGTTGCGTAGTTATAGTAGAATTATAGGTTAAAAGTTCAGTTAAACTATAGGTAGACTTCGACCTCGGACTTATTGATACTGCTGATTGCAAGGGGTTCCCAAGCCTGTTCAGGGGTTAAGTCGGTTTAACTTTGGGCTTATTGCCGATTTCCTAGCTTAAAAAAATATGGGATTTTCTAGGATTCAAACCTAAGCGCAATAGAAGCGGCAGGGACTTATAACCTGTTAAACCAAACTGTAAAAGTAAAGACGCCTTCGCTAAAAGCAAGGCATATTTTGCAACTTATAGGCTTATTTCAATACTAATAGGTAAATGCTTTACTGCTTTTTTTATAGGTTAACTATATAAAGTATTGACAGTTATAGAGTACTTGCTAAAGAATTTAGTTTTCTTTAACTTAAAGTTAATTATGTATATCTATAATAAGATTTTATAATTTAATGATTTTTAAGCAGCGATATAAAAAGATAGTTTTACTATTAAGGATTATATAGTCCTTATATTAAGATATAAGGATATTAATATTAAAGTTTAAAGTTAACGCAAATATTAAATCTTTATACTTTAAAATATACTATATTATAAAAACTTTACTATAAATCTAGTGTTATTAAAATCACTTTAAAGATAAGGATATTAATAGGATAGTTAGTTATAGTATAACTGCCTTTATTTATATTTAAAAGAATTTATATAGTAAGTTTTAAATAAATATAATTTGTTTATATTGGAATATATTGTTAGGAGACTGGAAGCTCCGGAGCTCTCATGATATCACATAGGCCGGAATGTATATATAAGAGCAACTATAGTCCCCGAAGATATAGAACTTCAGAGACCAGTAAACTACTGCTGCTACACCTAACTACTAGTTTCTGGCTTATTACCTGCTTATTAGTATTTATCTCTCCTTTAAGTGACTGCTTTTTAACCTCCTTTACTTTTCCCTAAGGTCGCAGCCCCTCGCTTAATCTATCTGCCCTAAAAAAGGTCTTTAATATACTAGTCTTTCACTATTCCTAGTAAAGGTGAAAAGACTATTAAAGTTGAAGATACCTTTAGCGGCAAATAACTAGCTTACTCCTAGTAAAGAGGCTATATCTTAAATGCAAAGACCTTTAAGTAGAGTTACTCCTCTAGATCGTTAACCGGGCCTTTTAGATAATACTTTGCTTACAGAAAAAAAACTTGATGCTTGCATTCAGTAAATAAGAGAAAAGCAGCGAGTACATTTAAAAAGGAAATATTTAAACACTTTTCTTTAAGGAGAGAACCTTTCTTTTAAACTCCTAGAGATTAAAGGTTTATCGCCTATAACTAGCTTATTATATACTGCTAGTTTAAAATAACTTTATAAAGGCAATTAAAGTAAAGTGTAAATTTAAGCTCTTTATTATAAAAGAAAGTTTAAGCAGAATTATAGACTTTTTTTACTATTATTAAAGGGCAGTTTAAATTGTCCCTTAATACCTTTTCTTAAATAGCTTGCAAAATTACCTATACTGCTTCCTGCTTAAAAGGAGATATTTAATAGCAATAGGTTAGCTATTTTAGAGAGAAAGGCGGATCCGCTAAATTAATTACTTAAAATGAATTTCATTAATGGCTTAAAGACAATAATTGCAATAGCCTAACCAGGTGCCATAAAGTAACTTTATAGATCTTTCGCCTATATTAAGCTACTAGATAGAATTTTCAGTTATTCCTCTCTTAATTTAAGATTATTAAAAGCAAGTTCCCTAAGATAACTCCTCTACAGCTTAAGATTTATATATTCTTACAGTGCCTTTCCCTTATAATAAATAAGTAGATACTTTACTATAGAATCCCTATAACCTAGCAGGAGTTGATTTATGCTGGTATAATCGCTAAGACTCTTATGTGTGGCTGTATTAATAATGTAAATAGCTTTTAACAGGAATCTCGATCTTAAAAAAGATACAGGAAAACTAGACCTACTAGTTAACAGGGATTATACTAAGATCACGCTATTAATACTTTAAAAAATATAATAACTGAAATATCCAGAGGTTTAAAAGAATAAAGAAACCTCTTTAACTTAGTAATTTATTGGAAATGTAATAGTCTTTACTTTAAGACCTCCTGCCAAGCTTTTAATTGCATAAAGTATAATAGCAAGCATTACTCTACTAAAAAGTATAATAACCCTATTTAGCTATACTTTACTGGCAGAAATATTAAACCTATAGTTTATTAAGCCTAAAAATACAATTACTATATAGATCCACCTATAAGACAATTAGAGAAAATGCAGCTAGGTAGCTACTAGCAATATATAAATGCCTTGTTTAATCCCGGCAGCAATATTTATATTATCTCTTTATAATAAAAGGATCAATTAATAAATCTATTACCAGCTCTTAAGCTTACTGCTATTTTCCTAGGTGTTTCTGCTATAATTTATAGCTATATAAATATATTTATAAAGATAGTTAATAACTAGGGAGTAGAGAAGAAGTGGCTACTCTATTGCATTATCGCTAATAGCCTAGAAGACTTTATTTTAAGAAGACTTTGGTTTCGGGAAGCTAATCTTACCCTTTTATAGAAGCATAATTAATAGAATTATCCTTTAACTAGGGATTCTATCACCTTAATAGCCTTTAAAAAGCAGCTATAATAAGCTATTAAAGAAGCCTAAATAGCTTTTATATTAGCAATTAAAAAGAAGCTGGAAGTTAGGTTAGAAGCTTTAGAAGACCTACTATCTCCCGACTTAGATAAAGCTACTTCCCTAAAAGACTATAAGTCGGCCTTATATTTAAAATTGCTTCCTATATATTATAATTTCATTAATGTCTTCTCTACAAAAAAAGCTGCCAATATATTAATAAATCAATAGTATACTATTAAGTTAAAAGATAGGAAAATGCTTTTATAGAGTCCTATCTATAACCTAGTACCTAAAGAGCTAGAAGCTTTCTGCGAGTATTTGGAAAAAGCATTATAGAATATATGGATTTGGCGGTCTGTTAGTCCTGCAGGTGCCCCTGTAATCTTTATACTAAAGAAAGGCGGTAAACTGTAAATGTATATTGATTTCTATACTTTAAATAAAATAACTTATAAAAACCGCGCTCCTTTACTATTAATTTCTAAAATTCTTAATAGACTCTTATATACTAAGATTTTCACTAAACTTAATTTAAAAGATATATATTACCAGATACTTATCTATAAAAAAGAGAGGTAAAAGACAGTATTTCGCTGCTAATATAAATACTTTAAATGCAATATTATACTATTTAGCCTTATAAATTCCCCTGCAACTTTTCAGCAATATATTAATAATATACTATAAAATCTAATTAATCTTATTTATATTATATATTTTAATAATATATTAATCTATAGCTGCACCTTTAAAGAGTATATACAGTATATTTACTAGGTTCTTAAAAAGTTATAAAACGTAAAGCTATATACTAATATTAATAAATGTATCTTTTATACTACTTTAATACCTTTCTTTAAATATATTATTACACTTAATAGAATTAAGATAGAACAGTTATGCGTTTAAGCTATTACTGAATAGCTGGTATTTAAAAGCATTTACAATATCCTTATATTTCTAAGATTTACAGGATTTTACTATTGCTTTATTAAAAATTACAGTAAAATTACAGTACCTTTAATAAATCTTATTTATAGGAAGTAAAAAGGTTTTTTATAGCTAAAGCCTAATACTCTTAAAGCTTTTTAACAGCTTAAAGGAAAGTTTTTAAAGAAACCTATTTTAATATATTATAACCTAAAGGCGCCGATTTATATAGAGATAAACGCGTTAAACTATATAATTAAGGCAGTATTAGCTTAGTACTAGCGAGATGCCTGGCACCTTATAGTATATATATTAAAAAAGCTAAATAATTCTAAATTATATTATTATACCTTTAATACTAAATTTTTTACTATTATAAAGGCTTTCTAAATATAGAGATACTATCTGGCTTATATAGGTATAGAGATTTAAGTTATAATAGACTATCTTAACCACTATTACTTTGCAGATAAGCAGAAGCTTTTACACTGGCAGGCAGAGGCTTTTAATAAGCTAGCTCCGTTTAATTTTCGCATTAAATATAGGCCAGGGAAGTTTAACCCTGCTAATACTTTATCTCGATGCTTTGATTTTTATAATCTTGCTGAGATTAAAGAATTGCAGTAAGGCTATATATTAATGATTTTGCAGCGTTTTTATAGTATTAAAGCCGATAGCCTATATAAACTAAAGGGATCTACAGTAGCGCACTATAGTGACCAGGAATATATAAGGTCGCCTGTAAACAGGAGCGTTACTCCGGCATTGCCTTAGGTTAAGGGATAGGGATTAGATACTACTTAGCAGATAGCCTACCTGCAGAGTATAGTGGCTAGAGTTATAACTGCTGGTTTATAGGTTATATAGCAGACTACTGCAGGTTCGCCGCTAAAACTATAAAAGTCTTTGCGTTTAGCTGTCCTATAAGCTTAACAAGGAGATTACTTTATTCAGCAAAAGGTTTAGAGCTAGGGAGTAGTTAGTATATCTTATAGTAACGATTAGGTTATCAGTAATAACCAGCTAGTTTACTATTAAGGCAGAGTCTATATACCGATAAATCTTTATACTGAGATTTTAATACTACTTTATAATAATCCAACTACTAGATACTAGGGAGTTAATTATACTTTAAAACGCATTATACTAACCTATTATTAGTAAAGTATAAAGCGAGATATTAAGTGTTATATATCTATATATCATATTTGCTAGATAATAAAGGCGAGAACCTATTAACCTTATAGTAAACTTGCTTTATTACTAATACTAGAAAGACCTTTTAGAGAAATTTCTATAGATTTTATTATAGATTTGCTGGAAATCCTAAACTATAAAGGCAAATACTTATATAATATGATTCTTGTTATTGTTAATTGATATATGAAATATGCCCTATATATACCTATAATAGTATATATTATAAGCAGCGGAGTTGCTGACCTTTTTATGAAACATGTTTATTTAATTTTTGGAATACTATAAGGAATTATTTTTAATAGAGATCGATTATTTAAATCTGGATTTTAGCGAAGTTTCTATCACCTATTTACTTATAAATAGCGATTTAGTATTACTTTTTACCTATAAACTAATAGTCAGACCGAACAGTAGAATCAAGCTTTAAAGCATTATTTATATTCTTTTTACAGTAAATAACAGGATAACTAGCTGCAAAAATTATCTCTTACTTAGTTTATATATAATAGTGCTAAACATTCTATAACTAGCTATTTACTAGCTTTCTTACTACTTAGCTATAAGCCTAACACTTTAGGTTATAATAGACTAACCTATTATAAATATTATACTAATACTATTATAAAGGTAAAAGAGCTTTAAGCTACCTGTAAAATAGTTAAATAAACACTATAATAAAGCTAAAAAGAATATAAAAAGTAGTATAACATTTATTAACTTAAAAAGAAATTCGCTATTAGCAATTAAGTATTACTTTCTATAAAATACCTAAAACTCCAGTAACCCAGTAAGAAACTCGCTAAAAAGTATATTAATCCCTACCAGATTAAACGCTAAATTAAAATAAATGGATTAATATATTAAATTTATCTCCTATTTTCTATTAAAATTTATAATATTTTCAATATTATAAATCTTAAACTATATTATAGCTGTAAAGGAAAACCTTTTAAGCTAATAAATTACCTTTTTAGCGCTAAAGAAATATTTAAAGTTAAGAAAGTTATTAATTATAAGTATAAAGGGATATAACGCTTATATTTAATTAAGTGGAAAGACTACTTAAAGACTAATAATACTTAATAAAAAAAAGTGATTTTACTAATATTAAATTAATTTAAAAGTATAAGCAGCGATTTACTAGTAAATAACTAGCTACTACTATTAAGTATTATAAAATTAAAAGGAGCAGGGTATTGCGCAGTTTTAACCAGTTAATTAAAAACAGAAAACAAACTCGCAATAGCGTATATCTTGCAGTAAATAAACAATAACACTACTACTAAATAATAACTAGTTCTCTTTATCTTTAAATAGCACTTTATTATAATCTTCTATAGTAATAGGATATACTTAAGGAAATATAGGAATTTCAGTACGCTAATATATTATACAGTAATTAACTGAGAACTGCCTATTATAAATAAAGAAATATATACTGGAATAAGAGTATACATAATAGCAGCAATAATAGTGAGAGAGTTTGCCTAATTAAGAGCAACTTAAAGGTTTAAGTGCTCTAAGTTTTAGCAGCAATGCTGCTTATTCGCTGCAGACTCTTTCTCTTTTCGCTCTTTAACTAGGCCTAACTTCTATTGCATTAATGTAAGGTTCTTTTTACATTAGACTTATAGTAGTACTATTATAGACTAGGTTCTTATTAGCCGCTATTATATAATAAAAAAGCAATATTAAAGCACTTACTTTATCGACAGGGGACTTTTAGGAATATTAAATTAATGCCTTAGCGGTATTAATAAATTAATAGGCAATTAAATCGCATAATTTATTGTTTAAAAAACAATAAAAATATTTCTTAAAAGCAGCTAGTATAATATAAGTTAATATAGAAAGTTTTACTTTTTAATAGCATAAAACTTATATTTATTATTACAGTATTAGGGAGGTTCTTTTCCTGACTTTATATTCTATTCGATTAAGAGGTTAAGATAATAATAGTATAGGGCAGGGCGTCTATAGCGAGTTAGCAGTGGCCAATAGTTATATCTATATAAGAATACCTACTAGGTTAAGTTATTAGCGGCTTTGCGGCATTTTACTGGCAAGGGCATAGTAATCTTAAAGGGAGGGTATTTTAATAGAGACGCAACCGAGAGGGCATTGGCTGCAAGCGAAGACAGGCTTACTATATTAAGGTTCTCGGATACCGCAAAATCGCTATTATTTTCTAAAACCGGGCTGTAAGTGTATTAAATGGGAAGTTATAGTGAGGAATCAGCTATAGAAAACTTATAAAGTAGCGATATCCATCGCAAAAGGAAAAAGAGAACTTATAGTAGCAGGCCAAACTAAGAAAAGAAAACTGCTATTATACAATAGGTTAACTAGTAATAAAAAGCAAGAGGAAGGAATACTTACAGAGAAAAGCGCCTATAAAGAGAAAAAGGGCGAGAGAAAAAGAGAGATAAAAAGGAAAAAAAAAAGGAAAAGAGAAAAGTAAGCGGGAATTAAAGTTATAAAAGAAAAGAAAAGTAAGGCAAAAATATATACAGTGCACTTGCACGCGGTAGTGAATTAGGAGAAGAAAAACAGAGTGAATTATTTATGCATTAGCAGCGAAGGGTTAGCTTATTATATAGGATTTCTCTGCTACCCTCTAAGTCTAATTGCATAGAAGTGTGCTTTTGAACTATAAGGTCAGAAACTTCTTAAGCTACTAAATATACGCCAAAGTGTTTAAGTCTGGGGCTCAAAGAAGCGTCTATATAGGAAATAGTTGCTGCTTAGTATGGCAATAGGGTGTTAGAAGCCGGAAAAGAGCTGGTTAGATATAAGGTCCTTGCCGGCATCGAGGTCAATGCCATAAAAGGGGGGGCAGCCTGTTAGGAGACCGGAAGCTCCAGAGCTCTTATAATATTATATAGGCTGGAATGCATATATAAAAGCAACTGTAGTCCCTGAAGATATAGAACTTTAAAGACCAGTAAACTACTGCTGCTACACCTAACTACTAGTTTCTGGCTTGTTACCTGCTTGTTAGCATCTATCTCTCCTCCAAGTGACTGCTCTTCAACCTCCTCTACTCTTCCCTAGGGTCGCAGCCCCTCGCCCGATCCGTCTGCCCCAAAAAGGATCTCTGACATATATCCTATAAAGATTTATACAATAAGTATTTTATATATAAAGGAATACCTTTAAGTCCTAGATAAAGAGAAAATTTATAAAAACTCATATAAAAAGATAGTATTTATACATAGTTGATTTAAGCTTTAGTGCCTTTAAGTATTTTATAAATTATTTAATTAAAGTAAAACTTAAAGGAATTATTACTATAAAATATAATAACTATATAATAGTGAAAATCTAATAGCAAGTTTCTTAATAACTATAAAACTTAAAAAATACCCTAAGCTTATAAATTACAATTAATTTCTATAATTTCCTTTTAAATAAAAGAGTTATAAGCTTAATATTATATATTAACTAATAGTTAGGATACATTTAAGATTTTTACTTCCTTAATTTAAACTTAAAAATTATTATTACTGTATTAATAACTCTTTTTAATATTTTAAAATATTAATTGAATATTAAACCTTAAACTATTAACATACCGTTTCTGTGATCTCAACAGTTATAGCCACTCTTGGATGGAAAGTCCAATGTCGGACGCAGTATTCTAGGAATCTCTTAAATCGAGAGAAAGCGAATTGCTAATAGGCGCCATCTTTGTCTTTCAAAGTAGTGTCTTTACTGCTGTCCGTCTTAGTTTACTACATATTATTTAATCTAAATGAATAGCACCTTTCGCTACTAAAGGTAGCTTTAATATGTTAATTAGTTTCCTTTACTAGCATACCAGTTTAGCTAGCAAGAGATATCCCATTAATGCACTAACGCTACAAGCAATATCAATCACATGCTAATACTTGAAGAGTATATAAATGACTAGTCAATGAATTGTCCAAGAAACTCTTGTCGTTGCCAGACCAAGTGGGCAACACGGCTGCTTAAGTACATGAAAAAAAGACTATCGAATTAGACTATATGACCACAGTTGAATGTCGTCTCTTAACCCCAAGTTCCGGATTCTTCGGATGATGTTTGACGGATCCGCTCATCGTCGTTGACGAATTCGGCGGTGTTGAATTCCAGACAAGTAGGTGAGAATGAGAGAGGTCCGGTAGTTCATGGATCCGGTGGTGGACCTATTACCGAGTTTGACAAGCAGCAGAAGCAACCGCCTATCTGTTTTGCGTTTATGAACATAACTCTTAACAGTTTCTCGCACAGTTAACTGTGAGAACAGAATAAACATATGAGGGGGCATTCCAACACCCTGTAAAACCAGGCGCGATAACATTACCTATCCTCTGATTACAACCCTGGACGGCAAATGGCGCGATTATGTCTCCAGGGACATAGGATGGAATTCGAATTGAAACCGTTACCCGTCCAGAATTCTGGGAACAGCATAAGCCGCTCGTTGGATATGCGCATCTTCCGACTTCAGTTCTGCAGCCTCTGTTTCTGTAGAATGCGACATAACTAGGCAGACTTTTGCTCAGGGAAGCTGTATCACTCAGCGCCTGAGCCACGGCGACTTTAGAGGCGTTACCATCGCTCGGCAGCTGAGACGCGACGACCTCAGTCCAATACGCTGGCGTGTTCCCTCTATCATTGGATATGCCCCAAAGTGTGTTATTATTTGTAGGGGATGGCGTTTCCGGATGATCTGAATACCAGAGACGACCTGGAAATTTTTGACGCATATCGTTATCTGGTGCCACGTCCATTGAATTGAGTTCCTATGTCAATTAACTTCCTGTACCGTTTGTCCTATACTTTTAGAGTTACTTACGAATGGAGCTTCGGCAAGATGAGGAGATGTGTTGACATCTTCTGCTGGGAGGCTTTTAGCTGCCATAGCCAAGACAATCAGTGCCCAAAGGTATTTCATGACTGGAAATGCTGGTTCAAAAGTTCTTAGAATATCTGGATATGAAGATGCTTTGGTTTAACATCTAGAAATCACAGGATGCAGCTGTATTATATATTTAGGGAACTGGACACTGAGACGCGGAACCTACATTTGCAGTCCGAAAATTTTAGGCTAATCATTTATCTGAAGATGCTTACCAATCTTTGTCTAGTTATTTTCGACTAATTATACCTAATACTCCGTAGTTCTATTCGGTTTTCAGACAGATTTCTTACACTCAGTTACGGTACAATATATGGAGTACAGTACATACTACTACTAGCACTACTAGCCCTAGTTTACTAGGGCGGGGATAGTCATTTTTGAGACCCCCTGAGTATGGGTAGCTTACATCCCGGTGGGACAAGAGCGCGGTATAGTTTCAATCCTGCCAAAAGTTCGTTCTTTTTTCTTTTCTGCCACTGAGTAATCTGATTATTCTGCATGACTAGCTACCAAAGGAGCTCTAAAATAGTTGCAACACCATTACAAGTTAGATATACAGGACACAGCCTGCATTACGGTAAAGTGAAACAAATGGATGGATACTTGTTGTCTATAATTATGTTAATGATTGTTGAGACTATGACTTTTTCACTCAAACCAATAATAGGGGTTAATGTACTCCGTATTGGATTGAGTGTTTCTATATGAACGAGTAAACCTGTTAAGGAATATATTGTTTGTAGTCAGCTTGTCAACATATAACAGTAGGGACTTCAGACACATTAATTGCATCTCTATTAAACTCTCTAACTAATGTCTAAAGAAGTGTCAGACCACAAATCCAGCAAAAGTGAAGCTCCACACAATCTGCATGGATAAGTGACCTTATATGCTATGTGACACACCCCCCAGGTGCGATAGTCCAGATAGAGCGCCTGTATTCCCTGTAATCCTATATAAAAGGGCAGGGCGCAGAGGACTTTTTCCTGCTAGCCTTAACCATGGCTGTGGTGCCTAGATCTGGTTAAACTAGGACTTTCTTCGGCATTATTTTAATTCCCCTGAATAGTAAGAACCCTAGCGTATTTTAATTCCTCTAGGACAGAATCGAACTTGCAACCTAGAGCTATGTCGGATAATTTCGCGCGAAACGATACGGGGCTCATAACTGTCAGACCGCAAATCCAGCAAAAGTGAAGCTCCACACAATCTGCATAGATAAGTGACCTTATATGCTATATGAAAAGAAGACTGTCTTTATAGTATAGCTAGTTCCCCGGCCAGCTATTTTATAATGCCTATAAAATAACGCATATATTGTTTTATTTAACGTAAAACCATCCGCTATATATTGCTTTCTTAATTACAAATAACTACTAATCCAACAACTAGTTCCATGTTATCCAATAAAATAATACCTATATATTACGAATACTGCTATACTCCCCTTTATTAATATAGTTGCGCGATTAGATAACGCAAATTCTTAAAAAGATAAACATTCGCTAACCTGGTTATAATTAAAGCTGCGCCTCGCTTACGCTCGCCGCTTAGCGTTTTGCTTAATTAACAGACCTGTCAGCAACACGTTATCCATATTATAATGCCGGGGCTTAACTTGTTATCGTCGGATTAGCCATATATAACTCGTATACTCTATCTATATTAATGTGATAGTAGTGCTTGGTACTTCATAGTACTACTGCTACTAAGGCATTATACTCTAAAATCTCATTAGCCCCAGATAGCTTGTGGGGCCGAAAACTGCTAGGATCCCGCGGATTACGGACTAGTCCGTTCAGAAAGCGGATCGCTTCGGCGATTTAGAGGCTGATCATTGAAACACTATGCAGCTTAGTGCCAAAAATGCATATGTCTTTATTGGTATTAAAGATTGGGGATGATAAATTATCTTAGAAACTCAAATTGGGCAACATTATGGGGTTGCTTGGAAGGGCGAGGAGTAGTTGTGCTTCTATAAACATGAAAAGAAAAGACAACCCCGGCATAATTCTCTTTCTGAAGGACAACGACGTATATACGCTAATAAATGGCTTATATGTACTGATTAGAGCATCGCTATGCGGCCCACTATAGCTATTCCTATCTCCGTGAGAGTCGTAAGGCACATTACATATCTCGCCCCACCTAAACCCTGTTAGTGACGTAGTACCTTACGGTGATATAGGTTAGTATATTATATTAGAGTTCTGAAGGGCGTGATGTAGCTATTTGTACTAAGCTAACTTCTTAGGACTTATATCGCATTATTCGTATTCGGCGATCTTTTCTTTTCTCACATGTTCCCATATAAGGGATGGCTTTTACCCACATACGCACTTCCCTACATTATGCCCCCTCTTAGACTTAGGTTTCTAAATAGCTTTAATTGAAAGAGTCTTACGAAAAAGGCAGTTCCATCCTGCAGGTAGATCTAACAAACTTATTTATACACCAACTCTAGTAGTGTAGCAATATACCTCGGATTTTCTGTTATCTAATTGGTCTAAACCTGCGTATAGTACCTGCAATGTGCCTTGTGACCCTCAAGGAGATAGATAGAAACCCCAAGGCCTTTAGTAGTCTGTATTGACTGTTCCTTTTTAAGACAATTGGGATATCAGAGGCACGGGTTCAGCTTATGCCATTCTCAGGCACTATTGTCCGTGTTCTTAGTTGTCCCACATCCGATTCGGCGGTGGCGGTGTTCTGGGGGCAGGAGGCAGAACACACGGCTCGTCAGCGTAGCATCCCGACCAAATCGACCAAGTACATACTAAAGCAACCATGATTGGATATCAAATGAAGCCAAATGAAATGTATGAAAAAGTAAAACTATCATAGTAAATATCCCTGACTATACATATTATTTGATTCATTTGATAGTTTATAAATGTCACTTTAGTACGTACTTATGTGGTCGATTTGGTCGGATGCTACGCTGCGGCTCGTGCATGCAACTTCTGATGGTAAGGCGATTTCTGTTGCATAGGTATCGCGGCAATATGAACACAATATTATTCAGCATGATGCGGACCGAGACTGCCGAGCTTGTATTCTAACACTGAAACTGCTTGGTTTGAAGCTCCTTTTTTTTACACCAACTGCTCTAAGGACCTTTTCTTCGGTGTCCCTGGGTTTGGTTCAATCTAAATGTGGCGAAAAGTGTTAGCCAACGACTAACGACTAGCGCAGTACGTGAGCAAGACACTTGGTATGAAATCCTTGCCCGGCGATTAACTAATCCGTTTTGCGTGATTTCTCAACGATATGTATTGGCATGATGGATAATCCCCCCTGCCACAGCCCCCCCGCCTACTTTTATGTGTTTACCGAATGGAAATCGCCCGAGAATCGGTAAATTTTCGCTAGTCAACGAATTACGTGGCAGTGAGCCTTATAATTTCATTAGAATTCCCAATGTTTGAGTGTGCGTGCTAGGACTCCGAGCCGAGATTCCGGCGCCATATGGGGACACGACCCTCAGCCACGGAGCTGGTCTTCGGATCTCCCAGATCACGGTCTGTTTGCTGTAGGGTGGAAAAGACATTACCAGATGGATAGGACAAGGAAAGAAGATGACGAAAGAAATGATGAAATATCTACCAGAGCAAGGCAGATGACTGTATTGACACAATAGTTGCTGAGAACATAGGAGACTATGAGAAACAAGAGAAGGGGCGTAAAGGTCATGTAGAAGAGAACCAATCCTGTACTCTGTTATTAGCTGCATTGGCTAGTGCATTATAATCAATTTTAAGGAATCCGTGATTATCTTTGAAGTTAATTTGAGCATAATAATGGTTTAGTGCTTATTTGTTGGTGAGTTCTAGCCAAATCACAGTTAGGATATTGAATACAGCGTCCGGAGCCTTCCGGTTCCAGTTCCCCAGATAGTAACAGAGAAGCATATCAATACCTCCGCTAATGTCAAAACTACAGTATAAATAAGCTCCATTCTTTCCCAATCTCGTTTTGCAAACCCAGAACTCGGCCTTCTATTGCACGAAATTCTTAAGCCTCAATATTTTAAATTCCTAATCTGTTTTCTCACATTATTGTCAAGGGACAAGTCTATAGGTAACGATTCGACTCTCTCCCTTCGTGGAATATGGTTCTCACAAAGATGCTAGCCTAAAGTTCAAAATCCTTCAACATGCACTCTCTAACGACTGCCCTACTCCTCGCTGCCGGGGCGTCTATGGCCAGTGCTGATAAGCAAATGGAGATAGACTACTATAGTGACTCCAACTGCAACTCGCGTATCGGCCAGGTGGACGTGACCTGGGCAACTCGGCTCTGGGGCGGGAAGAACAACTGCTATAATTACAGTTACGGCAATAGCGTTAATATTGCCAACTGTTGGGGTGGTGAATGCCAGTGCAATTTCTTCTACAAATCTAACTGCCAAGGGACAGCAGTGCAAAAAGCCGATTACCGCGGAAACTGTGTCGGGGGCGCCTCGCAGCTGAAGTCTTTTGCCTGTTACTACTAGGGTTTAACTGTTTCTGTTGCATTGCTGGGAAGGGAAGACGCTACTTTTATCTAAGCAAACTCTTGGCTAAAGTAGGCATTATTCTCTGGGCATGTATATAGGTATTCAATTCTACTACAGCGTTATTGCTGATCCTCTCAGTTGTTGATCAGCAACTAAGTGTATCAGCAGTACCTTCAAACACATCTAGGCGTCTGTATACAGAGCCCACTTTAGTCGGTATTTTCGATAAAAAAATTCATCAGGAGCTTTTCTTGTTAGCTGACTGATCTGTTTATGTGTATTTATAGATCTTGATGGTATTGGACTAATCGATGTATCTGATTGAGTGTCTATTGGCTTGACCTGATTCTACGTCTATAAAAAGGCCCGGTACAGCACTGCAGGCTTATTCAATGTAAACTAGCTTGGTGATATCTCGCGTACAAATAGCGAACCCTGAAATGGCAGCAGTGATCGCCATTATTGTTTTGAGAGTGTTGCCTTGAACTTTAAAGACAACATGGTTTGATCGTTCCCACAAGGGGCATATCTTTTGAGTTCAGATCATGACGAAAGATACGACATCTCCGATACACACTGGGCCACCAAAGGCAGGTGTGCTTTATAGGGCAATATGATAGAGAAGAACCAATACACTAAACATACGGCATACCCAGGAGCTCCTCTAGCCCAGTTAAGTAATTAATATCTTAAACCTTGGTACAATCAGCCGGGTAATAAAAGATGTGAAATTCTATCGGCTTTGTTGGGCTCATTTAATAGATTAATACACCAAATAGTTACGCTTAATTAATTAATGCGAAAGAAAATGTGTAAGACCATCACAACATAGAATTAGATCAGAGAAGAATACATAATAAAAGCTAATTGTTAATCTAGGTGCTCTATACCTACGGCCGATTACGCCCCTTTATCTACAGTTATCACGGACATGACGTGGCTGCGTTTAGGTCCGCGGTAGCCCCTTGTTTGTTTGTTTTTGTTTATTTTATTATTTGCGTCCGCTAAGTAAACTAGTTATAAAAATCATTTATAGGCAATAGGATATTAGGAGCTGGCCGTATCACGGCACGGAAAGGCAGGTCAGGGCAAATATCATTGTTATACTATAGAGAGCGAGAAAGCCTTAAGGCTTTACGGAAAGCTATAGCTAGGAACGCGTTAAGGCCTGGTCACGTGACCAGAGCCTATATAACAGGGCGTCAACATCGCATTACAGTTAATGCCATAACAGTACCCCCCCTCTTTATTACACTATTTACCGCAAATAACTATATTGCTTATATAAATCGAAATTCTAAGTAATTTATTTTAATACTTGTAATATAAAAGCAAATAAAGTAAATTATACAATTCTAAATATTAGTAATATATAGTTTAATTATAGGCTATAATATAATATAGTTTTTAGTTAATGCTTTATAAGCTTTAGTTTTTTTTAACTATTTCCTTTTTTTCCTTTTTTATAATTCTATTTAATGCCTATTATAATAGGCTTAACTTTTTTAAATTTCTTTTATACAAGTTTTATATTACCCTCTTTTAACTCTATAAGTTTTTAGTTAATTATTATATAATAGTATAATATTTCTATTTAGTAAACTAATAAAATCTATTATTATTATAATAATTTAAAAGCGCTTTATATTTTTATTTCTTTTATATTTTATTTATATTATTTTCCTTTTTTAACACTTTATTTTAAAAAAAAATTTAATTTACCTTTATTAATTATCTTTTATTTAAAGTATAGTATAATAACTATTTTAAGTTATAAAAGAAAGTTATATAAAACTAAAAAAGTCTTTATACCTATTAATAAACTAATAGTAAAAGCTTATAAAGATACTTTTATTATTATATAAAGTTTTGCTTATTTATTATTTAACTTATTAAATTTATTTAGTATTTAAAAGAGAAATTTCTATTAAATAAATACTATAATTAAGTATTTTTAAGACATTTGAAATTAATTAAAAGTATTTATAATATAATTAATTATTGAATATAAAGCTGCAGTTAATATATTAAAAAAGGATTTATATTAATTTATAATTAATAAAAAGGTATAATTAAAGATTAAGTATTTTAAAATAAACTACTTTATAAAAAAAGAGATAATTAATATGTAAGCGTATATAAAATCTTTAATATATACTTTTAAGTTTATTAACCTAAACTCTTTAACTATATTTATATATTTTTTATATTTTATAACGTTTTTTAAACTATTAATAGTTAATAAACTACGTTAAAATACTATTTTTTAAAACCATTATATATAAAACCTTAATAAACTTAGCTTACCTGCCTAAATTAAAAAAAGGAAAATAATTATTTAGCTTAATTTATAATATAATAGCTATTTATAATCAAATTAAGATAATAAAAGGATTAAAATATATATAGTTTTAAAATAATTATTTAAAGGTAAATAGAGTTTAAAATATATATAGTTTTAAAATAATTATTTAAAGGTAAATAGAGTTTAAAAAAAGGGGGTATTATTATAGCACTAAACCTGCCCTTTAATAATTTATTATTATTATATATATCTTTATATAATAACTTAATCCTATACCTTTAAACCATATTCTTATAGCTTCTTGCCTTATTTAATATTACGGGTCAGACCCAATTAAGAAGGACCTTGGCTATGCCGAGCCCAGCACCACAATTCCCTATATCTCCCAGACCAGCTAATGCAGATATATACATATCGGGCACCGCGCATAAGCCCTAAGCCTATACATATATATACTACTACCCTACAGATCAATATATATAGCTAAATAGCCCCCCTTTATATTCTTTTACTCTTTAACTTTAAATAAATAATTGTATAGCGCTTTATTATCAATTACTATAATAAACTACGCCTATTATATTTATAAAAGCTGCCTCTTTTATAATAAATAAAGGTTTAAAAAATATAAAGGCTAAAGGCAATAACTATATTAAATATTATATTTATAACTATAAAAGGGATATATAAATAACTGGTATTAATAATATTAAAAATTAATAGTATAGAGATTCCCTTTTAAGTAAAGAGGGTTAAATATATTTCTGCTATAATTCCTTTAAGCATTTAGCTTAAAAATGCCTATAAGCTTTTAACAAAAGATTTAAGGCTTATATTAATAAAGTCTATAAAGTTAAAGTATAAGCTTAAAAGGAGCAGGAACCTTAAATTATTAAATTTTAATAGTAACTTTAACTCTTTTAATAAATTATTAAAAAAGTAGCTTTAATATAAAGTTAAATATTAAAGTTAAATAAAGTAAAAATTAATAAATAAAAAGAATTTAAGTAATAAATAAACAGTAAATTAATAATAATATAGGCTAAAATAGAGAATATATTAATCTCTGCTTTATTTAATATTAGTTATAATTATTATACTATTATAAAATACTCTTTTATAAAGAAATTTTACTTTTTTTAAATTGCAATTAAAGAATAGCAATTAAATAGCTTTTTTAAAGAAAGTTTATTAATAGTAATTAACTTTATAGCTATAATTTACTTAAAGCTCTACAGTTATATTTAATATTTATATATATATATAGCTGAAAGTCTAGATTATAACCTATATTTTAGGAAACTATAAAGAAAAGTAAATAGTATAATCTATAATACTGCCAAGTAGTAGATCTTCTATTAAAAAGCAGATATTTAATTGTAATTTTTAAGCAATTTAAAACTTAAAGGTATATAAACTATATAAACTGCCTAATTTATATCTACTTTAACCTTTTAAATAAAATACTATTATATATAATAATCTAGTAAAAAATATACGTTTTATCTCTATATTATTATATTAATAGATATTAAAAAAGCGCTTTAACTAAAAGAGCTAGTATATTAAAAGGAGACTATTCCCTTTACGCTTTAAAATAAATTCCATTTATTATTCTCTGTTTAAAAAGCAGTAAAGCTATTGCCTTAAAGGCCAGGCATTAACTATAAAATCCCTTTAAAGTAAAATAAAGACAGTAATAAGCTAAAGCTTTTATAAAGCCTTTTATATAGTATATTGCGAAAAGAGTTACTAGTACTATATAAGACTTTCTTTAATCTATTTCATAAAGGGTTTATTTACGCTAGCAGCTTAACTGCTGCTGCGCTAGTGCTTTTTACTGATAAGCTAAAGGGAGGAGTATACTTTTACGTAAACTACTATACTTTTAATGCAAAATGCAATTATATAATAAGATTACTACCCTTTACCCCTATTTACAGAAACACTAATAACCTCGCTTAAGTAAAGTAGTTTACTATTAATAATAATAAAGCTTTAATAAGCCTTTTAATATATAATTAACTGCTTTTTTTAATTAATTAAATACATAATTAAAAGGTGCAGGTAGGCTTTATACTTATAATTTAAAGTCTTAAAAGAGCTTAACTCTATTTATATAGATAATATAGGTAGCGCTAATACCTTTAATATAGCTTTAGATAGCTTTAATAACACTATACTCTCTTAAGCAGTTAATATAGTATATAGAACAGCAGGTTAAGGTAATATCTTTATTATGCCTTAAATGTAATAGGCGTAGTCTATTACAGTAGCTAATAATAGGGCGCTATAGAATTGTCTATTTAAAGCTAAGGAGCGAGAGAATAGAAAGGGGGGCTATCTAGCTATATATATCGATCTGTAGGGCAGTAGTATATATACGCGTAGGCCTAAGGCTTATGCGCGGTGCCTGATATATATATATCTGCATTAGCTAGTCTAGGAGATATAAGGAATTATAGTGCTGGGCTTAATATAGCCAAAGTCTTTCTTAATTAAGTTTAACCTATAATCTTACCCCCTATTAAGCTAGTTATTTCCTATATTTCTTTTTTGCAGGGGTATATTCCTTAAAGGGCCTATTTATAGTCTTAATAGGCCTATATTTTTTTATATAAGCGTTTAAGGTAGCTGTATCTTTTAAAGAGATAGCAGGCTTTTAGGTCAGCTTTATATATCCCTTTTAATATATAAACGCTTCGCGGAAAAAGCTACAGCCTTATTTCTTTATCTTAATATAAAAAATCTCTTTTATCTTTTATTTATCTTTACCTTTAATATATATAAAAAAGGGTTAAAAGTTATTATTCTATTATTTAAGTAAAAGGTTATTTACTGTTTATTATAGTAGGTTAATATAAAAGCGCAGATAGATTTTTATAAATATATTTAGCTTAATTATATAAGGGTTAAATACTTTTACTATTAAGTATTTATAGTAAAGAGTATTTAGCTTTTTATTAAAGTATAGGGATTTATAGTTATTAAAGTAAAGCTATACTTTATTTTTAACTTTAAACCTTTTAGTAAATCCTTTATATTTATTAATAGTATTTTTATATTACTATTATATTACTATTAAGTTAGCTTATATAAAAGAAGTAATATTTTCTAAGCGTTAAAGTAATTGTTTTATTTAGTGTTTATTTAAATTTATAGTTTCCTGCTCTATATTTTAACTGTAATATAATAGAAATGCTTTAATATAGTAATTATACTTAAAGAAGAAAGGGCTTAACTAAATCGCAGAGCTTATATAGTTATTTAATACTAGTTAAATTGCCAGGAGCTAGTTCCCTTGATCCCTTTAAATGTAGTTAATATATACTTACAGGTATATTTAAATCTTTTAATTTACTTATTTTAGGCCGCTATTAGTCTGCAGGTAGTATATAGTATTAAGTTATTGCTTTACTCCTGCTAATTAATAGAATACTCTTTAGAATTTACTAGTCTAATTAAACCCTTTATTATTTACTATAAACCTATGTATACTATAGAATCGATAGTGGCATTAAAGGAAGCGCTGCGCGCAGGCCTCTACTTTTATACTCTCTATAGCTTCTAGTGTAACGGCTTTAGTGAGCCGGTCTACTATTACCTATAAATACCGGGCACTAGAGGGACTAGTTGGGGGAAGCTTAATAATAAAATCTATCGCTAAATCGCTTTATATACGCAAGGGGATCGGTAAAGGTTTAAGAAGGCCGCGCTTCTAGGTCCTCCAAGCATACCCTTTTCCGCAGACACTGCAGTTCCTTGTAAATTGCCGTATAGTCTAAGAAAGGCCGGGCCAGTAGAATCTTCGAGCTATAATCGCGAGAGTGCTACCTCCTTCTAGGCAAAAGAGCACTTTGCCGGGTCGACGTGCAAGCCGGCGTCTGCAAGAGCGCGGAGCATATGTTATACCTTCTCTATATAATCCTTAAGCGAGCCGTTTAAGTATATTAGGATATTATTAATATATACAGTAGTAAAGTTGTTTGGGAAAGGGCGAAATATGCGGTTAATAAACTATTAGAATATTACTAAAGCGCCAGTAAGCCTAAATAGTATAACTCTCTATTTATATGATCTATAATATATATAGAATATAGTTTTATATTTATCCCCTTTTATAATATAAATTTTATAAAAAGCAGCTATTATATTAAATTTAGTAAAAGTTTTCTTTTTTATTATTAATTATAGATTATAAAAGTAGGTAATAGCTTTATATATATTTAATTTAAGATTATTTATATTTATATTGCTTTATTATTAATTTTGTTTTATTTATAGGTTATATATTAATTCTCATTTAATATTAAAATTTATGAAATATATAGTTTAAAGCCTCCCTTTTTCATTAAGTTATACTTTAGTTTATTTAAAGTATCTTTAACTATTAATTACTAGTAATATATATTCTTTATATTAACTTTAATAAAGTTATTTTTTATTTTAACTCTTATTAAAACTTATACAAAGCTAGCTATACTTTTTAAAAAATAGTAATTATAATAGTAATAAGATTTAAAGTAATAGTTAACTTTTTCCAGTTAATATTAAAGTTATATTTTTTTCATTCTGAAAGGCTAAAGATTATAGGTATATTATTAAAGATATCTATAATAAAAAAGGGGTACAGTTTTTTATAAAAGTTAATTATAATTTATATAATAAAAAGTTTAAAATTTTATTAGCTATATTTTTATTAATAAATAAAAGGTTTTTAATAAATAATAATCATTAAATAATAATCTTAAATTATTTAATAAAAGCGCAGCTAATAAAAGCTTAAAGTACATAGCTATTATTTATTAAAACTTTTATATTAATATAGATATTATATACAAAAAATAATATAGTTTATATTAAAAGGGATTTACTATTTATTAATTTAAATTAAAGGGTTTTTAATTAAAAAGATAATAGTGGATTTATTTTAAAATAATAGTTTTATTTATAGTTAACCTTTATTTATAACTTTTAATAAAGGTTAATCTTTTTTTTAATTCGCGAATTAAATTTAAGTTTTAATAGGTAAAGTTAATTTGATTAAAATAAACTAAAAAGTAATAAAGCAGCGCTATTATTATTATTTTTATTAATATTTAAAGACAGTATATTATTAAAGCCAAGATTTATAGGTTAACTAGGTATTATAGGTAATATTAATATATTATTAAGGTTTAATTATTATACTTTATTAAGCTGTTTGATTATTAGCTTTAAAGTACTATTAATTTAAAGTATAGTTGATATAGCTAAATTTAAAAATTTTAATTTTATATTTGATATAGACTTCTTTAATATATATTAAACTACTTTTTTATATTATATTTATTAAAGTAATAGCCTGCTTTTTATAATAAAAATAAACTCTTTTAATAATATATTTTTTATAAAAGATTTAAAGGAAAAGTACTAAAGTATATATAGTGTTTAACTATATTAAATTACTAATTAACGCTAATATAATAGCGTAATTATTTTATTAATATTAATAATTTTACTATTAATATTAATAATTTTACTATTAATATTAATACTTTTACTATTAATCTTAATATTACTGCTATTAATAGCTTTATTAATATTAGCAAGTTTAAGTTATATAAAGGGTATTATAATATACGCCCTCTTAAAGCTTATTATAAATAGTTTAATAAAGTTAATATTATTTAATAAAGTTAAATGTATTTAGCTTAATTATTTAAATCTTTATAATATTAATAAAGTTTTAAAAGACTTTTATATTTAAAGCCTTTACTATCTATTTAACAGTTTTATTTTATTTACTGGTTAATATAAATAACTTTATTATAAAGTTTTAAAAGGGTTTATATAATATATATAGGTTATTAAAAGACTATAATACCTTTTAAAATAGGTTAATTATTTTATATTAACTATTAAAATTAATAAAAAGTATTATATTAGTTTTTTAATATTATTTAGCGGGGTAATTTAAACTTTTAATAATAACATTAAGCTTTTTTTATTACAGTTAGTATATATCTTTTTTAAAAGGTTTATAATATATAAATCTCTTTTAAATTTAATTAAAAAACTAGTTAATTATTTATAAAAGTAATATTAATTTAAAACTATAAATTAATATATTTTTATTAATATTTAATAAAATTCTTTTATTTATTATTAAATTATTTAAAGTTTTTAATTTAATAATAGTTAAATAAATTATTATTTTTAAAGTTTAATAGTAAAAGTGCATTTAAAGCTTTAATTTAAACTTTAATTTATATTTTAAAGTTTTAGTTTTCAGCTATTTACTTTAAGATTTTTTATTTAAAAGTTTATTTTTATTTTTTTATTAAATTAAGCCTTTTTTTAGTATTTAATTAAAAAAATAAAATCAATAATAAAGGTTATTATTTTTAATAATAGTATTTATTAAATATATATAATTAGTACTAATATTAGATTATTATAAAGTTTTAAAAAGAAAAGGGAAAAGTATTAGCTTTATAGTTAAAATTATAATCTATTAGGCTAGGTTAAGCTATAATGTAAGGTTTAAGGCATTTATATTTATCTCGCTTATAATTAGTTTTTTATAGATATAAAGTTTAAAGGATAAAGGCTAGGCTATATAGGTATTATTATAAATTTAGGAATAAAGGAGAATTTATAATTAGTTAAATATATACTTTATAATAGCGCAGTTAAATTAAGGGATAATATAAACTATTATAGTATAGAAAGGCAGGTTAAAGTAAATATTATTATTATACTATAGAGAGTAAGAAAGCTTTAAGGCTTTTATAGAAAGCTATAGCTAGGAACGCGTTAAGGCCTAGTTATATAACTAGGGCTTACGTTATAGGTCGTAATATCGCGTTATAGTCGGTGCCTTAATAGGTTTAGTATTTTTATTGAGTTTAAATATCCTTTTAATTTAAAAAAATATCTTTAATATATAATTTATATTTTTATTTTATTTATTAATAAAAGGAAAAATTATTTTTAAAAATATATTTAATTACTATAAATTTAAAGATTTTATATTACTGCCTTTAAATTAATTTAAATACTTTTAAACTATTTTTAAATGGCTAAGTTTTAAAGTATTTATATTATTATATTGATTATATTTAACATTTTATAAACTTTATTAATAATTCTTTTAATTAATATCTTTAAATTTAAAATAAAGTATTAATTATTATAATGAATAGGTTTTTATTATCTATACTTTTTACAATATTAATATAGATATAGGGATTAAAGCAGCTTTTTAAAAGTAAGATTCTGTTTTCTTTCTTTTAATTAGCTATTATTTTAATTTAATGTTATTAAAATATTTTAGATTCTTTTATTTACTATATTACATTTTGTTACTTTTAATTTAAAGTAGTAAATACTTTAGAAATTATACTAAAATAGGAATTTAAATTAATAGATTTATCTTTAATTTTATACTTTAATAATTATAAAGTATTTTAAGTTTTTATAGTTTATAATGGTTTTAAATTTATTTTCTGTACTTTTAAGCTTAAAGTATTACTTTTTTAATAATTTAATAATAGTTAATCGTTTGTTATTATAAATTCCATAATTATTTTTAATAAATTAATATTTCAACAAAGAATATACTATTAATTGCATAATACTACTTTTATTTTATTAAAAGAAAATACTATTAAATATTTAATTTAAAATATTTATTTTTGAATTTATTTTTTATTATAATTAAACAAAATAAAAATTAAAATAATTATAAACTAGGTTTTAAAATAATTAAATATAGCAGTCTAAAATTCTATTTAATTTTATAGTAGATTTTATTTTAAAAAGTTATTTAAAGGTTTATTAATATTAAAAAAGCTTTTAATAAACTGTTAATAAAAATTTATAAAATTTAAAAAGTATTAAAGTTTATAAAAGTTTAAAAGTATTTTTCCATTTATAATCATCGTTATTTTTTTAAAGTTTATTTTACTATTATTATTTATAATAATTAAATCAAAGTATTATTAAACTAAATTATATAAATTTTATTAAATAAATTATATAAAGTATAATTGATATAATATTAATAAAAAGTTAAAGTATTATAAAAACTAACAGGTATAATAAAAGTTTTAACTAATTTGAATTAAATTATAAATATTATTTTTTATTTATATCCCTTTATAATTTTAACTTTATTAAACGCAGTTATTATATTTAATTTAATATAAAACTTAATATTATGTAAAAAATTTCATATTTCTTTTAAATTAGTAGTAATAAATAATAACACTTTACAATAATATTGTTATAGCTTTAATAGTTTTAATAAATATAAATATTTCTTTTAAATTTTATAATAAAAAGTAAAAAGGTAATATATTTTATTTTAAATTCTTTAATAAATCTTTTAATTAAATTTCTATTTAATTACTTTTTCATAATTTAAAGTTTATTTAATAAGATTAAACAGTTCTTTTAATATAGTAATCTTTTTTTTAATAAAAGTTTCATTTTATAATTTTATAATCTTTTCAAGGGAAGTTTATTTATTAATTATAAAAAAAGTTAATAATCTTATTTTATAATTAATTAAAAAGTTTTTTTTACATATTACTTTTTATTAATTTTAAGTTTATTTTTATAAATCTATTAATATGAAACTTTAATATATTTCAAAGGTATTCTCTGCTATAATAGTATATAACGAAATTATAGAGAACTATAAAGAATAATATTTATATTACTACAAAGCTGCTTTATCTTTATAATATATTTATAAAAGTATTTTTATTAAACTTTAATAGTTAATATACCTTATATTTTTAAGTTTATATTTCTTTTATTAAATTTCTTTAAATTGATTTTATATATTAAATAAATAAATCTTTATAAAATTAAATAAATAATATTATAGTAAATATTTAACTATCTATTAAATTACACTACTTATATAATGCTATTATTATAGGCTTATTAAACATTAATGTATTTCATTCCAAGACTTATATTAAAATATATGAATATAAATATCAATTGTTATTAACTATTAATATTATTAAAATTAATATTAAAGGTTTATTTAATATTATTTATACTTTAATTTTTAATCCTTTATAGTTATTAAATTAATAAACATAATAGTTATTTTATTTAATATTAATATAAAGTTAATATATAAATATCTTTTTCTTTATTAAAATATTATTTCTTTTAATATACTTTTAATATAAGTTTAAAATTTGATTCTTTTTAACCTTTTTCTTTATTTTCTTTAATATATTATTTTATATTTTACTAATAATATAAAGTATTAACTATAATGGTTTATCTAAAATATTAATATTATATAAAATAGTTATAAAACTAAAAGTTATTAATATAGTATAGGTTTAAAGGTAATAATTTACTAAATAATGTTAAATTAAAAGTAACTATTAATATAGCCTGATTGATATTAAGATTATATTACTATAATTATAGTATTTTAAAAATAAAAAGATTTTAATATAAAAGATTAACAATAAAGAATAGATATAGCTTTTTATATTCTTTTATTTTTATATTTAAAATTATGTAATTCATAAACTATATTATTATTTTATTATTAATTAAAATAAAGCTTTTTAATTTAAATAATTATATTATTAAAATTTAAAACGTTAAAAGAAAATATTAACCTATAAAGCTTAATATTAAATAACTGTTATTAATAAATATTCATATAATTATTAGTGAATATATTAAGAATAATAAAATACAAATAAATAATAATTTATTATTTATAATATTTAAAATTAATAATTTATTATTAATTATAATTTATTATATTTATAAAGGTATTAAATTTATAAACCATTTTAATATTTTATTATACTTTTCAATATTATATTATTAAAAAGCTACGATTCTTTTATTTTTTTATATCAAAGGTTATATCTTTATAAATAAATAAATAAATATATTTTTAAAGGTAATTAATTTTTAAATAAAGTTAATTTTATTAATATAAACTAAATATAGGTTTTTATAGTATAATAGGTTATTCTTTTAAATTAAGAAATATTAATAATATAGGAATTAAAAAATAAAGATTTCATATAATATAAAAGTAATGCTATTTATACAAATAAAAATTGCTATTTATATAGATAGTTTATGCGCCACTCGCGACAATCTCCCTACAGCTCCTTATACTCTATAACTTAATCCTTCATATAATAGTCAATAATAGTATATTCGATTACTAATTTAAGTAACAGGTCCTTATTAACCCTTTTATCCACTCTATATAAAGATTAACTATTCTCCCGGCTTTATAGCTAGTATAGGTAATTATATTAATCCCCTTTTTAATTTAAGCGAAAGCTGTAGCCGAGGCACAGCTTATCGTTATAATGTTTTGGCAACCTGTAAGCCTCCGCGGCACCTAAAATGCTGAAACGATAATCTAGAGCTCTATAGCGCCTGCTATAAGCCAGCAGAGTTATTTATCTTAAATAGTAAAGGGGCTCGCTGGATACTGGGGTCTAGTCAGCATATAAATAATCGCCCTCGCTCTCTTTATAACTGCTGTATTGGCCGTGACTGTTATAGTTATTGCGACTCTTACAACTGTTAGTTCTATGATATCTATATCTATGCAAGGAGCTGTAGGGAGATTGTCGCGGGTGGCACATAGACAATATATATAAATAGCAATTTTTATCTATATAAATAGCATTACTCTAATATAATTTAAACTATAATTAACTTTTTAATATCTAGCAGTTAAATTATTATAAAATAATATTACAATCTTAATATAAAACCTTATTAATATATAAACTCTACTTTAATAGTAAATTAGCTAATAATTACTAATAACCTAGTTATTGGGTTAAGTAGGCCGGGGCCCTACCGCTTGCCGGCGCTAGGGAGCTCTTATCTGCTATATAAGCAGATATAAGCTAACACATATATTGTATAAGCGATATATCAGACTATATAGGCGCTTATAAAGTCTATACACAGCTTCTTCTTTATATTGGCTATATATATATATAGCAAGGCCACTATAGTATATTCTCTTTTATAGAATCAAGCTTCATTTCCTATTTCTCTATACTCTATATAGCTGTACTGTACTCCGCTATAGTTATAAGCCTAGGTAGTAATAATTAAAGTTACTAGAAACTTCTACTTTAATATTATATCTCTCTTTATACTTTTTACCCTTGCCTTTAAACTGCTAAAGCTATCTTTTATAATAGATAGTGTAAAGGATATTACTTTTATAAAGCTAGAATTAATAGTTTAGTGGATTAAATAGATTATTATTTTAATTAATTATATAATTACTATTAAGGTTTAAAATAAAATTAATTTTAATCTCCTTAATTAGCTAAATAACTATTTCCCTACTATAAAGCTATTTACTTTAATAGAAGTAAAGGAGTATATAGTATAAAAGTTTAGTTTTAATGCCTCTGCAGCAGATATCTCTGTTTACTATAATAGTATACTTTAAAAGTATTAATTTAATATTATTTTAAATAAAGAAAAAAGGAAGGCCAGTAATATAATCTTAAATTAAATCTAAAAGACAGTTAACTCTAGTATCTATATTTTAGTTTTAGTAAACTTTAAAGCTGCGGCCTTAACCTTTACTGCTACTATAATAACTTATAATAATAATAAAGACTTTAATATTAAGTTTACTATTCGCTAAATTATTAAAAAGCTTAAAGATTAATTAACTTATTGCAAAAATATAATATATAAGGAAATATACTTATTCTACTAATATATGCTATATAAAATAAAGTGCGGGAATATTAAGCTAAAAGTATAATATACTTATTAAGCGTGTATCTATATAAATACAGTAAAGTATAAGTTTTTAGAGGTTATAAGAACAGCTTCTTAAACGGCTTTCCTTAAAGCTATTAGAGTATACTTTACTTTAAGCTTTACTGTTTACTATTTATACTATATAAATAGCCTAATTAAAAGTAGTAAAATAAATAAAATCTTTTCCTTTAATTAATTTAAACAGCTTTTCTTAAATACTTTTAAAAATGCAGAAAACTATATTTATAGCTTTTATATAATGCTTAATAACTGCTTTAATAATATAATAGGCAGTAGTAATATATACTTAAAGCCTTTTATTAGCAAAAAGTGCCCTTATAGACCTAAAAGGTATACTTAGCCTTTAAATAACTATAGTAAGGTATATACTGCATTTACTGGAAAGCCTAATAAGAAAAGGAAATATGCTTTTATGCCTAAATAGGCTATAGAGATTTATGTATACCTATAAGAAAATAAATAGCAGGCTACCTATAAAAGGTTTAGTGAAAGGGGTATTAAGTTTACTGCTTTAGTATAAGGAAATAGCTTTAACTATTATAGTTACTTTAATCTCTTTAGGCTTAATTAATAAAAAAGATATAAGCCTTATAGTATACTTGCTAAGCGTATTAATATATATTAATATATAAAATATACTTTACTGCCTCTTTTAAAGCACCTTTTTTAATATATATAATACTATTTATCTTATAAATAGCAGGAATTACTTTATTTTTAGCTCCTTTATCCTAAATATAAAAGAGGACTATATTAAAGTAAAAAGAGCTAGCTATTTAATAATTAAAAAAGGTTATTATTTAATAAAAAATACTCTTTATAATTTATATTCAAAGATAACGCGCTTTATTAAGCTTTTAAATATAGCTATAATTAAAGGATTTTATATTAATATTATATCTTTATTAAAGCTTTAAAAAGCAGGGATTTAGCTAATAGGGTGCAATAATACGCTTTACACTAATATAGCCAATTTAAATACTATTATAGGGAAGGTAGAGTATAGGTATAATCTTTTATTTCTTTAATATAAGCCCCTATCGCTTTATATTACCTTTATCCCTAAATATACTGTACTAAATAGCTTAATAGCTCTTTTTATTTTTTTTAATATAGACTATAGGATTTATACAGTATTAAAAAGCAGGAGAAGACTAATATATAATCCCTTAATACTATAATATAACTTTAAATAGCTCTAGTATCTATAATTAGGACATTTAGGCCTAAAAGCGCGTAAAGCGCTTATAAAGAATGCGAGGAATATATATATTAAAGGAACTATATATATAAAATATAAGGCTTATACTTTTATATACACGAAATAGGTTATCTTTTATAGACTATTTAATAGATAAGCATTAAAATATTCTTTAAAGTATACTAGGATCTTTAAAATTATCTTAGGGGCTATAATAGGGATAATTAGCTTTTAGTGCTTAAAAAAGAATATACTATATAGTTATATATACGCCTTTTACTACATAAAAACTAAAAAACTGTTTTTAATGCTCTTTTTAACTTTATAAATATAGTAAAAACGCAAGATAATATCTCTATATACTTTTTTAGGCAGGATAATAAAAAAGCTATAATTGCAGTTAAAAGCTTATTACACTTCTAAATCTAGGCTAATATAAGGGTATTATCTTAAAGCTTACCCCTTTTTATATATATAAGCTAAATGGCACTTTAGAATAAGCAGGTTAAGAAATTATAAATAAGTTAATTAAAATACTAAAAGCTGCAGGTCTCTTAACTAATTTATAGCCAGAGAGCGCAAAAGCTATAGTGTATATTATTAATATAAATCCTACGCGCAGCCTTAATATAATATTACTTATCGATAAATTACAGTAATAGTTCCATAACTTTATACCCTTTTTAATAAAAGAGCCTTTTATAGACCTATATCTAGATTAAAGCAGGCTTTATATATATAGCTGCCGCGCCTATATATTTAATAAAGACTATAAAGCTAGCTAGAAAAAAAGAGAATTTAAAACTAAGCTTAAAGGGCTAATTAAATATTTTATTGGCTATACTGTAAATAATATATATTGCATTTAATTACCCTACCTAGTAAAGGTAATTATTATAAGGAATATATATTTTAATAAAACTAGCTTTTTTAATAGTAATAAAGAGATTACAGATAAATTATTTATAGTTAAGTTAAATAAACTATTTAATAAGGTTAAAGAAAATAAGCCAGAATTTAAACTTTTCTTAATATATATTCTTATAGTAAAGAATACCTTTATAGGTAATATAGAAAACAAGAGTATACTTTTAAAGGTAGTAGAGATATAGAGTATTAAAGACAGATTAATAAATACTTTAAGTAAGCTATTAGTATACTTAAAAGGACCTTTTAGTCTTTAAACACTAAAGGCTACCCTAAAACAATTAATCTTTATAGATAATACTAGCGCGCTAACAGGAACCTTAGGTAAGGCTTTAGTAAATAACCTACCCCTCTCTGCAAAAAGGGATATAGCGGAAAAACAGCCTTATATATTAAAGGTATATAACCTAATAAAAGAGGATAGTTTATTAAAGCTAGAAGTAGACTAGTATATAAAAGACTTACCTATTTTTATAAAAAGAGAGTAGACCTTTAAAGAAAGGCTAGCTAGTAATCCTTTAAGCAGTAAAGTAATAGCTAATACTTGCAAAAGCTTAAAACTTTAAAGGAAGTAACCTGTAAAAAAGGCTAATAAATATTTCCTAATATATAAAATTAAAATATATACTTTAAACACTACTTTTGAAGATAATAAGCTTAATATATATTTAATAATTACTAGACTCTTTAATTTAATACTATATTGACTATTGCCTAATTAATAAAAGCTAATAAGTAATAAATTAAAAAGCGTAAAAACAGTATTTACTATTTTTAATGCAGTAATAGACTATAAATCTTCCTCTTAGAAAAGTATAGCTTTTAATATATTAACTGTTTATTAAAAGGATTTAGTGAAACCACTAAAAGACTAAAAAGAGTTTATAAAATATTTATTTAAGGATAGGTTTAAGTAAGCTGTATATAATGAGATTAATTCTCTGTATATAAAAAGAACCTAGTAAAAGATACTATATTTAAAGGCAATAATAAAGCCACTACCAGTATATTAAGTTTTTACTTATAAGTTTAACTAGAATAGAAATCTAGAATACTATAAAGCTTATTTTATAATCTGCGGGGATTTATCAAAGCACTATATTTTAGAAAGTATATATATAGCTATATTAACAGCGCATTCTTTCTATATATTTATTATTTTTATAGTAAAATTCAACTTTAAGTTAAAGTAATATAATATTAAAAATACTTTTTTTAATGCCTTAAAGGATAAAAACTTGAAACTAGTTATATATAAACTCCTTAAGGGTTTTAAGCAGCTGAATATCTGTTTAAAGCTCGCGAAAGCTTTATATAGCTTAAAAGATTTATTAAAACTGTAGTTTAATAAACTATCTTTAACTTTAAAGCAATAAAGGTTAATCTTAAGCTTTAAAAAGCCCTATCTCTTTTATAATAAAGCTTAAAAGATTTTTATTGTATTTTATATAAATAATATCTTAATTGTATATTATTGTAACGATAAAGCTTTTTATATTAAATTACTAAACGCTTTAAAAGTAAAGTATAAGCTTTATAGTAGAGGAGATATATAATAGTTCTTAAAGATTAAGATTACCTATAATTATATGAAGTATAGGATATACCTTTTTTATAAAACCTATTTTAAGAAAATTATAAAATAATTTAAGCTTAATAAAGGAATATAGCTTCCTATAATTCTAATACCTATTATAAAACTTTAGAAAAATATATTATAAACTTTAAAAGCAACTATTAAAATATATTAAGAGAAAGTGGGATTAGTGTTTTATATAGCTATTATAATAAGGCCTAATATAGCTTATAGCGCCTTAGCTTTATTATAGTTTTTAACTAACCTTTATAAAAAGCACTTTAAAGCAGTTAACTAGTTAATCCACTATTTATATATATAATATTTCCGAGCTCTTTAATATAAAGGGCGCAGGGAAATATAAATTTTAACTGCTTTAAGTAATACTTCTTTTACTAGTAATATAAATATTTAAATATTATCTTAAAGGTATTTTATTACACTTCTTTTAGGCTTTATTTTATAAAATATAATACACTAAAGCACTGTTAGTATATTTATAATAGAAGCTAAGCTGCTTGCCTTTACTTAAATAGTAAAAGAGGCTATAAGTTTATATTGCCTTTTCTAGGAAATAAAATTTAGCTTTAGCGTTAATTGGAATATTAATTATAATAATAAATTAACTATATATCTTATAATTAAAGAGAGTACGCGAATTAATAGTTGCCTATATTATATTAATATATAAAATATATAGCTTTAATAGGAATATTAGAAAGGATTGTTCATAGTTTTTTATCTTTCTATTAACTTTATACCTATTAATAGGCTTATTAAAGCTTTATTATAATAGCGTTTTAAGTACTTTAAAGTATTATTAAACTTAGCAGATATATAATTACTGAAATAGAATATATAAAAATATAGGAAACTAGTTAATTTTAGCCGATAGGCCGCCAGCTATAAAGGCGTATTCTATTACTGTAATAACTATTCTCTAAAAGCTTTTTAGCCTTTACGCGCTTATATATAAAGGGTATTATTATTATTATCGCTACTGCCTAAAGCAGCAGCCTCTTTAAAGTAAATTAAGTTCTCCTCTTTTAATAGGTTAAATTAAAGGTATAATACCTTTCTATATTAAGTTGCTATTTAATTATATAAGTTTATAAGTATATAAAGAAAAGAGAGTATATTTACTTAGTTATCTTGTTTATTTATAGCTTAAAAGAGCTAGTATATAATTAATATAAGTATTAAATAATTATAAAGTATATAATTAAATAAAGTAATATAGGTAAATTAAAAAGGAGTTTATTAAAAGGTATATTAATAATTATTATTAAAGTAAATAGTATACTGCTAAAAGTAAGCGATAGAAATATATTAAAAGAAGTCTCTTTTACTAGCAATTGCTGACTTTAAATAACCTTTATAAAAAGGGGATAATAGTATAGCAGTAGAGGCAGCGGCGGTAGTAGAGGTAAAGGCAGAGGCAGCTGCAGGAGCAGCTGTAGCAGGAATAACTGTAAAAGCAGCTACCGGAGCAGCTACCGGAGCAGCAGCAGCGGTAATAGGGGCAGGGGCTAGAGCAGAAGTAATAGCTGCTTTAACAGTAAAGCGCGCTTTATAAGCAGCTGCAATAGCAGTAGTATAGCGCGCGTTAAAAGCGGCAAGAGCTGCAGTACCCTTTAACTGGGCTAGACTAGCTAATGTAAAAGTAAGAGCTGGAGTAGGAGCCGGTGTAGGAGTAGGAGCTAGAATAAGAGCCGGCGCAGGAGTAGTAATAGGCGTGGCCGCTTAGCCAGCTAAGCGACTAACGCCGCGACAAGCTACCTTCAAGGGGCGACCATAACCACGCTTTACCAACAAGGTATTCTTCTTTTGCAATTTCACTGTTAACTAACAAACACACAGCATAAAAGGGATTAATTGGAAGTGTAATATTTATGGCAAGAGCTATACTGCTGTTAATGTTAATGTTAATAATAATAATATTAATAACTGAAGAAAAAGAGCGAGGAATAGGGCTGGGGGGCAGCTAATATACCTATTCTAGCTGTTTAGGACTGATTTACCTGTTTAGGGAGCTTTATTATTTAACTTCCTATTATTACAGATTAACAATAGCTACAGCGCTTATATTCCTTTTACCTTTACAATGGAATATTAATGCGTATTCACAATAAAGAGCTTCTAACTAAGTAAAAGAGGCTTTAAAACCGCGGCCAATCAGTTATAATACTATAGATAGACTAAGATAGCAGTTAATAAGGCATTAAGAATAGCTTTATTAACTGGGGGGTATATTGGGTTAAGTAGGCCGGGGCTTTACTGCTTACTGGCGCTAGGGAGCTTTTATCTGCTATATAAGCAGATATAAGCTAATATATATATCGTATAAGCGATATGTCAGACTATATAGGCGCTTATAAAGCGCCTGTATATAGCTTCTTCTTTGTGTTGGCTATATGTATATATAGCGAGGCCACTACAGTATATTCTCTTTTATAGAATCAAGCTTTGTTTCCTATCTCTTTATACTCTATATAGCTGTACCGCGCTCCGCCACACTAGTTATTACTATAAAATATATTAATTACTCTTTAACTTTAAATTTTCTATTAAATAGAGTAATCTCTTAATTAAATTTATAAAACAATTAAGTATAAAGACTTTAATAGGTTTAATAGTAAACCTGCAGTAGTCTACTATATAACCTATAAACTAGCATTTATAACTCTAACTACTATACTTTATAAATAAACTATCTGCTAAATAGTATCTAATCCTTATCCTTTAATTTAAAGTAATATTAAAGTAATACTTTTATTTATAGGCAATTTTATATATTTTTAATTACTATAATATACTATTATAAATCCTTTTAATATATATAAGCTATTAGCTTATATAGTATAAAAATACTATAAAATTATTATTATATAGCTTTACTATAATTCTTTAATTTTAATAAAATTATAAAAGTTAAAATATTAAAAATAAGGCATTACTAAAGTTATATTTCGTTTATTTATATTTAATATAAACATTAAATAAAGCTAGTTTATTTAAAGCCTTTATTTACTAGTATAAAAGCTTTTACTTATTTATAAAGTAATAATAATAAAAATAGTTTATTATAACCAAATTCTCTTTACTTATATAAACTAAATAATATCTTTATATTTAAAAAGCCTTTAAAATAGTAAAGAATTTATTGTTAAAGGTATAATAATATATTTTAAAACTATTTAACTTTTTTAATATATATATTAGAAAGTATTAAGTATTTTATTTATATTAAACTAATACTACTTTAATGATATAGTGTAATATATTAATCTTTATATATATTAGCACCTTTAAATTATAACATATTAAAATACATTTCTTTAAAGATTTCTTTTTAAACTATAAAAAAGCTTTAAAAGCGTTAAATTTTAACTGTAAAAACATTTTTACTTTTTATAAATAGAATCTATTAAAGGTATTATACTTTTACTGCAATCTTTAATAAAGTAATACTAATATCTTATAAATGTAAGAAATATAAAGATATTATAAATACTTTTAAATACTAGCTATTTAATAATAGCTTAAATATATAACTATTTATTTTTATTTAATTAAATATAATAATAGATTTAAAGACTAATATTAAAATAATATAAAGAATATATTAATTAATAGTAATATATAGTTTTATATTTAATAGCTTTTCAAGAACTTAGCAAATATACTATACATACTTTATAAAAGTATAGCTATAAATTTATCTATTATTAAAATATATTATATAGATAAAATTAAGTAAATTTTAAAGTATATTATTAATATAGTCTTAAAATATTATAAGGGAATTTATAAGACTAAATAGTATAATATTACACTTAAAGTATCTATATCAATAGTAAAATACTATCTTTTATTTATTTCCTTTATAGATAGGTATCTAGTAATTATGATAGGCGTAGTCTATTACAGTAGCTAATAATAGGACGCCGTAAAATTGTCTATTTAAAGCTAATAAGCAAGAGAATAGAAAAGGGAGCTATCTAGCTATATATATCGATCTATACGGCAGTAGTATATATACGCGTAGGCCTAGGGCTTATACGCAGTACCCGATATATATATATTTATATTAGCTAGTCTAAGAGAGATATAAGGAATTATAGTGCTAGGCTTAATATAGCCGAGGTTTTTTTAAATTAAGTTTAACCTATAATATTACCCTTTTATTAAGCTGGTTATTTTTTATATTTCTTTTTTACAGGGGTATATTCTTTAAAGGGCCAGTTTATAGTTTTAATAGGCCTATATCTTTTTATATAGGCCTTTAAGGCAGCTATATCTTTTAAAGAGATAGCGGGCATTTAAGTTACCTTATATATCCCTTTTAATATATAAGCGCTTTGCAGAAAAAGCTGCAGCCTCATTTCTTTATCTTAATATAAAGGATCTCTTTTATTTCCTATTTATCTTCATCTTTAATATATATAAAAAAGGGTTAAAAGTTATTATTTTATTATTTAAATAAAAGGTTATTTGCTATTTATTATAGTAGGTTAATATAAAAGTATAAATAGATTCTTATAAATATATTTAGTTTAATTATATAAAAGTTAAATACTTTTACTATTAAGTATTTATACTAAAAGGTATTTAGCTTTTTGCTAAAGTATAAGGATTTATAGTTACTAAAATAAAGCTATACTTTATCTTTAACTTTAAACCTTTTAGCAAATCTTTTATATTTATTAACAGTATCTTTATATTACTGCTGCATTACTGTTAAATTAGTTTATATAAAAGAAATAATATTTCTAGGCGTTAAAGTAGTTCTTTTACTTAATATTTATTTAAATCTATAGTTTTTTGCTTTATATTTTAACTGCAATATAATAGAAATACTTTAATATAATAGCTGTATTTAAAGAAAAAAGGGCTTAATTAAATTATAGAGTTTATATAATTATTTAATACTAGTTAAACTGCTAAAAGTTAATCTTTTGAATTCCTTTAATTATAATTAATATATATTTGCAAATACACTTAAATCTTTTAATGTATTTATTTTAAGCTGCTATTAATCTATAAGTCATATATAATATTAACTTATTATTTTACTTTTATTAATTAATAAAATACTCTTTAAAATTTATTAATTTAGTTAAACCCTTTATTATTTACTATAGACCTAGGTGTACTATAGAATTAATAGTAGTATTAAAGGAAATGCTATATATAAGCCTTTACTTTTATACTCTTTATAGCTTTTAGTATAATAGCTTTAATAAACTAATTTACTATTACGTATAAATATTAAATATTAAAGGGATTAGTTAAAGGAAACTTAATAATAAAATTTATCGCTAAGTTACTTTATATATATAAAGGGATTAATACATGTTTAAAAAGGTTATACTTTTAAGTCTTTTAAATATACCCTCTTTTATAGATACTGCAGTTCTTTATAAATTACTATATAGTTTAAAAAAGGCTAAGCTAGTAAAATCTTAAAGCTATAATCGCGAAAGTATTATTTTAATTAAAATAGCTAGCTATAATTATATTATACTTAATTTATATAATATATATATATAGTATAGTCCCTGCTTTATTTATTCCTGCTAAAATCTAGATTTAATTATAAAAAGTAAAATAGGATTATTAATTAATTATATATTTTATAATCTAAACCTTTAAGTAAAGGTTAAAGGGGAAGCTGTATTCTTTTAGCGTTACTATTATATAAGCTTTTTAGTAGTTAAAGTTAGTTTATATTAATTAATTTTAAAGTTACTGCAGTTTTAACTTATTATTAAATATTTATATTTAAAGCATTAAGATATTAATAACTTTTAGCTAGTAAATTACTTTTAAAGTTATAAAGAGCAGCTATATATAGTAGCTTTATTTCTATTTATTGTTTTTATTTTCTGGCTAGTTTTATTTTTAGCGATTAAAGGTATTAAAAATAACTGCTTTACTGCTAGGCTAGTATTATATTATTATATTAAATTATAACAGGAATTTGGCCTAATAAGTCTACCTTTTTAAAAGCTTTTAGTGTATTATAAAATACTATAGATTCTTATAATCTAAAATTATAGTAAAGGGTTTATAGCTTTATAGTTTAGCCTTTTATTTTTTTACATCGTAAATAATAGCTAGTATTTCTTTATTCTAGATTAAGTAATTATATTTAGCTAGGCTTAGTCTTTATAAATAGTATATAATAGTATTATATTTTCCCTGCTTATCCTTTTATAATAGTATACTTTTAAATATATACTTACAATAGTTAGGTTTAATAAATATCTTTTTACTTAAATCCTAGATTTAAAGCATTAAAGCTTTATAAAAGTAATACTTTAATTCTTTAAAAGTAGCTTCTTTATTATCTCTTTATTAAAAAAAAACCTTTTTTTTATTAAATAGGTAAAAGGGAATATTATATATAAAAAGCTAGAAATTAAAATATAGTAATAGTTAATATATTTAAAGAAGCTTTATATATTTATGATTAATATAAGGGCTATTTATTTATATATTATTTACTGCTTTTTAAAGTTATATGCAATACCTTTTTTTACTTAAATAATAAAGTTAAAGTATTTAACCTTTTTTTAAGTAAAAGATTATTTTATTAAGTTAAAGTATAAGCCAGTATTTATAAAAGCGTAAAGTATATATTATACCTTTTTTATATAATCATTAAATAAGCCGTTTGAATATATTAGGATATTATTAATATATATAATAGTAAAGTTATTTAAAAAAGGGTAAAGTATATAGTTAATAAACTATTAAAATATTACTAAAGCGCTAGTAAGCTTAAATAGTATAACTCTTTATTTATATAATCTATAATATATATAAAATACAGTTTTATATTTATCCCCTTTTATAATATAGATTTTATAAAAAGCGGCTATTATATTAAATTTAGTAAACTACTTTATTTAAGCGAGGTTATTTAGCGTTTCTGTAAATAAAGGTAAAGGGTAGCGATTTTATTATATAATTGCATTAAAAGTATAGTAGTTTATATAAAAGTATACTCTTCCCTTTAACTTAAAAGTAAAAAGCATTAGCGCAGCAGTAGTTAAACTGCTAGTGCAAATAAACCCTTTATTAAGCAGATTAAAAAAAGTCTTATATAACACTAATAGCTCTTCTCGCAATATATTATATAAAGGGCCCTATAAAGGCTTTAATTTATTGCTATCTTTATTTTACTTTAAAGGGATTTTATAGTTATTGCCTAGCCTTTAAAGTAATAGCTTTACTGCTTTTTAAATAGAGAATAATAAATGGAATTTATTTTAAAGCGTAAAGGGAATAGTCTCCCTTTAATCGATTAGCTTTTTTAATTAAAGCGCTTTCTTAATATCTATTAATATAATAATATAGAGATAAAATATATATTCTTTATTAAATTATTATATATAATAGTATTCTACTTAAAGGGTTAAAGCGGATATAAATCGGGCAGTTTATATAGCTTATATACCTTTAAGCTTTAAATTGCCTGAAAATTACAGTTAAATATTTACTTTTTAATAAAAGATTTACTGTTTAGCAGTCTTATAAATTATACTATTAGCTTCTCTTTAAAGTTTCTTAAAAAGTAGGTTATAATTTAAACTTTTAGCTATATATATATATATAAATATTAAATATAGCTGTAAAGCTTTAGGTAAATTATAGTTATAGAGCTAGTTACTATTAGTAGACTTTCTTTAAAAAAGCTGTTTAATTACTGTTTTTTAATTGCGATTTAAAGAAGGGGAAGTTTCTTTATAAGGGAGTATTCTATAATAGTATAATAATTGCAATTAATATTAAATAAAGCAGAGATTTATATATATTTTTTATTTTAGCCTATATTATTATTAATATACTATTTATTTATTACTTAAATTCTTTTCTTTATTAATTTCTACTTTACTTAACTTTAATATTTAACTTTATATTAAAGCTACTCTTTTAATAATCTATTCAAAGAGTTAAAGTTACTATTAAATTTAATAGTCTAGGGTTCCTACTCCTTTCAGGCTTATACTTTAACTTTATAGACTTTATTAATATAAGCTTTAAATCTCTTTTTAAAAGCTTATAGGTATTCCTAATCTAAATGCTTAAAGGCATTATAGCAGAAATATACTTAACTCTCTTTACTTAAAAGGGAATTTTTATACTGTTAATTTTTAATGCAGTTAATGCCAGTTATTTATATATCCCTTTTATAATTGCAAGTATAATATTTAATATATCTATTACTTTTAACTTTTACATTCTTTAAACCTTTATTTATTATAAAGGAGGCAGTCTTTATAGGTATAGTAAATTTATTATAATTTAATTACTTGATTTTACTAGCAATATTTTAAACTTACTCTAGCTAATAGTTATAATCTCATAGAAGGTTAACTGTAATTAAACTGTATTACAGGTTTAAAGAGAGGGCTCCTTTAACAAAAGTAATCTTTACTTAATTTACTTAATTTTCCCTATTAACTTTAAAAAGCTTTTATTTAAACTTTAGCAAAAAAAATAAAAAACTGGCTCCCTTTTTCTATTACAATATTTAAAGCTTTTTACTAGTATAACCCTACAAACCTTAATTTTTATAGCTTTAATTAAAGTATATTATAAGGTTTTAAAAGTTATATCTGCCTTTTTGTTTATTTAAAAAGTAATAAATAGCTATTACTTATTAAAGTTTAGTTTTAAGGCAAATATTAATAAAATACTAAAGACTTTTATTGCTTATATAAAGATATTTATGAAAGCTATTTTATTATATATTTACTGTACTTAAGCTATAGATTTATTTTATTTCCCTAAGAACTTTAAAAGGTTAAAAAAGGGTTTCTGCCTTTTATAATATAGTATATTAGTTTATAAAAAAGGCAGCGCTTTTTCTATATTATTCCTTTTAATATTAAATGCTTATATAATAGCGTTTATTTACTTTATAATCAGCTATATTAATTAATTAACTAAAATAATAGTTTACTCCATACTAAAGTTAAAGTCATTATTATTAGTGAAGCTGACTATTTTAATATATACAGGGAATTAATACAATTTATAGAGATAAACTTTAAATATATAATAGGCATAGTCTATTATAGTAGCTAATAATATAGCACTATAGAATTATCTATTTAAAGCTAAAGAGTAAAAGAATAGAAAAGAAAGCTATCTAGCTATATGTATTAATCTATAGGGCAGTAGTATATACGCGCATAGGCCTAGGGCTTATATGCGGTGCCCGATATAAATATATATCTGTATTGGCTGGTCTGGCAGATATAGGGAATTATAGTGCCGGGCTCGGCATAGCCGAGGTCCTTCCTAATTGGGTCTGACCTGTAACAATAATATATATCATTTAAATTGAACTTTAAAAGAATCTTAATATATAAAAGTCTATTAAAAATCTTAAAATTAATAGTAAAAGAGTGCAGTTCTTATAAATTATTTTACTATTACAGTACTAAACCTGCCCTTTAATAACTTGTCAGTATTATATATATCCTTATCTAATAACTTAATCTTATACCTTTAAACTATATTTTTATAGCTTTTTGCTATATTTAAGGCTTAATAAAGATATTACTTTAATATACTATTCTATATACTGTAATAGTTTATACCTTCCTATATAACTATATTATTATCTTTAGTCTTTAACTTTATTTAAAAGATAACCGAAATTGCTAATAGCTTAATCACAATACTATAAAAAAGCCTTATATTTTATAGGAAATTTATTAATCTTTAACTATAGTTAAACCTTTAAACCTAAAAGCCTATATCCCTGCAGTTAAGAATATACTTTAATTTAACTCTTTAGCTTAACTGTTTAATTTATATTTAATTCTTTAACGTATAATTAACCTAAAACTATTACAATAAAAATAAAAAGTATAAAAAAGGATTTTAATTAAAAAGCAAAACTTATTAATTATTTCCGCAATTAGCCTTATATTTATATTATTTTAAAAGCTTATAATAATAACTACAACTTAACTGTATAGCTTTAAGCGCTAAAATTTAAATAATTCTGTAATATTATCTTTGATTACTTTTAAAATTAAAAGTATAACTTTAATATACCTTTAAAATAAAAAGGTTTAAAATATTACTATTATTAAAAACCTAAAACTTATATAATATAAAGTTTAAAGTTAAAGTAATATTATTTATAAATTTATTAAAGTTAAAAGTAATAATATTTTATAGTATTGAATTAATAATGTTAAACATAAATTTAATATTAAAAATAAAAATATAAGACTTATTAATAATAGTATATAAATTAATACTTTAGTATACTATATAATATTATAATTAATATTAAATACCTTTTATAAATATATTTTTTATATTAATAATTAAATAATAATATTTATAATTTAATATAATAAGTATTAAACTATATTATAATAAAAGAGGATAATTATACAATATAATAATAAAAAAGTAGTAAAACCTTTATTAAATTTTCAAATTTATAATATAAAACTTTTAACCTTTTTAAATTAAGTATTTAAAGGTTTAATATTTATTATATAATAAATAAATGATTTTAAAATTGTCTTATGAAATTATATAAATTAATAGCTTAAATTAATAACATTAATATTTAAAAAGTTAATACTTTTTACTTTAAACTATTTAAAAAAATAACTGCTATTTTTATTAATACAAGTAATTAACCTATAAATAAAAATAATTAATTTATTTAAAAAACCTTTAATTAAAAATTTATAATAACTTTAAAGAGTAAGTTTATTATATTAAACTTAAAAGTAATTCTAAATTCAAAAATCTAAATAATAACTATATTTTTTAATAAACATTACTTTAAAATAAACTAAACCTTTTAAAGTAAAGAAATATAGTCAATTGTATATAATTAAATATTATATTTTTTACTTTATAATATAAAAATATAAATAACTTTATAATTTATATAATTATTGTGGCGGAGCGCGGCACAGCTATATAAAGTATAGAGAGATAGGAAACGAAGCTTGATTCTATAAAAGAGAATATACTGTAGTAGCCACGCTATATATACACATAGCCAATATAAAGAAAAAGCTGTATGCAGGCGCTTACAGCGCCTGTATAGTCTAATATATCGCTTATACAATATATATATCAGCTTATATCTGCTAACAGAGCAGATAAAAGCTCTTTAGCGCCAGCTTTAACGCTAATAAGCAGTAGGGCCTAGCCTATTTAACCTAATACACCCCCTAGTTAATAAGGCTATTCCTAATACTTTATTAACTGCTTCTCTAGTTTATTTATAGTGTTATAACTGATTGGCTGCGCTTTTAAAGCCTCTTTTACTTAATTAAAAGCTCTTTTATTATAAATATATATTAATATTCTATTATAGAGGTAAAAGGAATATAAACGCTGTAGCTATTATTGATTTGTAATAATAGGAAGTTAAATAATAAAGCTCTTTAAACAAGTGAATTAGTCTTAAATAGCTGAAAATAGGTATATTAGCTACCATTAGCCTTATTTCTCACTTTTTTTTTAATTATTAATATTAATAGCAGTATAGCCCTTTCTGTAAATATTACACTTTTAACTAATTCCTTTTATACTATCTATTTATTAGCTAATAGTAAAATTGCAGAAGAAGAATACTTTATTAGTAAAGTGTGGTTATAGTCGCCCCTTGAAGGTGGCTTATTGTAGCGTTAATTGTCTTTAGGCGGCTATGTATGCTGCTGCTCTTACGCCAGCTCCTGCTCTAGCTCCTGCTTTTATGCCGGCTAGTCTAGTCTAGTTGAGGGATACTGTAGCTTTTACTGCTTTTAACGCGCGCTGTACTGCTGCTATTGCAGCTGCTTATAAAGTATACTTTACTGCTAAGGCAGCTATTATTTCTGCTCCGGCCCCTGCCCCTATTACTGCTACTGCTGCTTTAATAGCTACTCTCGCAGCTATCTTTACTTTTACCTTTATTACCGCTACTGCTTTTACCCCTACTGCTACTATACTATTATCCCCTTTATATAAAGGTTATTTGAAGTTAATAATCGCTAATAAAGGAGACTTTTTTAATATATTTCTATTACCTATTTTGTCGAGGGGGAATTGGCACTCCAAAACACACACACAACACACACCCACACCCACACACAACAACTGGTATCGAGCGCGGGAACCGCGCTCCTGACAGAACCACGAAGCGGCGATTGAGTAATATAGGGGCTAAAAAGATACTGCAGATCATTTAATTATAATGCCGGCAGCCAAAAGCAACTAATGGTTACCTTTATACGCCTCAGCGACTGTGTTCTTACAGGTAGGGTTATATGTTAAAGGGGGAAAAAGGTTGCTGTTTATTAAACTAGGTCTATCTATATGTCTTTATACTCCCGTGCTTTCCTAATCCAGTAGCTGCTTAAATAAGCAGCCAACCTTTCTCGGGTAAGCTAATAAGAAAAAATGCTGGTGCATTAGGCATATTAGTTACCCCCGACAAAACCCTCCCTATAAGCATTCGCGAATGAAAGTAGCGAATCTCGATGAAACGCTTTTCCTATTAATCCCCCTAATACCAGTATAATAATATTTAAGGAAAATGTAAATAATATAGGAAAGTAGCGGAAAGAGTGTTATTAAAAGAAAAAAAAAAGGGAAAGAAAATTAAAAGCAGAACTACCGCTGTTTATATTACTAATTCCTCCCTGTCTAATCTGTATCAAATTATTCCCTTCCTGTCAGAATTGTCGTGATTAAATGGTCCCCTTTTATTAATCTCTTTATTGCCGGGCATTCCGAGCTGAGAGATTAAATGGTCTCTGCATTGTCTGGAGGTATTGCGCGATTTGTTAAGACTCCTCGCTATACTCCTCCCCCAGCAGTGTAAACGAAATTGTGCCTAAGTGTATATCCACAAAATCTTCTAAATCCCCTTTTTTTTCAGCTTTAGCTTTATCTATAGCAGTTACTGGTTTATAGGACAGAGTATCCGTTATAACATTTTCTTTCCCGGGGATATACTTAACAGTAAAGTCGAAAAGAAGGATATAACTAATCTATCGGGTTATATACCTGCCAGGGATATTATTAATTCTACTGTTTATTTGATTAATAACTACTTTAGCGTCTGTTTCCAGTATAAATAGAAGCCTGTAGATATAAGTATATAGCCTTTTAAAGGCTTAGAGTAAGGCTTTGCATTTTTTCTTTATGGCGTCGTACTTTATTTCTAATGGAAGCCAGTATCCACTTTTATATTAAATTAGTTATCTTTTCCCTTCTACAATCTGCATTAAAATAGCCCCCCAGCTTACTATACTGGCGTTAACTATAAAGATTACCTCCCTATATCCCTCACTTACGTCTAATATTACTAGTATTAGGGCAGAAGTAATAAACTCCTTAAATTTATCTATAGTTTACTGTTATTCTTTAGTCTATTTCCAGGGGGCGTCTTTCTTTAATAGGGTTATTAAAGGCTTAGTAATCCACGCAAAATGTTCGATCCAGCATTTATAGTAGCTAACTAGACTAAAGAAAGATTAAACTTTATTGATAGTCTTACAGTTCTTTTATTCTTTGATTTTAATAATTTTGCCTGTAGTCAATTAGCGCCCTTCTATTTCATACAGGTACTTTACTAACTCAGCGGATTCTTGACAAAAGACTGATTTCACTGCCGAAATTGTATATCCTAATAGTTTAATATTTACTAGGGTCTTATCTAGGTTTTGCAGATACTTTAAAACGTAGCGTTAAACCCTAGGTATTACTTTTTTACTGCTATATATAGACTTCGAACCTTACACTGCAATATCGTCTAAGAATAGTCGGTAAACTGTAGGTATAAGATTAAATAGTTTTCAAAGAATAATATACTGAAATTGCGCTATTAAGTTTGTGGCGCCTATTGGAAGAGTGCAGTATTTTAAGAGGCTAATAGGGCTTGTAAATGTAATCATATTTTGGCTTTTCTCGTTAAAAGGGATTTAATTATAGCCTAAGAAAAAGTCTAGTAATAACAGCATTATGCAACCCGCGAAGTCCTCGCTGAATTGGTCTGCGCTTAGGGGAATAAAGGCGTCCCTAATAGTTACTTTATTTATCCGTGTAATAGAGTTAATAAAGCAAAGGCCGCCGTCTTTCTTCTGCACTAGGAAAAACAGGTTTCTATACAGCCTATAGCCTTCCTTTAAAAGACCTTTTTTAATATATATTTATAGCAGGTTAACTACTTTCTTCTCTATACCTTTAGGGATTAGGATACTACCGCTCTACTAAGCGTTATACTCTACTATACGAATAGTCTATAGTGGGGCAATTTTAGGGTCCAGCTTTTTATATTCTATGAAATCCCAGGAAAATGCCATTTCCCTATTTTTCAGGATCTGCATTAAAATCGCGGTTTCTTATATTGTTAGTTTCCTTTCTACTATTTTCAGGATTACTGCCAGGCAGTCTAATATAAGTCTTAACCTAGCTTTAATTGGTAAAAACTTTAGTGTAATATATTCAGCAAATAGGGTATTAGGGTCTAAATTATCCTTCACTTTATCCTACTTCTTCTATTTTTAATAAAGACTCCTTGTAAGAATTGAACTATTAAATAAGGCATTATTTACTGGATGGATTTTTATACCCTTCTTTTTATATATAGTATTAGTTCTAATCCGCTTGCGCTTCTGCGCTCTCTTTTAAGACCTTCTCTTTTATTCCTCTACTCCTTTAAATTCCTTTACCGCTTTCTTTATCGCTTTTATTTAATTTTTCAACTTATTAGCTAGTAGTAGCTAAATTAAGTCCTCCTTAGCTTACTCTGATAGTCTATATAAAACCTCCTCCCTAGGAGTAAGGTAAAGGTTTTCTAAGCTTTCTTTACTTTATTAACTTTATACTTAAATATAAAGTTAATATTTATTTTAGTTTTAGGTTATATAACACCTCTATTTTATATTCTTAACAGATAGCTCTAACAGTTAAGGTAATAATTTAAATATTCCCTATTTTATATTTTATATATAAATCCCTATTCTTTAGTATATAATTAAATATTAACTGCGCGGCCTAAATAAATAATATCTTAAGGATAAAGGGCATTAAAATATTATTAAGTGCAATATAAAATCTAGCTGCTATTTAGGCATTGCTTATATATACCTAAATAACAGTTTCGCTGTATATATTTACTTACCTATTATTAAATGCAGTATTAACTGCTTTGCAGGAGTATATTATTATATTATATTTTATAGCTAGCTAATAAAAAATAATATTTCCCTTTAACCTTAAATCTATAAATGCTTTAATAAATATACTATTAGGCTCTTTTATATATACTTATATCTGCAGTAAGTCCTGTAAATAGCGGAGGATCTTTCCTATTTAAACTATATAAATCTAGGTTATAGACTTCTATAACCGATTTGCCTTATAGTTAATAGCTATATTTAGTTGCTTTGGCTTATAAAAGTATATTTTTAAAGGTAGTAATAGATTTAAGTCCTTAAAATTAAATAACTTTTTATTTAATAATCCCTCTATTAATAAAGGTTATAAGGTTATAGTTTTAAAAGGTTAGTCCTATAGTAACTAAATAATTTATATAGTTAGTTCTGTATATACAGCTATTGCGTTTAGTTTTTTTAATAGTTTTTCCTTTAAAGGATATTTATATATAGAGATAGATATTACTTAATATAAGGTATATTTAAAGATAGTCGAGTTAGTTTTCCTATAAAACTGTATTTTAGTAATCCTTTATAATTTTGCAATTAAGTCTGCTTTTAAGGCGTTTGCGAGTTCTGGAATAGCATTTAAGAGAGTGCTAGTTTTAAGCTTGATTGCGTTGTCTAGAATTACTGCTCGGATTATTATCTTGGCTCGCTTTACTTTTAGTAATTCCTCCCTATTCTCAGCGCCTTTAATTCCGCCTTCTTTATTATATCGCGGTCTAGACAGTATAGCCTTTAAGGTTACAGGTATAGGGTCTGAATGCAGTTGCTCTTTCTCGATCAGTTTTTCCACCTAGGGCAGTAATGGCTCCTCCTTAGCTTACTTATCCGCTTTATTAATTATACGAACACGCTTTCGTCCCCTGCTAGTTATAGGGTTAGCGAGGAGAGTCTAATTAAATGATTCCTTAGTTAAGCTAGCCTAGTTATATTTATTTAAAGGTTTTTCTAAGGAGGCTATTTTAGCTAGGTTTATAGAAAAATTCTTAACCCTTTCTGCTTATATATTATCCCTTTTTTCAGCAATTATTTAATCTTTGCCTGTAAAGTATATAATATTTATTATTAATCCCTTTACAGGAATTATATTTAACCTTTACAGTACTTAAATCTTAAATATCTCCTTATATATTACTTTATTATAAATAATATTAAAAAGTTTAGCCTTATAAGTAGTTAATTCCTAGTTAAAGAAGCCAGGTTTTATCTTTTTCGTAAGTAATAGGCTTAGGGAAACCTTATTTTAAGCTTTAAATAATTCTACCTAAAGCGCTAGCATTTTTTATATATAGGTCCTAATAGTTATAACTAATATAATAAGTTAAGGCGGGACTAGGGTTTTCTGCGGGCCTACCTAAGCTATTCTTACTGCTAGGTTATATATTATAAACCTATAGCCTTTATTATAGGTTAACCTAGCGCAGTTTTAAGGAAAATAGTCTTTATCTTTATAATACTAGTAATATTTAATATTAGTAACTGCCTTTAAGTAGTTAATAAAAAAGGTATTTAGTATATTATTATATAGAGGGTCTATTATATTAATATTATTAATAGCGATTATTAAAGTAAAAGGTCTTTATTTAGGTTTATTGGTACTAATAGTAACGCGATAATATTCTCTTTCTTTTAGGTTAATTGCCGTTTCCTTCTATTAAAGGAGCTAAATCGCTAGTTTATTGAATTTTTCAGATAAAGCGTTTATTTAATCTTTAAGCTGTAAAGTTATAGTTAATTCTGCGGGTTTAGGCTATTCTTCTTTTCGCTTTCTTATCCTTAAGCTTAACTTTAACTTAGATAAATCTAATAAATCCCTAGTTTTGAATAGTCTTTTATTAAACTCCTAAAAACAGGCTTTTTAAATATCAAGCTCTACTAGTATTTTATTATAGAAAAGCGTCTAGACCTCAGTATATACTAGATCCTCGAAATTATTAATTTCCTTAATCCCTTTAAAAGCTATTACTAGCTGGAGTAGCTTTAGTAGTATTGCTTTCGCGATATTATAGGAATACAGTATCGCTATCCTTTAATTTTTCTTATTAAGCTTTTAATAGAGATATTAGTATTAAAGTAACTAATCTATTACAGACTATATTCCTATAGGTTTATAGCGATAAAGGTTTTAGAGTTATACTATATATAATTCCAATTAATGTTTATTTTATTGCTTATAGTATTGCAAAAGTTTTTTCTTTATTTTATCCTAGTTAATGCTTTCTTTAATAAAAATCTAAACTATTTTTTATTCTTTTACTTTTATAAATAGTTTTAAGTATTTCCTTTAATCTTTAATTAAGATTCCTTAATCTTCTATTTCTTATTTATAGTTTTTTAGGAATTAGGATATATTTTTACTATTAAATTTGCTTATAAAGTTAGTTTTTATTAATAGCTTTATGCTTTAGATATTTTTAAAAGTTTAAGTAAAAAAGAGGAACTTTTAAAATAATAATTTCCCCTTTTCTGCTAAAAAGCTTAATCTTTCCCTAAATTCTATTATAATAGATATAGATATTATTAATATTAGGTTAAGTGTATAATTAAATAATTCTTTAAGTTAAAGGGTTAAAGATAGAGTTGCGTTTAGTATTCCAGTAAAAGGAGGTTATTAGTTTAATTTAGACTCTTTTACTTTAAGTTAAAGTAAGTTATTAAAGTCTCGATTAAATAGTTTTTTAGTAAAAGAATGCCTTTTCTCCTGCAGATTATAAAAGCAGTAAAAATAGTGTTTTTATCTAAAGTTAAGAAAAACCTGGCCAAGAATATCAGTAAAACCAAAATAAAGTCTCTATACTAAGAGATTAAATAATTAATATATCCTTTATCGGCCCCCTATAGCTATTCCACCTATTAACCTATTTACTAGTAAATAAAATAAAGGTTATAATAGTATATTAATAGTTTAAGGGGGCTCAGGTTATATAGTGCTGACTGTTTTACCTATATATTCGCTTTTACTGTAGCGACTGGTCTTTTAGTAATTTTCTTTAAGATTTTAGCTCTCGATTAGCAGGTATTGTCGACTGGTAGTTTCTTAAGGTTCCGCTTTTTTATTATATTTTAGCGCGTTATGCCCAGGTTAATTAATCTTAATATCTTTTCGGAAATTGCAACTAGATAACCTATATTTTTAGAGTTAAGTATTATATTAATTTATATTAAATAGTTGCAGAAGGGGTTTTAGGCTATTTCTTTTAGCTGATTATTTTATATTTATACAGAAACTAGGTAAAGCCAGCCTATAATTTTATTAGTAGTTAGGTGAGGGTAGGTCTTAGTAGCAGCGTAGAAGTGCCTTTAGTGATTACTTCCTAGGATATAATCCCCGAGATTTCCCCCTATCTCGGTTACCAGTTTTATCGAGGGGGAATTAGCACTCTAAAACATATATACAACACATATATACACCTATATATAACGACTAGTATTAAGCGCGGGAACCGCGCTCCTAACAGAACTATAAAGCAGCGATTAAGTAATATAGGGGCTAAAAAGATACTGCGGATTATTTAATTATAATGCCAGCAGCTAAAAGTAATTAACAGTTACCTTTATACGCCTTAGCGACTGTATTCTTATAGGTAGGGTTATATATTAAAGGGGGAAAAAGGTTACTGTTTATTAAACTAGGTCTATCTGTATATCTTTATACTCCCGTGCTTTCCTAATCCAGTAGCTGCTTAAATAAGCAGCCAACCTTTCTCAGGTAAGCTAAGAAGAAAAAATGCTGGTGTGTTGGGCATGTCAGTTACCCCTGACAAAATAGCTATTACAATTAATTAAAAAAGGGGGAGGAGTTAAATCCCTTTTTTAATTAATCTTAAAGAATAGTCTTTATTATTATCTGGTTTAACTTTTAGTCCTTTAAAGGGGATTAAATAATATATTAAAGCTAAAATTATAATATTTAATATAATATAGTTAAAGTTAATAAATAAATATTTTTTTAATATAGCTTTTATTAATAAAATATTTAAAAATTCTAGGTTAATCATATTATTAAGTATATGTATTGAACTGTTTTAAGGGTTAAAGAGAAAGGGGCTAGCTTTAAAGGCCTAATCAGCTATTAATATATTTTAATTTTAATTATTAAATACTTACTATAAAGAGTATATAGTATTAAAGTCTCCTACTAATATATAGTTTTTAGTAATTAGCTATATAAATAAAGTTATAAAGGCCTTTAATATACTATATTTTTTATAGAGGTTAATAATTATAATTTTATTAATATAAATTTATAAAAGGTTTTAAATAGTTTTAATAAATAGTTATTGAATTTAAATCCCTACTTTTTTATTTATATATATAAAGATTAATAGTTAAATATTGTAGTTAATTTAAACTATTATTAAAAAAAGGTTTAAAATTCTTTATATATTATTATATAGCAATAGCCTTTTTAAATAATATTTATATATAGTTTTTATATTATAATAATATTATAGCTCTTTTTAATTATAAAGGTAAAGGCAGTATTATATATTGGCTTTACTTTATTAATATTAATTTAAAATATCTTTTAATCTTTACTATTTTTATAGTTTAAGTTTAATGTTTGAATACTTATTTAAATTATGAAAGGTTATTATTTTTAAATATTGCCTTTTTTTTTTATTTAAAACTATAATAGCCTCTTTATTATTATTATATATAATAATAAAGGGATATTACTATTTATTATATTTTAAATAGTATTTAAAGGCTTAAAGGCTAAAAGGTAAATTTATTAAAAAATCTCTGCCCTTTATTACTATACTTTTTATAATTTTATATTTAAAAGGTATATTAGCTTTTTACAGCTATAAAAAAGGTTAATTAAATACTATTAATATATAGCTTTATATAATTTTAAGTAGTTAATATATTAAATATTTTATAGGTAAATTTATATTTTATATTTAAAGCTATTATAAAGGCAGTATTTAAATTTCCTTTTATATATTTATTAAAAGTAAATGTCTTAATAATTCTTATATTATGTTTAAAGGTTAAACTTTATATTAATTTAATTCTTTTATTAATATTAAAGAGAATAAACCTTTCATTAAATAATTTTAAAAAAATATTATTTTCCTTTATTAATCTTTATATAATTATTTTAAAAATTAAATTTTAATTAAATTTTAATTAATTTATATCTTTACTTTTCATTTAATAGCTTTAAAAAAATTTCCTTTTATATTATAAAAGAAGTTTATAATTTTCTTTAAATAGCCTAAAACTATATATATAAACTATAATTAAACTACTTTAACCTTTATAGCGCTTAAATAAGTATTAATTTTATTCTCTTTATTAAAAAGCTATTATTTAATCTTTTAATTAATTAAAGTTATTAATTATTTTATTTTTATTAAAAATATTTAACAGACTATATTAAATCTTTATTTAATAATTTTTATAATTATTATATAAATATAATATACTTTATATTACAATATTATTAATTTTAGGTTTAATTTAATAAAGATATATAAACCTGCTTTAATACTAATTAAAGGCATTTTTATTTAATATACTGTAAAAGCTATAATAGTATATATTTAAAGGCCTGTTTAATACAATATATTAAGTAAAATAGTAATATATAATTTCTTAATATTAAAGTTTTAAATAGCTTTAAGTTATAGTTTAGCAGTAATATTATTATTACTATAATAATTAATAAAGCTTTAAATTATTTAAATAGTAATATTATATCTTTTATTAATTAAAAATTAAACTATAATATTATTAAATACTTTATAAATTATATAAAGTATAGCTATATAATCTTTAAATAAAGCCTAGCTATTAACTTTAATATATTTTAAAACTTTAAAAATATTAATTTTAATATTTAATTATATAAAGGATAATAATAAAGAGTTTAAAGGATTAAGTGTTATAAAGTTATAGTTATTATTAATATTAAACTTTAAGCTTAAAAAAGCTTTAATATATTGGCCTTTTTTAGGTTTCTATTAAATTTAATAGTAATAGTATTAATATAAAGGTTTATTTCTACTTTAATAAATATAATGTTTTTTACTTTTTATTATATTTCTTTAAGTATATATATCTTCAAGTTAAATAAATTATTATTTATAGGCTTTAAAGCTATCATAAGTAAAGGTTTAAAGTATTATTAATAGTTTAGTAGTATTGCATGTAAAAACATTAATATAAGGTGCTAAGACCTAGTATTATAGGATGGAAATTTATCTTATAATGCCTATTATAAGTATTATATTAAGTCTAGGGTAAGCGGGGAAGCTGGTCCTAGCTTAATTGTTATTATTAAGGATAAAAGAGAATTACTGACTTACATTAAAGTTCCTCTAGAACTCAGTCCTAGCGTCAGGCCTAATTCTAGGTCTAGCCAGAATAGGAAGGTTATCCAATTACACTAAAATCCTTGATTTTTAGCCCTCCTTTTTAACAACTTTCTATAGCTTTACCTTTAATATTATATTTATATAGAAGCCCTTTATAATAATAATATCTTTTAATATAAAATCTTTAATCTATATACCTTTTATATTATTTATAAGCTTTTTCAGCTTATATATCACTTTTTTAAATACTGTAAAGGAAATTATACTAGCTTTAATTTTATTGTTTAATTTACTTAATATAAAGGTGCTAGGTTTAAGTAAATCTCTATTATTTACTAGGTATATAGCGCTGCAGTTATTAAAAATTATACTTTTAATATATAAATTTCTCTTTTAAATATTAAAACAACTTTTATATTTAATTTAAAAGGATTAATCAAAGTCAGGTTAATTAAAGCTATAGTAAAGCTATTTACATAATTACCTTTCCCTTTTTATACCTTTTTCCCTAACTTTAAGTATAGATTTACTTATTTATCTTTATTAATATACTTATAAATATCTTTAATTTAATTAACTATTAATTATCTCTATTATATTAAATTTATCTCGCTAATTTATATATATACTATTATCTAGCCATACTTAAATGCTATTAATATTTATAGTTATAAAGGTATTTCTTTTATTTATCCTTTACTTAATTAAAATAGCCCTTTAAAGTAATATATATACTAGGCTTTTTATTACTACATAAATAACTAAATATAGTATAAAAGTTATTAATATATTTTATAAGAGTTAAAATATTATTTATATTTCTAGCTTTTTTTTAATAAACTTATTAAATTTATAAATAGTTTAATTAAACGCAAAATGATTATTTATAGTTTTAAATAAAGCAATAATAGTATTCTTCTTTTAAATATTAATAATCTTATATTTTACTATTAGCGCGTAAGCCTTAAATCATTTATTATATTAAATATATAAGTTAGTTTTTAAGCTTTAAGTTTTATTAAAAACTACTTTATAATTCCTTTAAGTTTTCTTTTTAATACTTAAAGCGTTTAGGGTAAAAGTCCTTTTTAGCGCTTTAAAGAGTATATATATAATAATAGCTATATATATATCTTTATTATTAAAGTTATTTACTTAAAAGTTCATTATACTTAAAGATAATATATTATCTAAGATTATAATTATAATAATTATTATTAGTTATTTCTTTTTCACTATTTATTAAATAGTAAATATTTCTTTTTTTATTAATATTAAATTATAAATATTTAATAGAATAGTCTTTAATATCTATATATAAATAATATTATTCTTTTTCTATTTATTTCTTGTAAAGGATTAAGCATATTATACTTTTAGGATTATTATTTAATAAAGTGCAGTAATTATTTAATGTATAGTGATATCTTTACTATCTGTAATTTTTAAGTTAAGCTTTTTAATTGCATCGCTTTATATAGGTTATTTAAAGAGTAGGAAATAGTTATTCTTATAATTAAAGCAGTAAAGATCTATCTACTATTAAATCCTTCAACTATTAATATAATATTTAAAGACTCTAATATATTTTACCTAGTTTTTTTTATTTTTAGCTTAACTGTTATAGGCAGTTTATAGGAATTTTTATCGGCGTTTATAATAATAGTGAGGTATACTTGAAAATAATGAAAAAACGAGTTTTCAGATATATTCTTATACTTTAGAAGCGATCTGGGCCTATACCTGTTATACAGCTATAAGCACCTTGCATTCAAGTATAAGATTGTGGCTTGAATTGTGAAAAATGTGTGTGCCTTAAGGGCCCTGCTATATACGCGTTGTATAACCCCTGTGATTATATAATGAAGCATTTAACCAATGACGCTGTGCGCACTCGTATTCCTGTATCACACTTCCATTGAGCTGGTCCACTGGTCCAAGTGGATACCACCACCAAATGACCTGATCTGACGACAAGAGCGATAATTGGACTTCATACAATCCTTCGGGTCACCTTATATATCGGACGACAAACTAAGGAAATAGACGACGCTTGGGAATCCCTGCTAGAAGCCCAGGGTTAACCAATTGAGGCGCTATTTTGCCTACTAAGATAGTTCCTATTGTAGAGATGACTAGTTTCAGTCATATTTCCGTCTCAACTACGAATATTGACATCTTTTAATTCGATCAGAAACCGAAAGAAATTAGCACAGAAATTGAGAGAGCAGGGGTAAGCATTAACCTCTTTGGAGTGGATGCGAAAGGGATTGTTGGCCACCAGACATATCAGTATAAATTTCCACTGGACAAGGTGAGATTGGGGTCCCCGAATCGGCGGCTACCAAGACTACAGTATTGATAAGAGTCCAAGAATCGGTATTTACTACTACTCGCTACATTGCCTAGTAGGAATTCTCGCGCCATGTAACGTGTACCATGACGCTAATATGGCGCGTTACATTGATATTTGAGACAATATACAGTGATCATGAATATTGCTTGCATACACAACAAAAGAACCTAGTTCAGCAGGCCCTGCGCCCCGAATACTTCGCGCATCCAACGTTGGCAGAATTTAGATTCCTTCACATTGGTGGGTCGGTTATGTCCAGAGTCGAGGATCCTACCTCATTGACCAAGCAGACCATGACAGGCCTGCAGTGTGCAGCCGCCACCAAACTACTATATTGCGAGTGGTTTCCTTTCCTCAAAGACCCTGTTGTGGATATCGGTGCCCATGCCTACACAATCTTCTCCAAGCTCCGATGCAATTGGCAAAGGCAAGGCTCATGTCAAGGAGGCTGAGCTACCCAGTGTGATGTGATGTTGGGAATGAGATTCTCAATATCTGACTTGGGGCATTTCAATGCATTACAAGTCTGTTTACCTCGCTTTAACTCTCATCAAAAAGTCTATTAAGGAGACCCCACCCCTACCTAAAATCTTGACTTTCCTGATGCGTTCGCTGAGGCTTATTGAGATGTTGTGGTACGAACACATACGGTAATCAAGCCCTTACTCTAGAGGAAGGTTAGATGTCAATATAGTTACTCTTCTGCTCCCTACATGCTATCCCCTAGCTTGCCTGTGTGCCCTTAATCTTTGACAATCTCCACGAAGCAACTATCATTTACCGGCGCCCTTCTATACGCTCAGAACGGAAAAATCCACTGTGAAGTAGATGAGAACTAGTTGCAAAATGTCGCGGTGCCTGGTGTCTATCTCAACAAAAATTAGAAAAATGCTTATCGCTTGTAGGCACACGTATATTGCTAGTTAGCTAGGTATCGTATTGATTCCAGATCGATTTACATCTCAAACCTATTACTTACGGTAAGTGTCTTAATGGGGAAACACACTCGAAGAATGAGATGAAAGTTCGCGGCACCCAGGTAAGCTGAGATGCAAAGGACGATTTGCTTCATGTCATTTTCTAAGTTGTAAAGTAAAGTATATACTGTTGTCAGATGATCAACTAGCTCTGTTTGGATATCTACCATTTAACTTTATCGTAGGAGCATACAATTCGTAGACAAGCAGCAAGGATTAGTGACCTAACTATAGATTATAATTCAGGTTAAAACTGATATGGTGATTTACGAAAGCGCGTTTGCACTATGATGGCTGTTTAATAGTGCAATATAGCTTAATGGCTGACGGCCTAGGGTGCCTTCCCAAAATAGTAAAGGGAATCTCGGCTGGGACAGCAACTATGGAATCCATCATAGGGCCAGAACGATATAACTACGGTGCACAGGCGTGCTTACGACCTTGTTTGGGTATGGACAGGTGGATAACCATTGTTTGCAGATAGGTATTTCAAGTACATACATACAACTCTCGGGGGAGGCCATCTATGCGCGTAGCCTGATCGAGTTCAGCAATTACTGTTTCCAGAACCGTGTGTTAAATACAAAATCTACATGAATGGAGTGATGTATCCCAAGATAACGGTGTTCACAGCTCGCATCTCGCGAAACTAGCCAACAGAGTCTCCTATGCTAAGAGACACCATGAATATTGCAGCTCTTCCTACACAAGTACAGTTTTGAATATAATTGCGACTGGATGTAACTGGTATTTACCTTGTACATTACATGTTGAAGTAAAGACTTTGTAAATCCGTATGTGTCTTGCAGTTCGATTATCTTGTGAGGACACCATTCCGGGCGTTTTCAGAACGCCATTCATTCATATCCCAATCGGGCTGGCGATATGCCATTATATGCAATGGCTCACAGGTCGTAAGTTTCTAGAAATTGGTAAACACGTTACATAACAAAGCAAGTAGCCTGCAACCCAATATACCTATGCTTGCGACTAGACTGGAGACGGTATATACAACGACTACACACATCAAAATACCACGAGAAAATCTGTCATAGACGAAAGACACGCACACCCCAACAAGAACCACTAATACACACAACAACCACAGCACCATCAGCCCCCCTAATAACCAAAACACATACCCCGAGGACGCAACAGTCCACAACTAGAAACAAACTCGAACAAAACGGGATCTAACACCCGCAGCACGACATCACCCCCTAGATTGTGCTGGACGCAGAAGTCTAGAGACAAGCCTAGCGCGTTGGCCTGAATAATCAACTTCTGTCGAATGTATTACAGCGATTAGATAGACTTGTTGAGGGCCTTATGCCCCATGGGAGGCGAGAAACCGGACTAAGTGGTTCACTGGCGTTAAATATACACACACACTCTCTCTCTCAATATATGCTAGCATATCATGTGCCGTTCGTGTCTTCCTCTGTTTTAAGAAGTGCATACTGAGGCTCTGATGCGGTCCGTTATAATTCATGACTATACAAACACAGATAAAGTAAGACATCCATACTAAGAAAAAATAGTCACTACAGCAGCTTCTAGGCGACTCCTGCTCTGCTGTGCCTTGTTGGCGCAGCAGGTGGTTTAAATTCTCTAGATCTCTCACCCACCCACGATTCCATCAGCACCAGATGCATTTTGGGCTAATCTAGTCAGCCATCGAGCATTGTCCAATGTAGCCGCTCATAGCCTACACATAGGATCCTTAACTCTAGTTTCGGATAGATATTGGTACACCACCGCATCCTCTTGATCTTGCGCCGGGGTCATCAGACTTGTGAACATATCCAACAAATACAAGGTTATTTCCTTGTTTGCTTCAGGTATATAAAAGCACAATTCGGATATTACACTTATACCCGGGCTTTACTAGTCCAGTTTTGAAATGATTCGTCACACATTTTATTTCAGTTTAGTTCAAATACAGGCCACACGGCCACAGAGATAATGTCGACCGAGCTTCCTATTCTAATATGTGTCCTTGGGGCCTGATTAAGCCCTGAAATCTATAGCAAGGCAGCGGCTTGTTTAGGAGAGTGCCGCTCCGGCTCCAAGGATGTGCATGAGGACATTGACCATACGCGTGATACTATCTTGTAGGAGCTCGACGTCGGCCGTGATGTCGTTCACGGGGATCACTCTACCGGCGGCCACATTAGTGCTCTCGCCGCCCAAGAGCTAACCAAGGCGTGGGAACAGTATTTCCTTACCCTGGATCTCCATAGTGTATATGTGGCACTTTATCTACCGCTGTGTGCTGATATAAGCACGAAATCTAATCATTTTGTGTCAGACCACAAATCCTGCAAAAGTGAAGCTCCACACTGTATACGTAGATAAGTGACCTTATATGCTATGTGACATCTTGCATATGAACATATAGTCACTATGCAGGATTTGTTTCCGTAAGGGGCCCGAGGATTCTAGTACAGAAGAGTTCCACTACTATTATATATACACGACTAGGGACACAGTAGTCTTGTATCGTATCCGGGAGGAGTACGCGATATACATTGGTGCAGGAAGGCTGGAGAGAGTTGTAAGGGTTGAATCGGACCATTTCCCGCATCCATCTCATCCGAAGGAGTTGGAGAAGCTGCTAAGGAAGTCTTCAAGTCGCATCAGTGGGGCTACTGGAGTTTGCTGACAGTGGAAGGCAGGCCTCGCGAGCCTCTGCTCGTGAGACCTTGTGCAGGACGGGTTAGACTACATTTAATGCCGGCACCCACAACAGAGTAGTGTCTTATGAAATGGATAACCATTTACAAAGCTGATAAGCCGATTCAGCCGGTCGTGAGGTCGTGTTGGTTTTTGTCTGTTGTGACGAATGTCTATGGCAGGCTAGGCATGTTATTGTATGGTGTTATGATTATACGTCGGAATGTCCACCTCTAGATTTCTCTGCCACGATGGATCGGTGTAGTGCCCAAATTCTAGAACAAGGTATTCGACGCATTTGGGCACATCTCCTCAGTGTTTGAAAGGACAGAGGGCGCTAAGTCGAGAACAGAAGCCATGCTATGAACATCCCCAGCACTCTTAAGTCAAATTGATGATGATCTTGAGGCTTATGTATTGAACCGGAGATCTTGAATCAGCGCGTTTCCCCACCATAAATTCTCAGGTGACTTTATGCAGCTTTGAACATAAGTCTGATACTGTCCCGATACCTTTGCCTCCAATTGATGAGTTTTACATTGCTTGCTTTTGCCTCTAGATTTCAATGGACAACCTAAAGCATGGGCGACATGATCGACTGACAGGGTGAAAACGCCACTTCCAAGTCTTGGACTACTGTTGCCAAGCCATATTTTTACGCGTCATCGCATCATCTATGTGGTTTCCGACGGTGAAGGAAGCTCGCTGTATGAGTTTGTTCTCGAATATGTATCTAAACAAGCGGGTTACGACCGGGAAGCTGGTGGTGTGGCGTCAGCCTTTCCCTGTCGGATCCAGCGGTGGATCTCATGCCCGATGAGAGTGCACCCCCTACAATAGTGGACGTATATGAAGACAATAATGCATCTGAATTCGAGGAATATTCGGGATGGGCGAAGTAGAGGCGATATCTCGTTTTCCATGAAACTGACTCTCCGTCGACGCGCAACATGTCTGGATCTGACTGCTTATCTCTCTTTCTTGGGGTTTCTTCAGCCATACACCAGAGCAGAAGCGAGCAAACCAGGTAGGAAAAGATGAACGCCACCTGTAGTGTGCATTGCGAGATTGGCGAGGCCAAGATCCGGAGGGCCACTTTGGCGAAATGGGATCTTGGGTGAAAGGGTTTCAGAAGACGAAGGAATTGGCTGTGGATGACAGGGGATGAGGCATCTTGGACTCAGCAGGACAGGTCCTGCAAATCTGTAGAAAACTTTTTCTTACTCCTGCTTGATGAGCTATCTTGATGGTGACAGACGAGAGCATGGTATGACGGTGCTAGTCTTGATCCAGCACTAAAATAATGCACCCGAAGAGAGGAACCTGCGAGGTTTCAGGAGTCGGTGAATCAACAATCGCCGCGGACTTATTGGAGCACTAATTGTCAAACATATACGATCAAAATACGCGATGGCGATATTCGTTGGTGAAATTATCGAAGCCCAAGGCTGGTGAAAAAGACGTGATTTCAGCCCCCCCCCTGCTCAACGCCCTATGCATGGTGCGTAATCAATCTACGGATAGCGACTGTGCAGGCGACGATTGCGCCATCTGCGCTATTGGCAACGAATTGGGAAAATACTGGAAGTCGCTCAAAGAAGAGCGACCACCCGAGACTCCTTGAGACATACGATGCATGGGGTTTGGATGGCAGCTCTCGGCAGCTCTCGGCAGCTCTAGGGTCGTCGCGGAGACCTGGGAACTCGGGTGATGATGACCAGGCTCTCCGCCGCGCCACATTCCTGGGAGCCGCCCTGGGCTGCAGATGGTTGGCAAGATGTGTGTTTGCTATGAATCACTCGTGTGACCAACTTTTTGTTGGATGACGCCAGCTGAATGGGGGTCGAAACTATGCATCCAAAATCAGACTTACGAAATAAGAGACAGTGGCGTAAACCACCTGATTAGATATACTATATGATTGAGGAGAAGCGAGATCATTCACGAGGGCGGAGAGGGAAGGAGAGGAGACACCCACACTGCATCCGTCCCTCGTGGAGCCCTTGTGGAATACCACATATCATTGTGGACAGATGGGCCGTGTGAATGGATCTTGAGGGCTTACAAATTCGCCTAGTGTCAGAGCTTATTCCGAGATGGAGGAGCGATGTTCCGGGCCTCCAGAGTCCAGATATCTTGGCCGTTTGTCTTGTGATGAGTGGTACGAAGTATGTAATACATGTATGTATTATTGGACACGTGGTGATAAAAGTGAAGATGCTTTGTGTGTGCTTGAGAGATTATCTGATCGAGATAAACTCGTTGGCTGCAGCAATGGCCAGTTTGACTCGACATTTCCACCAGTACTGCGAGCAGTACTATTATGCCTACAATACTGACTCTGGTGAGCACGATATTCTTCGGGTCGCCGGTACGAGAAATACAGAATGGGGAATGGAGAATGGAGAAGCGCCGCATGCAGGGTTTATTGTCGATGCCCCAAAACGGCACGCCAGTTATCGTGGACGATGCACTGTACGACATAGTAATCGTTACTATATCACGTACTGCCTTATACATGCGGAACGGCCTTCACCAAATGTCGTTATCTGGGCTGATATTTCCCAATTCTTTAGCTTGGGATTCTTACAGCCTCAGCTTCAGCTTTATCATTGACGCAATTCATCGCAGCAAAAAAACGTACCTTCGGCCCTCCGCGCGCTAGCCACTAAAGCGAAATACTTAGCTAGAAGCACGCAATCCGGTGGCACTCTTGACGAAGAGCACTTTGCAGGCAAAAGCTGCCAATCCCCTGGTCTAGTTTTTCCCGTTTAGCCTGGCATGCCCCCACACGGCATGGATCTTGAAAGTAATCTCGGAGTTATGGATTCGTAGTACAGAATTGGGTGTGGCGGGATTGGGTGGTGGGTGGTAGTGCCTACTGCAGCCAGAGTTTTGATGGAACCAGAACACATGGGATGGCATCTGATATACTTTTGGGAATAAATAAATAAGGTTGGTGCTCCTCCCAGCCCGCAAATTACTTCTGTTGCACATCCCAAGCTGCTTGTTCTCTGTCTTGTTGAGGGTATAATGGCAGCTCCAGGCAGTAGAAAGGACCGCCTGGCCAAGGTCTTTGGCTTGGACTCCGAGGACCGCGACCGCGATGTCCCGTCAATATCCAATACAGATCCCTTCATCGAGCTGGAGCCGACTGTCACGGAGTTTATCGAAGAACTTACCCCGACACTGCAAGATGTTGGGCGATACATTTACAACCTGTTTCCCTTTATCCACTGGATTGGCAAATACAATTGGACGTGGTTCATTGGCGACTTGATCGCCGGTAAGCAAACTGCCCCCAGCACCCGACGACCCGAGACTTTGCAGTTCTTGCGATGCTGATGCGTATCAGGTGTCACTGTTGGGGCTGTTGTCGTGCCGCAGAGTATGGCTTATGCGCAGCTTGCTCAGTTGCCTGTTGAATACGGTCTCTACTCGTCCTTCATGGGCGTTCTGATCTACTGGTTCTTTGCCACATCAAAGGATATCACCATTGGCGTCAGTCTTGGCCACACATCTTCCGCGTTTGGATCGATCTAGCTGACAATATCGCAGCCTGTCGCCGTCATGTCCCAGGTTACTGGCAATGTCGTCCTCGTCGCCAAAGACAGACTGCCCGAAGTCGAAGGCCACGTCATCGCCTCCGCACTCGCCATCATCGCCGGAGCCATCATATGCTTCTTCGGTCTCATTCGTGTAGGCTGGATCGTCGAGTTCATCCCCCTCCCGTCCATTTGCGCCTTCATGACAGGCTCTGCCGTCAACATTTTGGCCGGCCAGGTCCCTAAGCTGATGGGCATCAGCGGCGTCAATACCCGCGATGCTCCCTACATGGTTATTATTAATACGCTGAAGAATCTGCCCACCACGAAATTAGATGCTGCACTGGGTCTAACGGCTCTTTTCATGCTTTACTTGGTTCGAGGCCTGTGTGCATATTTGGCGAAGAAGCAGCCTCATAGGGCCAAGACGTACTTCTTCATCTCGACACTGCGGACAGCCTTCGTTATCTTGCTCTACACGGGCATCAGTGCTGGCATGAATATTAATCACAGGAAGAAGCCCGTGATTAGCATCCTGGGCGATGTCCCTCGTGGTACGTACGAAATCATATCCGAGTGTCGCTAGTCTCTAACATTTCGCAGGCTTCCAACATGCTGGCGTCCCCGTCATCAACAATACTATCATTGGAGCCTTCATTTCTGAACTCCCTGCCTCCGTCATCGTCATGCTTATCGAGCACATCTCCATCTCCAAGTCCTTTGGCCGAGTCAACAACTATGTCATCGACCCATCCCAGGAAATGGTTGCCATCGGTATCACCAATCTCCTCGGTCCCTTCCTTGGCGCGTATCCAGCCACTGGCAGCTTTTCCAGAACGGCCATCAAGAGCAAGGCAGGCGTGAGAACCCCTTTCGCGGGTGTGATCACGGCCGTTGTGGTATTGTTGGCTTTGTATGCGCTCCCAGCTGTGTTCTTCTATATCCCCAACTCGGCTCTTGCTGCTGTGATTATTCATGCGGTGGGTGATGTTATTACGCCACCGAAGGTCATTCTTCAGTTCTGGAGAGTTTCTCCTCTTGAGGTGATTATCTTCTTTGCCGGCGTGCTGGTTACAGTGTTTGATACAATCGAGGATGGCATCTACACCACCATCTGCTTGTCCTTTGCTGTTGTCATCTTCCGGTTGTTCCTCAGCCGCGGTCGCTTCCTCGGTGTGGCCCGTGTTCGCACAGTCAAGGCAACTTCCAATGGCACGGCCAAGGGCTTGGACGGCTCTGATCAGGAGGCTGTTGTTGAGTCTGAATACTCTCAACGTGCGGGCTTCTTGCCCATTGACCACGAAGATGGCTCCAACCCCAGAGTCGTGGTGCAAAGCCCTTACCCCGGCATCTTCATCTACCACTTCGCTGAGGGCTTCAACTACCCCAATGCCACACGGTATTTGAACCACTTGACCCAGGTCATCTTCAAGGAGACTCGACGTACCGATCACAGCACGATTGGCAAGCTGGGCGTAAGTTTAAGAGTTTGAGTAGAGGAATAACGTCTCTCATGCAACCGGGCTAACCAAAATGTCATAGGACCGACCTTGGAATGACCCCAACCCTAGGAACGCGAAGCTGGACGACCACGATGACCGGCCGACACTCAAGGCGATCATCCTGGACTTTTCATCGGTGAATATCGTTGACGTCACCGCCGCACAAGCGCTCATCGACGTGCGTAATCAACTCGACCGATATGCTGCACCACAGACGGTTGACTGGCACTTTGCCCACATCGAAAACCGCTGGACCAAACGCGCTCTCGCCGCCGCAGGCTTCGGATACCGGACACCTTACCGAAACCCCGAAGACAGCGGCGGAGAAGGTGTGGGCCACTGGAAGACGATTTTCAGCATTGCAGATCTTGGCGGCTCTGACAGCGCTGCTGCGGCGGAGGAGAAGGCCGAACGGACGCTGCAATACGATGTAGATAAGATGCACTTGACGGATAAGGATGTGCCTCCGCATCCGAGCAGTCATCGGTTGGTGGCCATCCAGGGTCTGAATAGGCCGTACTTCCACTTTGATTTGCAGGAGGCGGTGGAATCGGCAATCGCGAATGCGAAGAGAGATGACAATTAGAAGGTTTCTCTGTCTATGTTTTTTTTTCCTATTTTTTTTTCCTTCAAGCGATGGGATCTGGAGCATTGAATTGATCATAATGATATTTTATGGCATCTGAATGGCGAGTTGATGAGCGAGACGAATTAATTAGCTGGAATAAAGCTTCATTACATTTTCGAGATGTCCTCCCCAACATCGGATACTAATACCACATTGGCTGTTCGAAGGCAGCAAAGCAATCAACAGCTGGAGATTGAAGTCTCGATAGTGAGAAAACCATGGGGATTAAAAGTTAGCAATCTTTCATTCGGTTAGTCACTTTTCTGGCCACATACGTAGACGACGAATAAGGGCTAATTGTGCAGGCGGAGAATATCGTCCACCTGAGCGTTTTGCCAGTGGAGAGGATCGCCGATTACTACCCATAGAATGTAGAGAGAAGGTCCGAGCTCCCGGACCACTAACGAGCGCCGCAAACGACCTGTCCGTCCCCAAAACTGGAAGAAGGATGATAATAATACCTAATGCTTGGATGATTATGAGACTTTGAGTCAAAGTTGGTAACTGTGTTGGCACCTAAACGGGTCTAATAACGATAGTATAATAAGTGAAATTGTGGAATACCACCCAGAATTACTGAATAAATGAGCTGCTTTTTTTAACCTCCAAGGACTGGAGGTTGCGATGATTTGAGAGGCGTGATTTGAGAGGCGTGATTTGAGAGGCGGTGGTGGTTCGGCACCTACGGATCGCGCGAGTGACACAGACATCATCATTGAAAGAGCCAGGTGGTTAATGTTCTCCTTGATAATTTTATTTCCATAAATATCCAAATCAGTTGATTTATTAAATCTGGTATTTCGTATCTACTTTATACAGAGTAATTTGTGATTCTTTCTTATTAGAACAAAGCAGTATTAGTATTAGGAACTCCGTGTGTATTTCAAATCACATGCTCTATTAATAAATATTACCATAGAATGACGTAGGAGACCGGCGCCATGATTTTTCCAAACCTTTTAGCACCCGAATCGGCAAAGACCCAAGGCGCTAAATCTTGCATCGCTCCGGGATTTCCGCAACAGCGATCCATCACCAAAAGGCATCTCTCTGTTGATTCATCATCTCCGCCCTCGTGCATGAAGCTCTCCTCGCTCTCTTCCTTTTTCTTCCTTATTTCCTTTGATTTGGTTTTCTGCATATGTTTGACCTTGTGACCTACGGTAGCTGGGAAACCATGTTTCGCATGCCCTTCCTTATCTCACTTTCGCCTGGTGCCTCTTGATATCTCCTCTCCGCCCTACATGGATCCGAATCAAGGCCAGCAACCTCAGCCCTCGTCCTCTTCAGGCCCCACGAGAGGCTCAGATCAACCTTCTACTGCTCCTCAGCCAGGTCGAGCATCACCACAAACGCGCGATGCCTCAACAAACTACCAGCGCTCTAATTCCCTGTCATCTCGCTTTTCACTCTCCCGCATTCCCGCGACACCAGACGCTGTCGAAGAATCAGAAACCGAGTACTTCCCTGCGCTAAGAGACATTCAAACGGCGCGATCGCGAAGCTCTGCACACTTCTCTGTCAGTCGACCGGTATCCGCGGCCGGCTCTGACCTAGGACGGCCTGTTCAAGAGCGAGCGGGACACCCAAGTATCCGAATTCGCCGAAGTTCCAGCACTTTGCTCTCTCAACAAGTGCCAACCGTTGTTCCTCCTCCGGTCGAGCCCACGAGTGCAGCAATCGAAGATGCTAGCCGAGGCGCGCATTCACAGTCTCGTCCTCGGAGCATATCACAACCAACCCCAGTTCACGTGCATCCCGATATGAATGTTGCCAGACACTCGCGCCGAGTCCCGCAGATCGCGCTACCACGTTTGACCGAAGAAGGATCACGGCCGACATTAGCAGAGCTAGGTATCGCCCAGTCACCAATATCACCTACAAGGTCCTTGCCTGAGGAGCCATTGGGCGGCGAAACCCGTCACCCCTCCTCGGTGGGCTCTGAGCCCCCAGCGAGGGGCTTGAATCGCAAGCGTAGGCTTAGCAGATTATTCTGGCCTGGATTTAATCGACTGTCTACTCCGTCACATTCTGCTGTCGGTCTTGCGCAACAGCCCCTCACCCGATCTGACGAGTTTGATGAGGAATTGGTGGACTTGCTGGATATCATTGGTAAGTAGCGGCTAAGAGTCTAGCCCGGCCCAGAAAAGCCATGATAACTAAGTGATGCGTGACCAGATCCCGAGATCCAGACTCTTTCGACACTCACCAACGTGCAAAACACCCTCTTTATCCCCGACCTTGGGCCTCTCATTAACCGCCGACCCGCATACGTCTTATCACAACACGGTGCCGAACTTCCATTACCGAGACCAGAACGAGACGATGAGGAGCGTTTACCGGAGTCTCTTGGGATCTCGACCAGAATCCAAACGCACACATCTGAAACCGGAGAAGGGGTGACTACTTTGCGGAGATCAGACACCATCACCTCCAGGTTGAGTGACTCCCATTATGCTGCGCTCCCCCATGGTATCACGTTAGAGGGCTGGAGTCAAGAAGAGAAGCTTGAGCTGGACGATCACGTCCGGCACATGCTGCACTCGCGACGCTCCAGGTTCAAGCGCATGATGAAAGGCTTTGGACAGTATGTCCGACGGCCACTTGGCTTCTTCGTTACGCTCTACGCCACGCTTATCACGCTCTTTGGTCTTGCATGGGTTCTGTTCCTCATTGGATGGATTTACGTTGGGGATAGGCAACTGTACGCCATCCACGTTATTGACAGCGTCTTGGTTGCTCTGTTTGGAGTCATGGGCTACGGTTTGGCGCCGTTTAGGGCCATTGACACGTACCACACGATATTTGTGGTGCATTACTCGCGCAAGATTACAAACGCGAAAAAGAAGAAGCAGAAGGCTAGATCGAGGCGACGGAGCGGTGCGTCAGGGAGAGAGACGGGTCAGAGCATGGAGCTCGCTCAGAATCGAGGCGTCTTGACCGAGGAGCTGGCAAACCACATTCAGGTTGCGCCGGAATCGCAGAACCCTCATGCGTCGGTTGAGAGGATCGCTACAAGCACGAGCAAAGTTGGACACGCGGCGCAAACCGCGGATCAGAATGTGGATATTGAGAGCGCAAAGCTTGATGTCCAATACGACGAAGATTCTCCTCTAACCTATGTTCAATGGAAGAGCCTAAGACACCACCAGAGGAAGCTAGCCAAGTCGCACAGTTTCTACAAGCCTGATGAAACATTCACCCACTACTCTTTCCCTCTCAGTTTTCTCATCGCCGTTGTCATCCTCGTGGATTGTCACTCCTGTCTGCAGATCTGTTTGGGAGCAACCACATGGGGCATTAGCTACCACAGGCGCAGCCTCCACACTATCGTTACTACAGTAATTCTTTGCATAAGCATCGCTTGTAACTTGACTGCCGGTCTCGTCATTACAATTGGTGACCGGAAGACAAGGAAGAAAGACGTTTGGATGCTGTTGACTAGGCAGGAACTCACGGGCGATGCAATGAAGCGCCTGGAGGCTAGGCGGGCAAAGGAACAGAGCAGGAGTCCTGAGCCGGGTCTAACGGAGGAGAGCCAACAGGAAGATGCGCCCATCAAAGAGATATAGTATTTCCAATCTCCTGTCGGGGCCGCGGATGAATAGGGTTTGTCGACAAACACGCATCTACAAAGGTGTATCTCGGACTGAAAAAAATGATGCTTGGACTCTCCGTACACACACTCCCTCGGCAGTTTGATCGGCCGATACTGATCCATTTCGCAGTAGTATTAGCTCCACCTAGACCGTTTTGATTAAAGAGGAATGAAGACACTCTGCCACTACCTCTGCTCTTTTTTGTGATTGTATATCTGGACCCGCTGGCGTGGTGTCGGAGGACAAGCACGGAGTCAGAAACGATAACCTCCTCTCCATCGTGTTGTGGGATATTCGTGTGAGGTTACAGTTCCATTTACCTGCCATTTATCAAAGGAGAGTCTCGGCCGGAGACTAATTGGTTGACTTCTCGCTTCTTCCATAGTGGAGGATAAGAAGACCCCCTCAAAACTCCGACGAGTGTGCTGGCCCAATGTTCGGCACTTGTAGTGGTTGACTAGCATACGGGAAGCCAAGCAGGGCCCAACAATGGTAGTGGCCCTCGGACACATACTGTGCTAGTCCTCAACAACGCAGGTCGCCCAGCCCGAGGTCTCACTTCCACTCTCCACAGCATAGTAGACTCACGCGCGTGGTCTATCTTTCAGAAGTACACGTCGGTGCGGGAGGTTGTTCCGCAGGTGTAAACTCTCACAGGAAGCGCCACTTGGCTATTCATCGAGTCTTCATTCCATAGTGTATGTGTCATAATCAATATAAACTACACTATCAGCTACAATTGCAAAGGTGTACACTTCATTTTTGCTGGCCTGGTATGACGGTTGTGACAGTATGCGGAACTTGGAAGATCGGAGTTTGTGAATATGTAGTCATCATAGTGGTTCGATGAAGAGTAAAACGGGATTGAGGAGAAACTCTGGGAGATTCTGAAGAGAAGCGTGCCTGTACAGGGGAGCGTCGTTCAGAGTGAGGCCGTGAGGAGGGGAAGTGAGAAAATCCGTTGAAGAACATAGGTGAAGGAGTAGGGGTAGTGACTTACACACTTATGAACTTGAAAATCCCTCAAGGTACTAACCATTCAGGTGCTATTATTATGTTATTAAAAGTAGATTCGCTCCAGGGTAACTAACGCTCTCGTCCCGCAGTGCCAGTTACAATCAGGGCGTCCTCCTTAGCGATACCAGAGCCATGTAACGATTCGGGTTAATTTTCAAGGGATAAACCAAGGTTCGTGGGTTTATATTGATAGAGATGTTAAAGATAAATACTAAGCAGGGTAATATAGTTACAATTCTATAGAATAGGCGGTTCTAGTAAATATAATTATTAATAACTATTTAAGTAACTATATTAAATAAGTAATAAACTAATTATATATATATAAAGGAAATCTATATATAATTATTAATATTTTAGTAAATATTACTGCAATTACTATAATAGTATAGTAATTAAATAAATAATGATGCTTTTTAATATAATAAGCGTTTAAGTAATTACTTTTAGCGCGGTAATTATTTCCGAATAATTAATTAATATAACTAATATTTTCTTATATCTTTATAACCTAGTCTTTAATATAGTTAAATTATAATATAATATCCCTTTCCTATTAGTTTTATCTTTAAAACCTATTTTAATCCTTTCCCCTTTTTTATATATAGTATCCTTTTTTTTAATTATTTATTATATTTAATAATTTACAGCTTATTTATATTAAATTGACTTTTTATTATTATACATTTATAGATTTAATTAATATTAATAGTTTTAATATTATACTTTATTTTTATTATCTCTTTTATAGCTTAAAGTATTATATAAGCAATTACTCTTTAAAATATAGTAAATATATTTATATTAATTATCTATATAATAGTATAAGGGTTATATTAAACTTTTATATATTTCTTTCAAGTCTTTTTTTAATATTATAGCTAACACTATTTTTTAACATTAAATATTATTTTTAAATTATAATATTTTAATTTTATTAAAGAATTAATAAAAAAACTTCGATTACATTATTATAAAGCCCTTTATAAAGCTTAAATAGAAATAAATAAAGCTTTAAATTATTTAAAGTATTTTTACTATTAAAGATAATAGCTATAAACTAAAAGTAAAGAGATAGTTAAATATAAATTAAAATCTTTAATAAACTAAAAGATTTAAAGTAATAAAAATTAAAAGTTTTTTTAAAGGTTTAAGATTTTTAAAGCATTAATCTTTTTACTTTTAATACTTTATTAAACCTTTTATTAAAAGGTTTAGATTTTAATAAAATTACTATAAAGTTATTTAAATGTACTTAAAGTATTTTTTAAATTTTTTAAAGTTATATTCTTTTTATAATTTTTTTACTTTATTAAATATTAATATTTATTACCTTTTATTGTTATAGCTTTAATTTTTTTAACTTTATATTTTTCTTTCATTAATAAAACTTTAAATAAATTTATAATTAATTTATTTTTTAATTTATTTTATAATACTTGTTTAAATAGTAAAATATTAAATATTAAGTAAATTTAAATATTATTTAATAGTATAAGTTTATTAATAATATTTAAAATAATTATTTTAATTAAGTAAAGTTTAAGTTTTTTAAAGTTTAATTTATTGCTTAATTATATTATTTTAATATTCATAGTTTTTTATCCTAGTAAATAATAGTATAGGCAAACTATATTTCCTTTTTTACAGATTAATCCTTTTAATTTATATTTATTAATATATTCTTTTATATTTTCTTATATAAAGTAAAGGTATATTTATATTTCTTTACATAATTACTTTATATTTTCAGCTTTAATTTATATTTTATTAATATATAAACTTTTCTTTAACGCCTTATATATATTTACTATAAAGTTATAGTTAATATATATAAAGCTAAATCTAGTTAACTTTAAAATATTATTATTATAGGATATTTATATAATTAATAGTTTTTTTATTTAATTATTTTAATTAAAGTTAATATACCTTTTTCAATAAACTTTCATAATTAATTAATATATTTTATTTAATTATTTATCTATAAATAATATATAGTATTAAGTTTATAATTTATATATAAGTAATTTATAAATAAATACTTATTAAATTTTAAATATAAAAGTTAATCTTTAATTAGAAATAATTTTAGCTAGAATTATATTGTTAACTGTAATAAATTATAAAAATATATAAACTAATATCTTTATATTTATTATTTTTTTATATAAACAGAAATAAAAGTAATTAATAAATTAATTATAATTATTAAAATATTATATTTAATTTTTATTTTTTATTTAAAGGATAATAGTAATTTAATAATAATGTTTAATAAAATGAACTTTTATAGTTATTTTAATATTAATAAAAGTTACAGTTTACTGTATAGTTTATATTTTAATGGTTTAATTATTCTTTATATTATATAGTAAGAAATAATATTTTATATTACTTTTTTAAGCCTTTAAAATTTAAAATATTTTTGTATTTATTTACAGGTTTTGCAAATACTTTTATATTTATATATTAAATATTAATAAATTTCAATAATTACATTTTTCTAAAGCTTATTTAAAATTTAAATCTTTTTACTTTATTATTAAATTCTTTTATTATTAAACTTTATATCTTTTAAAAACCTATTATTATTTTAAATAATATAATGCTTTTTAATATATTAACGTATAATATTATTATTAAATACTTTATATATAGCTTAAAATGTTATTTATTAATAATATCTTTTCAGGGTTTATTTTAATATCTACTTAATATATATATATATATTTAAATTATAGTTAATTGATTTATTAAGTATGTTTATTTATTTATTCTTAAATCTTTTTTAATAGATTAAAATATAATTAAACTTTAAAAGGTATTTTATATAATAGATTTATCTTTCAAAAAGTTATTAAACTATTATAAAATATATAATATTTTTATAGTTAATATATACTTTAATCTTATATCTTCTTTTTTATAACTAATATTACTATATAACAGAGCGCGGCACAGCTATATAGAGTATAGAGAGATAGGAAACGAAGCTTGATTCTATAAAAAAGAATATATTATAGTGGCCTCGCTATATATACACATAGCTAACATAAAGAAAAAGCTGTATGCAGGCGCTTCATAAGCGCCTGTATAGTCTGACATATCTCTTATGCGATATATATATCAGCTTATATCTGCTAACAAAGCAGATAAAAGCTCCCTAGCGCTAGCCCTAGCGCTAACAAGCAGTAATGCCCCAGCCTACTTAACCTAATACACCCCTTAGTTAATAAAGCTATTCCCAATGCCTTATTAACTGCTACTCTAGCTTATCTATTTTGTCGGGGGTAACTGACATGCCTAACGCACCTGCTTTCTTTTTCTTTTAGCTTACCCGAGAAAGGTTGGCCGCTTATTTAAGCAGCTACTAGATTAAGAAAGTATAGGAGTAGAAAAAGATATAGATAGACCTAGTTTAATAAAGAGTAACCTTTTTCCCCCTTTAATATATAACCCTACCTGTAAGAATATAGTCGCTGAGGCGTATAAAGGTAACTATTAGTTACTTTTAGCTGCTAGCATTATAATTAAATAATCTGCAGTATCTTTTAGTCCTTATATTACTTAATTGCTGCTTTATAGTTCTGTTAAAAGCGTGGTTCTTGCCCTTAATACTAGTTATTGTATATAGGTGTATATGTATTGTATATATGTTTTAGAGTGCTAATTCCCCTTTAATAAAACTGGTAATTAAGACAGGGGGAAATCTCAGGGATTATATCCTAGGAAATAATCACTAAAGGCACTTTTACACTACTATTAAGACCTACCTTTACCTAACTACTAATAGAATTATAGGCTGGCTTTACCCAGTCTCTATATAAATATAAAACGATTAGCCAAAGGAAATAGCCTAAAACCCCTTCTGTAACCATTTAATATAGAGTAATATAATACTTAACTTTAAAAATGCAGGTTATCTAGTTATAATTTCCGAAAAGATATTAAAATTAATTAACTTAGGCATAACGCGTTAAAATATAATAAAAGAGCAGAACCTTAAAAAACTACCAGTTAATAATATTTATTAATCGAGAGTTAAGATTTTAAAGAAAATTACTAAAAGACTAGTCGCTATAGTAAAAGTAAATATATAGGTAAAACAGTTAACACTATATAACCTAAGCCCCCTTAAACTATTAATATATTATTGCAACCTTTATTTTATTTACTAGCAGGTAGGTTAGCAGGTAGAATAGCTATAGGGGGCCGATAAAGGATATATTAATTATTTAATCTCCTAGTATAAAGACTTTATTTTAGTTTTATTAACGTTCCTAGCCGGGTTTTTCTTAACTTTAAATAAAAGTGTTATTTTTATTACTTTTATAATCTCTAATATATAGGCTATCTTTACTTATATTAAAGATATTTAAAGAAGATATAAAACGGTTAATAATTTAATATCTTGCAACTAATATTAATACAGGAAACTATTTTTAAAAGACTAGCTAATTTCTTTATTTTAAATAAATAAATGCAACCTTTCTTTTTTGCAAAAAAACTCCCTATATTAGCGGAATATATCACTATAGCTCTTTTACTAAAAGAATATATCCCTTTTTTAGCTAAGAAAGGAATACTCCTTTAAAGGCTAATTATCTAAATCGGATAACTTTAATCTGCAGGAGAAAGGGCATTCTTTTATTAAAGAACTATTTAATTAAAACTTTAACAATTTACTTTAACTTAAAGTAAAAAAGTTTAAATTAAACTAATAACCTCCTTTTAGTAGAATACCAAATGCAACTTTATCTTTAACCCTTTAACCTAAAGAATTATTTAATTATATACTTAACTTAATATTAATAATATTTATATCTATTATAATAAAATCTAGGGAAAGGTTAAGCTTTTTAGCGGAAAAAGGGAAGTCATTATCCTAAAAGTTCCTCTTTTTTATTTAAGCCTTTAAAAATATTTAAGGTATAAAGCTATTAATAGGGATTAAATTTATAAGTAAATTTAATAGTAAGAATATATTTTAGTTTTTAAAAAACTATAAATAAAAAATAAAAGATTAGGGAATTTTAATTAAAGATTAAAGGAAGTATTTAAAACTGTTTATAAAAGTAAAAGAATAGAAAATAGTTTAGATTTTTATTAAAGAAAGTATTAGCTGGGATAAAATAAAGAAAGAACTTTTGCAATACTATAAGTAATAGGATAAGGATTAATTGGAATTATATATAGTATAACTTTAAAACCTTTATTGCTATAAACCTATAAAAATATATTTTATAATAGATTAATTGCTTTAATATTAATATCTTTATTAAAAGCTTAATAAAAGAAATTAAAGGATAGTAATATTATATTTTTATAATATCGCGAAAGTAATACTATTAAAGCTACTTTAACTAGTAATAGCCTTTAAAAGGATTAAAGAAATTAATAATTTTAAGGATCTAGTATATATTAAGGTCTAGACGCTTTTCTATAATAAAATACTAGTAAAGCTTAATATTTAAAAAGCTTATTTTTAAAAGTTTAATAAAGGACTATTTAAAATTAAAGATTTATTAGATTTATTTAAGTTAGAGTTAAGCTTAAAGATAAAAAAGCGAAAAGAAGAATAGCTTAAACCCGCAGAATTAACTATAATTTTACAGCTTAAAGATTAAATAAATGCTTTATCTGAAAAATCTTATAAGCTAGCGATTTAGCTCTTTTAGCAGAAAGAAAAAGTAATTAACCTAAAAGAAAAAGAATATTATTATATTACTATTAGTAGCAATAAACCTAGATAAAGACCTTTTACTTTAATAATCGCTATTAATAATATTAATATAATAAACCCTCTATATAATAATATACTAAATACCTTTTTTATTAATTACTTAAAGGCAGTTATTAATATTAAATACTGCTAGTATTGTAAAGATAAAGACTATTTTCCTTAAAACTGCGCTAAGTTAACTTATAATAAAGGCTATAGGTTTATAATATATAACCTAGCAGTAAGAATAGTTTAGGTAGGCCTGCGGAAAACCCTAATCCCGCCTTAATTTATTATATCAGTTATAATTATCGGGACCTATATATAAAAAATGCTAGCGCTTTAAATAGAATTGTTTAAAGTTTAGAATAAGGTTTCTTTAAGCCTATTATTTGCGAAAAAAATAAAACCTAGCTTTTTTAACTAAGAATTAACTACCTATAAGGCTAAACTCTTTAATATTGTCTATAATAAAGTAATATATAGGGAGATATTTAAAATCCGGGTACTATAAAGGTTAAATATAATTCCTGTAAAAGGATTAATAATAAATATTATATACTTTATAGGCAAAGATTAAATAATTGCTAATAAAAGGGATAATATATAAGTAAAAGGGGTTAAATTTTTTAAACCTAGCTAAAATAGCCTTTTTAGAGGAACCTTTAGATAAATATAACCAGGCTAGCTTAACTAAGGAATTATTTAATTAGACTCTCTTTACTAACTTTATAACTAGCAGGGGATAAAAGTATATTTATATAATTAATAAGGCGGAGAAGTAAGTTAAAGAGGAGCTATTGCTGCTTTAAATAGAAAAACCGATTAAGAAAAAGTAACTATATTTAGACCTTATACCTATAACCTTAAAGGCTATACTGTCTAGACTGCAATGCAATAAAAACAGCAGAATTAAAGGCGCTAAAAATAAAGAGGAATTATTAGGAGTAAAGTAAGCTAAGATAATAATCTAAGCAGTAATTCTAGATAATGTAACTAAGTTTAAGACTAGTACTCTTTTAAATACTATTCTAAAATTTATAAATGCTTTAAAAGTAAACTTAATTGCGAAATTATAAAGGATTGCTGAAATATAGTTTTATAGGAAAACTAATTTAACTATCTTTAAATATACCTTACATTAAGTAACGTTTATCTTTATATATAAATACCCTTTAAAGGAAAAACTATTAAGAAGACTAGATATAATAGCTATATACGCAGAATTAACTATATAAGTTATTTGGTTATTATAGGACTAACCTCTTAAAACTATAACCTTGCAACGCCTACTAGTAAAAGGATTATTAAATAAAGAGTTATTTAATCTTAAAGACTTAAGCCTATCGCTACCCTTAGAAATATACTTTTATAAGCTAAAATAATTAAATATAGCCGTTAACTATAAGGCAAATCGGTTATAGAAGTCTATAACCTGGATTTATATAGTTTAAATAGGAAAAATCCTCTGCTATTTATAGGATTTACTGCAGATATAGGTATATTTAAAAGAGCCTAACAGTATATTTATTAAAGCATTTATAGACTTAAAGTTAAAGGGAAATATTATCTTTTATTAGCTGGCTATAAAATATAGTATAATAATATACTTTTATAAAGCAGTTAATACTGCATTTAATAATAGGCAAGTAAATATATATAGTGAAACTATTATTTAAGTATATATAAGTAACGCTTAAATAGCAGCTAGATTTTATATTATACTTAATAATATTTTAATGCCCTTTATCTTTAAAATACTATTTATTTAAGTTATACAGTTAATATTTAATTATATACTAAAAAATAGGGATTTATATATAAAATGCAAAATAGGGAATATTTAAGTTATTACTTTAGCTGCTAAAGTTATCTATTAAAAATATAAAATAAAGGCGTTATATAACCTAAAGCTAAAATAAATATTAACTTTATATTTAAGTATAAAGTTAATAAAGCAGAAAAAAGCTTAGAAAACCTTTACTTTACGTTTAAAGAGGAGGTTTTATATAGACTATTAAAGTAAACTAAGGAGGATTTAATTTAGCTGCTACTGGCTAATAAGTTAAAAGATTAAATAAAAGCAATAAAAAAAGCAGTAAAGGAATTTAAAAGAGTAGAGGAATAAAAGAGAAGGTTTTAAAAGAGAGCGCAAAAGTATAAGCGGATTAAAACTAATATTATATATAAAAAAAAGGCATAAAAATCTATTTAATAGATAATACCCTATTTAATAGTTTTATTCCTACTAAAAGTCTTTATTAGAAATAAAAGAAGTAGGATAAAGTTAAAGATAATTTAAACCCTAATACCTTAGTCGCTAAATATATTACCTTAAAGTTCTCACTAATTAAAGCTGGGTTAAGACTTATACTAGACTGCCTAGCAGCGATCCTAAAGATAATAGAAAGGAAATTAATAATATAAAAAACCGCGATCTTAATATAAATCCTGAAAAATAAAGAAATAGCACTTTCCTAGAATTTCATAGAAGATAGAAAGCTAGACCTTAAAATTACTTTACTGCAGACTATTTATATAGTAGAGTATAATGCTTAGCAGAGTAGCAGTATTTTAATTTTTAAAGGTATAGAGAAGAAAATAATTAATTTATTATAAATATATATTAAAAAAGGGTTTTTAAAGGAAAGCTATAAGCTATATAAAAACCTGTTTTTTTTAGTATAAAAGAAAAATAGCGGCTTTTACTTTATTAACTCTATTATATAGATAAATAAAGTAACTATTAAAGATACTTTATTCCTTTAAGCGCAGATTAATTTAGTAAAGACCTTGCAGGTTATATAATGCTGTTATTATTAGACTTTTTCTTAGACAATAATTAAATCCCCTTTAACAAGAAAAGCTAAAATATAACTATATTTATAAGCCCTATTAGCCTTTTAAAATACTATACTTTTCTAATAGGCGCTATAAACTTAGTAGCGCAATTTTAATATATTATTTTTCAAATACTATTTAATCTTATATTTATAGTTTACTGATTATTCTTAAATAATATTGCAGTGCAAGGTTTAAAGTCTATATATAGCGGTAAAGAAGCAATACCTAGGGTTTAATGCTATATTTTAAAGTATCTGTAAAACTTAAATAAAACCCTAGTAAATATTAAACTATTAGGATATATAATTTCGGCAGTGAAATTAGTCTTTTATTAGGAATCCGCCAAGTTGAAAGGCGCTAACTAGCTATAGGCAAAATTATTAAAATTAAAGAATAAAAGAACTGTAAGACTATTAATAAAGTTTAATCTTTCTTTAATTTAATTGGCTATTATAGATACTGGATTAAACGTTTTGCGTAGATTATTAAGCCTTTAATAACTTTATTAAAGAAAAATACCCCCTGAAAGTAGATTAAAAAATAATAGCAAGCTATAGATAAACTTAAAGAGCTTATTACTTCCGCCTTAATACTAGTAATACTAGATGTAAATAAGGGATATAGGGAATTAATCTTTATAGTTAATGCTAGTATAGTAGGCTAGGGGGCTATTTTAATGCAGATTATGGAAGGAAAAGATAATTAATTTAATATAAAAATAAATATTGGCTTTTATTGGAAATAAAGTATAATGCTATAAAAAAAGAATATAAAGCTTTACTTTAAGCCTTTAAAAGGCTATATATTTATATTTATAGACTTTATTTACACTAGAAATAAATATCAAAGTAGTTATTAATTAAATAAATAGTGGAATTAATAATATTTTTAACAGGTATATAACCTAATAGATTAATTATATCCTTTTTTTTAACTTTACTGTTAAGTATATCCTTAAGAAAGAAAATATTATAGCGGATACTCTATCCTATAAACCAGTAACCGCTATAAATAAGGCTAAAGCTAAAAAAAAGGGGACTTAAAAGATTTTATAGATATGCATTTAGGTATAATTTCGTTTATACTGCTGGGGGAGGAGTATAGCGAGGAGTTTTAATAAATTGTATAGTACCTTTAAATAATATAAAGACTATTTAATCTTTTAGCTGCAGACTTTTAGCAATTTAGGAATAAAGTAAAAAGGTTTATTGTAAAAGATAGGAAATTATAGGTAAAATTAAGAAAATACTACCGCTAGCCTGCATTTATCCTTAATAGCTTAACTTTAAAGAAAACAGCTATTTAGCAGTACTACGCTAAAATAGGCTATAAAGGCTAAAAGGTAACTTTCTAGTTTTTAAAGGAAAGATACTAGTAGCCGCAAATATAGAACAATATATGCAAGGCAGTTATATTATACCTTTAATATTAAGGCTTTAATCTATACTGCTTTAAAGAGCCAGCTATTATAATAGAACTAACTAGGCCTATAAAGAAGGTCTATTTTAATATTTAATATATCCTAAGTAACTGTAAATATATCTACTTATTTAAAGCAAGATATAACTTTTATAGATAAGTAGAAGTGGAATTTATACCTATTTTATTATTAGCAGTAATAATAAAGTTTATATTTAAATAGAAATATTGATTTAGTATAATAATTTAGGCTATTATAGATAAGGGACTAGAAATAAAAAAAATACTCTTAAAGGTATTAATTAATCTAGGAGTTAAGATTATTTAGATATCAGTATATAACCTTAAAGCTAATACTATAGTAAAGGTTGGCTATTAAAGCTTAATATTAATATTGTTAAAATAACAAGGTTATACTGAACCTCATTTATGTATGGCTTCTAGGAAGCTGTATACAATGCAGCAATAAGGAAACGACTGAGAGTCTAGTTGGGTTAACAATGGATGAACAATTGAATTGTAACTGAACTAATAGCTAGAAAGCTATAGAATATCTAGTGATGTGCGGCTGGTGTAGAAGTGATTGTATAAACAATAGCTTTGTCTTCTATAACAGTCCTCCGACCTAATAATAGGTGTGCGGTGGCAGAATTGGGTTTGTGGCCGCATTCCTATTTTCCGCAAAATTCATTTGTATGTAAAATCGGTCAAATCGACTCACGGCCATACAAACGGGAAACCATTTTGGTCAGATTTTTCACAATGGCCATTATGCCCATTGTATTGAGTCTAGGGTAGGCGGGGTAGCCGATCCTAGCTCAATTGTTATCGTTGAGGATAACAGAAACTTCCTGACTTACACCGAAGTTCCTCCGGAACTCGGTCCTAGCGTCGGGCCTAATTCCGGGTCTAGCCAGAATAGGAAGGTTACCCAATTACACAGAAATCCTTGCTTTTTAGCCCTCCTTTTTAACAAATATTAATAAAGATAGCTAGGCTTAATAAAAAGTAGGTCTAGAACTTAAATAAAGCAATTATAGCTGATAGATATATAGTAAAAAGCTTAATAAGGTACTCCGCGTTTTACCTATTATTTAGCTAAAAATTAATTTTTCCCTTAAAAGTAAAACCATTTACCTGACAGTTAATTAATTAGGATAAAGTCTATATAATAAAAGATTAATTAATAGTATATATCCGTATACTTAAAAAAAAGAGGAAAATATTAAAATAGCCTAAGAGAAAGTAACTGCATTTCACTAAATATTAGCTAAAAAAATAAATGCTAATAATTAATATTTACTACAGAAAGCGGCTAAACTACTTCTCTTTAGCGACCTTTTTTTACTTTATAATATAAAGCGTTAAAGGGACTTCTTAAAAGATATAAAACTAAGGATATATTAACTAGGCCTATTTAAAATTAAATCTTAAGCGGATATAATAAAAGTATATAAACTAAAAATATTAAATAAAGTCTTATTTTATAAAATATATTTAAGTGAATATTTAAAAAAGTTTATAAAAGATAAATTTAGCTAGTAGGTGGCTAAAGATAAAGAGACTTTTATAGATTAAAACCTAGAGGCAGATAAGGATTTACTTAAAGATAAAGCAGTTAATAAAGCGATAATTAAGGTTATTAATAACTAAAAACTCGAAAAGCTTTACAGTAACTCTTTAACTATTAAAAGAATATATAGTTAATAAAATTAAATAGTTTAGCTGAGAACTAGGGCATATACGTATAAGTTAAAGGAAAAAGAGATATTCCGATTAAGATACAGTCCCTTATAATACTTTAAGGTAGCTATTCCTAGAATAAACTAAATAAGTCGGGATAACTACCTTTATATAGAGAATATATAAGGGAGGATAAACGGCAATATTTTTAAAAAAACAGCTGCTAGGTGCTGTTTTTAAGGGGGAGGAGATAGCCGCTAATTAAAGTCTACTGCCCTGCCTATAAAAAATATAACCTAAATATACTATAAGGAAAAAAACTATAAGATTAAATAATTTATTAACTATATTTCCCTATTAACTGCTTATTTTTTTAATAGTAAAAGCTAAAATAAACTTCTAAACCTATTAAATCGCCTAACTCTCTGCCTTTTTATTTCCTTTAAAATAAAGAAAATCCTTTATAAAATAAAGGGCTATTAAAGGATTAAAATAATTAAAGACTACTAGCCTGATAAAAGTAAATGCTTAATCCTTTTTAAGGAAAGTAATAGCTATACCTCGGTTACTTTATTAAGGCTAGTAACTAGAAAGATATCGCTAAATATAAAAAGAGGCCCTGGATTAAAGGCAATTTAAATAGTCCCTTTATTAGAAACCTGGGATAAAGATACAGTTATAAAAAGGGAATAAAATATATTCTTTAGCAGTTATAATAGTAATAGATTAAGTTTAAAAGTACTTTTGGCAGAATTGAGGATTGCGTTGTCTATAGAATAATATAAATAAGGCTTTAATATACTTTATCTGCTTAAAAAGAGTATAAAAAAACTATTTATAAATATATAAAATCTCTGCTAAAATATAGATAGGCTTAAAAAGCTTTCTTTTAATAGTGCGTATAATATTTTAAAAATATAATTAAAAGCTTTTAAAAGTATAGCACTAAAAGTATTCCTTAAGGGTATAACCTTTTATAAACAATAAAAGCAATAAAGATAGTATAAATAAAGGGGAGAAAGTAATCTTTAAATAGATTAGTAAATTTAACTGACTAATATTAATATTACCTATAATCTAAATAGCAAAATATATTTAAATTTAAATAAAGCTAAAATAAGGATACTGATTAAATAATACCTATTTACTAAAGCCTTATCTAGGGTAGACGGCTAAGTAGAGAGACAAAGCTAAGTTTGACTTTTCTAAAATAAAAAAATCTCGCTAAAGGTTTTCTTGCCTGTAATGGGTATATTAATAAAGTTGGCTATATTAGGTAATTGATAATAGGCTTTTTTAGCGGGATCCTTTATATTTAAATAATAGTTAAGGAAAGATTAAGAGGAAGAGAAAAGAGAGAGAGAAAAAAAAATAAAAAAAAATAAGTGAGTTATAAAGGCTACTTTAAAAGAGCAGTAATTTACGCATAATAAAGAAACTACCCTATACACTAAACCGTATACCTATACCTATAAAAAGATAAATAATATTATACTCTACCTCTTCTTTTTCTCTTTATCCACCTAAATAAAATCCTATTTTACTATAACCAAAATATTGCCTTTACTTTAAATGCTAGTTTAAAACTATTTAATTATACCCTTCTTCCTTCTCTACTATAATGCCTTATTTAAATAAAGACCTTTACCCTCTCGCTTTATTTTTCCAGCTTATAGAAGATAAACTAAAAACTCTGCTCCCCTGCTATATCGGCTAAATATCCTTAAACTGCGCTAAGAACGTTTTCAGGCTAAATAAATAAAACCTTACTATTAGTCTTATTGCAAGTTAATATAGCTATTAACTATTATAAATTTACCTTTAACTTAACTAATATATTACCAGCTATTTATAATTACTAATTAAAATAATAATTACTTTAAGCTATATTTACTATAAGAATATTATATTAATACTTAACTTTAAGGTAAATAAATAGCGCTTTTATATTAAAGATATTTATAGCTTTTTATATAACTTTTCCTGTAAAAAATAAGCGTTAAACTTTACTTTAAAGGTAATACTTTATATAGTAGTAAAAGGATTAGTAACTATTAAAGCAGCTTAAGCTAAGATTATAGTATTTATAGACGCTTTTAAAGGTGCCCCTGCCTTTAATTAAATAGTATTTTAAGCTTTTAATATTCTTAATAGACTATAAAACTTCCAGCATTTTATTAAAAGATAATGAATTTTTACAGGGTTAATTTATTTCCCTAAGTATTAATATATTTATATTTTTAATAAATACAGGTATTTTTATTATTTCCAATTTTATAAATATAACTGTAAGTATTAAGCGCAGCAGTTCCTCGATTTATAGGCCTATATAGTTAAAAAAGCTGGATTTCTTTATTTATTTAGCTTTTATATAGTCCTGTATATAAAATAACCTAAAGCTAATAAATATAGCTATTTAAGCCTATTCTAGATCTAGTAAACGCTTTATAGATTTATTGGCGTTAAATTAAGTTGACTGGCAGGACCTTTAAGCGGGATCTTTATTTCCTTTAGCTTTAGAAAGTATAAAACAATTAACTTAAAGGGATTTAAACTTTTACTCTAGGATTAGTATTAATACTTATACTTTAAATACTCGGCTAAAAGCTATATAAATATAATTTAAGTTTTACACTAATCTTTAACAGTAAATAAACTTACTATTATAAATTCTAAGATAAATATTAAAGATATTTTGCCTTTTTTAATTAAGTATTATTTAATTAAGTTGAATTAAGGCTAATAGGCCCTTTTGTAGAATAATTTATAAAAGGACTATAATAAAGATTAGTGGTTAATGCTTAGCTGATTTAAGAGTATTAGTAAATGACTTTATAAAGGAGAATAGGTTAATTTATTATAATGATAATCTTTCTCGATAATTAGTTATTTTCCTACCTTTAAGTATTTAAAAAAGATTCTAATAACAGCAGCCAGTACCTAGAATGCAACTTTTTATATTAATAATACCTATACCTTTAGCTATATAGCCAAGGCAGTTACAGTAAAGGAAAAGAAAAGTATTCTCTTTTACTTTATAAATAGTGTTAGTAGTAAAGAAATAAAATAATACTGCTAGCCTAGTAATATAAGCGGTATTTTTTATAAAAATAATAATAGGATTAGTAATTAAGAGTAGGTTAATGCGTTTTTTAGTAATGCTATAACCTATAGGACCTTTATTAACTATAGCAGCTATTACTAATAATGCTGAAACCTTAGATATAAAGTTGGTTTCCTTTAAAGAAAGTAATAGCTTTTTTAACGCGTTAAAGGATAACTAGGACTTAAAGGATAAAAGAGTTTTAAAAGTTACTACTAAACCTAATTAGCGAGCAATTAAAGATAATAAGAAGGCTTTTTTAAAACTAGGCGAAAGAGGGCAAGCTATAATAATAGCCTTTACAGCAGTAATAGGGAAAACTGCACCTTAGTATTCCTAAATCTAATAAATTACAGCTTTAAATATATACTATAGCTTAACGCTACTTAGGCTAATAGATAAATTGGCTTAGGACAATATCTAAGAATAAGTTTGTGCACCTATATAAATAATAAGATAACCGATATAAAATAAGCAGATAGCAGTTTAAAATGCCTAGTAATAAAGAGATTAATAAAAAGGGACTATTTAATTATAATAATTTTAATAGGAGGGGAATAATTTAATATAAATTAGATAGGAATTAATAATATAGATGGCGGTAGTTTTACTTTTAATTTTCTTTCCTTTTTTCGTTTAATAATACTTTTTCCGCTATTTTCTTATATTATTTATATTTTTCTTAAATATTACTATATTAGTATTAAAAGGATTTAATAGGAAAAGTATTTTATTGAGATTTGCTACTTTTATTTGCGAATATTTATAGGGAGGGTTTTATTAAAGGTAATTAATATATTTAATATACCCGCTTTCTTTTTTGTTTAGCTTACCTGAGAAAGGTTAGCCGTTTATTTAAGCAGCTATTAGATTAAGAAAGTATAAGAGTATAAAGAGATATAAATAGACTTAGTTTAATAAAAAGTAACCTTCTTCCCCCTTTAATATATAACCCTATTTGTAAAAATATAGTCGCTAAGGCGTATAAAGGTAACTGTTAGTTGCTTTTAGCTGCTAGTATTATAATTAAATGATCTGCAGTATCTTTTAGTCCTTATATTACTTAATTGCTGCTTTATGGTTTTATTAGGAGCGCGGTTCCTGCGCTCGATACTAGTCGTTGTATGTGGGTGTGTGTGTATTGTGTATGTGTTTTGGAGTGCTAATTCCCCCTCGACAAACTATAATGTTATAATTAACTGGCCGCGCTTTTAAAGCCTTTTTTATTTAATTAGAAGCTTTTTATTATAAATATATATCGATAGTCTATTATAAAGGTAAAAAGAATATAAGCGCTATAGCTATTATTATTCTATAATAATAGAAAATTAAATAATAAAGCTCCTTAAGCAGGTAAATCGGTCCTGAACAGTTAGAATAGGTATATTAGCTGCCCCCCGGCCCTATTCCTCGCTCTTTTTCTTCAGTTATTAATATCATTATTATCAACATCAACATCAACAGCAACAGCAGCATAGCTCCTGCTATAAGTATCACGCTTCCGACTAATTCCCTTCGCGCTGCATGTTTATTAGCTAACGGCGAAATCGCAGAAGAAGAATACCTTGTCAGTGAAGCGTGGTTGTGGTTGCCCCTTAAAGGTAGCTTGTCCCGGCGTTGGTCGCTTGGCTGGCTGAGCGGCTATGCCTATTGCTGCTCCTGCCCCTGCGCCAGCTCCTACTCCAGCTCCTGCTCCTATACTAGCTAATCCGGCCTAGTTAAAGGATACTATAGCTTTTAGCGCTTTTAACGCGCGCTATACTGCTGCTATTGCAGCTGCTTGTAAAGTGCGCCTTGCTGTTAAGGCAGCTGCTGCTTCTCCTTTAGCCTTTGCCCCTATTACTGCTATTACTGCTTTAGTGGCTACTCCTGCAGTTACTCCTGCTACAGCTACTCTTACAGCTACCTCTGCCTTTACCTCTACTATCGCTACTGCCCCTACTACTATACTATTATCCCCTTTTTATAAAAGTTATTTAAAGTTAATAATTGCTAGTAAAGGAAACTTCTCTTAATATATTTCTATCGCCTACTCTCGGCAGTATATTATTTACTTTAATAGTAATTATTAATATACCTTTTAATAAACTCCTTATTAATTTACCTATATTGCTTTATTTAATTATATACTTTACAGTTATTTAATACTTATATTAATTATATACTAGCTTTTTTAAGCTATAAATAAAAAGGATAATTAAGTAAATATACTCTCTTTTCTTTATATATTTATAAGCTTATATAATTAAATAGTAATTTAATATAAAAAGGTATTGCGCTTTTAATTTAATTTATTAAAAGAGGAGAATTTAATTTACTTTAAAAAGGCTGCTGCTTTAGGCAGTAGTAATAATAATAATAATACCTTTTATGCGCAAATATATAAAGGCTAGACAGCTTTTAAAGAATAGTTATTGCAGTAATAAAATATACCCTTTATAGTATATAGCCTATAGGCTAGAATTAATTAGTTTCCTATATTCTTATATACTCTATTCTAGTAACTATATATCTATTAAATTTAATAGTACTTTAAAGTATTTAAAGCGCTGCTATAGTAAAGCATTAATAAGCCTATTAATAAATATTAAGTTAATAGAAAAATAAAAAACTGTAAATAATCCTTTTTAATATTCCTATTAAAGCTATATATTTTATATATTAATATACATAAATATTGATTTATATACTTTCTTTAATTATAAAATATATAGTTATTAATTATTATAATTAATATTCTAATTAGCGCTAAGCTTAGATTTTATCTTTTAAAAAAGGCAATATAAACCTATAGCCTCTTTTACTATTTAAATAAAAGTAAGTAGCTTAACTTTTATTATAAATATACTAATAGTGCTTTAGCGCATTATATTTTATAGGATAAAGCTTAAAAAAAGTATAATAAAATACCCTTAAAATAATCTTTAAATATCTATATTATCAGTAAAAGAAATATTACTTAAAGCGGTTAAAACCTATATTTTTCCTCTCTTTCTATATTAAAAAGCTAAGAAACGCTATATATATAAATAGTAAATTAGCTAATTAATTACTTTAAAGTGCTTTTTACTAGGGTTAATTAAAAACTATAATAAAGCTAAGGCGCTATAAGCTCTATTAGGCTTTATTATAATAGCTATATAAAGTATTAATCTTATTTTCTTTTAATATATTTTAATAGTTACTTTTAAAGCTTATAATATGCTTTTCTGGAGCTTTATAATAGGTATTAGAATTATAAAAAGCTATATTCCTTTATTAAGCTTAAATCGTTTCGCGATTCTTTTAAAATAGGTTTTATAGGAAAGGTATATCTTATACTCTATACAGTTATAGGTAATTGTAATCCTTAAAAACTACTGCGCGTCTCCTTTACTATAGAGTTTATATTTTACTTTTAAAGCGTTTAGTAACTTAATATAAAGACCTTTATTATTATAATAATATATAATTAAAATATTATCTATATAAAATATAATAAAGATTGTCTAAGCTTTATTATAAAAGAGATAAAGCTCTTTAAAGCTGAAAATTAACCTTTATTGCCTTTAGGTTAAAGATAGTTTATTGAATTACAGTTTTAGCGAATCCTTTAAGCTATATAAGGCTTTCGCAAGCTTTAAACAAATATTTAGCTGCTTAAAACCCTTAAAAAGCTTATATATAATTAATTTCAAGTTTTTATCCCTTAAAGCATTAAAAAAAGTATTTTTAATATTATATTACTTTAACTTAAAGTTAAATTTTACTATAAAAGTAATAATATATAAAAAAAATATACTATTAATATAGCTATATATATACTCTTTATAGTAAAGTACTTTTATAAATCCTTATAGACTATAAAATAAACTTTATAGTATTTTAAATTTCTATTTTAGTTAAACTTATAAGTAAAAACCTAATATACTAATAATAGCTTTATTATTGCCTTTAAGTGTAATATCTTTTGCTAGGTTCCTTTTATATACAGAAAGTTAATTTTATTATATATAGTTTACTTAAACCTATCTTTAAATAAGTATTTTATAAACTCTTTTTAATCTTTTAGCAGTTTCGCTAAATCCTGTTAGTAAATAGTTAATTTATTAAAAGCTATACTTTTTTAAAAAAAAAGATTTATAGTCTATTACTATATTAAAAACAGTAAATACTATTTCTATACTTTTTAATTTATTACTTATTAGCTTTTATTAATTAAACAGCAATTAATATAGTATTAAATTAAAAAGCCTAGTAATTATTAAATATATAGTAGGCTTATTATCTTTAAGAATAGTATTTAAGGTATATATCTTAATCCTATATATTAAGAGGTATTTATTAGCCTTTCTTGCAGGTTATTTCCCTTAAAGTTTTAAGCTCCTATAAATATCAGCTACTACTTTACTATTTAAAAGATTACTAGCTAGCATTTCTTTAAAAGTTTACTTTTCTTTTATAAAAGTAAGCAAGTCTTTTATATACTAGTCTATTTCCAGCTTTAATAGACTATCCTCCTTTATTAGGTTATATACCCCTAATATATAAGGCTATTTTTCTACTATATCCCTTTCCGTAAAAAAAGGTAAATTACTTACTAAAGTATTACCTAAAGTTCCTATTAACGCGCTAGTATTATCTATAAAGATTAATTATTTTAAGGTAGCCTTTAATATTTAAAGATTAAAAGGTCTTTCTAGGTATACTAATAGCTTATTTAAAGTATTTATTAAGCTATCTTTAATACTTTATATCTCTGCTACCTTTAAAAGTATATTTTCTTTTTCTGTATTACCTATAAAGGTATTCTTTACTGCAGGAATATATATAAGGAAAAGTTTAAATTCCAGCTTATCTTCTTTAACTTTATTAAACAGCTTATTTAACTTAACTATAGATAACTTATCTATAATCTCTTTATTACTATTAAAAAAGCTAATTTTATTAAACTGCATATTCCTTATAATAATTACCTTCACTAAGCGGGGTAACTAAATATAATATATATTATTTGCAGTATAGTTAATAAAATATCCAATTAGCCCCCTAGGCTTAATCTTAAATTCTCTCTTTTTCTAGCCAGCCTTACACTCTCTATTAAGTATATAGGCGCGGCAGCTGTATATATAAAGCCTGCTTTAATCTGGCTGTAAATCCGCGGAAAACTCCCTTATTAAAAAGGGCGTAAAGTCGCAGAACTATTACTTTAATTTATCGATAAGTAATATTATATTAAGGCTGTATATAAAACTTATATTAATAATATATACTATGGCTCTTATACTCTTTAACTGTAAATTAGTTAAAAGACCTGCAGCTTTTAATATCTTAATTGACTTATTTATAATTTCTTAACCTGCCTATTCTAAAGCGCTGTTTAGTTTATATATAAAAAAAAGGGTAAACTTTAAAATAATACCTTTTACATTAGCTTAAATCTAAAAGTATAATAAACTCTTTGCTGCAATTATAGCTTTTTTATTACCCTACCTAAAAAAGTATATAGAGATATTATATTATATTTTTACTATACTTATAAAGTTAAATAAAGCACTAAAAATAGTTTCCTGTTCTTTATTTAATAAAAGGCATATATATAGCTATACAGTATATTCTTCCTTAAATACTAAAAGCTAATTATCCCTATTATAGCCCCTAGAATAATCTTAAAGATCCTAGTATACTTTAAAAAACAGTTTTAATATTTATTTATTAAATAGTCTGCAAGAGATAACCTATTTGGTGTATATAAAAGCATAAGCCTTATATTTTATATATATAGTTCCCTTAATATATATATTCCTTACATTCTTTATAAACGCTTTAAGCGCTTCTAAGCCTAAATATCTTAATTATAAATGCTAAAGCTATTTAAAGTTATATTATAATACTTAGGGGATTATATATTAGTCTTCTCCTGCTTTTTAATACTATATAAATGCTATAGTCTGCATTAAAAAGAATAAAAAAAGCTATTAAGCTGTTTAGTATAGTATACTTAAAGATAAAGGCAATATAAAGTAATAGGGGCTTATATTAAAGAAATAAAAGATTATACCTATACTTTACCTTCCTTATAATAGTATTCGAATTAGCTATACTAGTGTAAAGTATATTATTATACCTTATTAGCTAAATCTTTATTTTCCGAAACTTTAATAAAAATATAATATTAATATAAAATCCTTTAACTACAGCTATATTTAAAAGCTTAATAAAGCATATTATTTTTTAATATAGATTATAGAGAGTATCCTTTATTAAATAATAACCTCTTTTAATAATTGGATAGCTAGCTCCTTTTACTTTAATATAATCCTCTTTTATACTTAAAATAAAAAAGCCAGGAATAAAGTAATTCCTACTATTTATAAAATAAATAGTATTATATATATTAAAAAGGGTGCTTTAAAAGAGGTAATAAGGTGTATTCTATATATTAGTATATATTAATATATTTATTAAGTATATTATAAAGCTTGCATCTTCTTTATTAATTAGGCCTAAAGAGATTAAAGCAGCTATAATAGTTAAAGCTATTCCTCCCTATACTAAAGTAATAAAGTTTGTTAAAAAGGAGGGCTAAAAAGCAAGGATTTCTGTGTAATTGGGTAACCTTCCTATTCTGGCTAGACCCGGAATTAGGCCCGACGCTAGGACCGAGTCCCTGGAGGAACTTCGGTGTAAGTCAGGAAATTTCTATTATCTTCAACGATAACAATTGAGCTAGGACCAGCTACCCCGCCTACCCTAGACTCAATACAATGGCCACAATGGCTATTGTGAAAAATCTGACTAACATGGTTTCCTGTTTGTATGGCCGTGAGTCGATTTGGACGATTTCCCATATAAATAAATTTTGCGGAAAATAGGAATGGGGCCACGAACCCAATTCTGCCGCCGCATTCCTATTATCTAGTCGGAGGACTATTGTAGAAGACAAAGCTATTGTTCATACAATCACTTCTACACCAGCCGCATATCACTAGATATTCTATAGCTTTCTAGCTATTAGTTCAGTTACAATTCAATTGTTCATCTATTGTTAACCCTACTAGACTCTTAGTCGTTTCCTTATTGCTGCGTTATATACAGCTTCCTAGAAGCCATACATAAATGAGGTTTAGTATAACCTTGTTATTTTAACAAAGTTAATACCCCTTTTATTAAGCTTTTTGCAGGTAGCCTGTTATTTATTTTCTTGCAAGCGTATATAAATCTCTATAGTTTATTTAAGCGTAAAAGTATATTTCCCTTTTTTATTAAGCTTTCTAGTAAATGCAGTATATACTTTGCTACAGTTATTTAAAGGCTAAGTATACCTTTTCAATCTATAAAGGCACTCTTTGCTAATAAAAGGCTTTAAGTGTATATTATTACTATTTAATATATATTATTAAAGCAGTTACTAAATATTATATAAAAGCTATAAATATAATTCTCTGTATTCTTTAAAGTATTAAAAAAAAACTATCTAAGCTAATTAAAAGAAAAAATCTTATTTATTTTACTACTTTTAATTAAACTATCTATATAATATAAGTAATAGGCAGTAAAGCTTAAAGTAAAGTATACTTTAATAGCTTTAAAGAAAGTTATTTAAAAAGCTGTTCCTATAACCTTTAAAAGCTTATACTTTACTGCACTTATATAAATATATGCCCAGTAAATATACTATACTTTTAGCTTAATATTCCTGCGCTTTACTTTATATAGTATAGATTAATAAAATAAATATACTTCCTTGTATATTATATCCTCGCAAAGAGCTAGTTAATCTTTAAGCTTTTTAATAATTTAGTAAATAGTAAACTTAGCATTAAAGTCTTTATTATTATTATAGGCTATTTTAATAGCAGTAAAGGCTAAGGCTGCAGCTTTAAGGTCTATTAAAACTAAAGTATAAATATTAAAGTTAACTGTCTTTTAAAGTATACTATTATAGTAAGCAGAAATATCTGCTGTAAAGGCATTAAAACTAAACTCTTATACTGTATACTCCTTTACTTTTATTAAAGTAAATAGCTTAATAGCAGGGAAATAGTTATTTAATTAATTAAAGAAATTAAAATTAATTTTATTCTAGACCCTAGCAGTAGTTATATAATTAGTTAAAATAGTAATCTACTTAATCTACTAGACTATTAATTCCAGCTTTATAAAAGCAATATCTTTTGCGCTATTTATTATAAAAGATAGCTTTAGCAGCTTAAAGGTAAAGGTAAAGGGTATAAAGAGAGATATAATATTAAAGTAGAAGTTTCTAGTAACTTTAATTATTATTACCTAGGCTTATAACTATAATAAAGCGCAGTATAGTTATATAAAGTATAGAGAGATAGGAAACGAAGCTTAATTCTATAAAAGAGAATATACTATAGTGGCCTCGCTATATATATATATAGCTAACACAAAGAAGAAGCTGTATACAGGCGCTTTATAAGCGCCTGCATAGTCTGACACATCTCTTATGCAATATATATATTAGCTCGTATCTATTAACAAAGCAGATAAAAGCTCCCTAGCGCCGGCCCTAGCGCTAACAAGCAGTAGTGCCCCAGCCTACTCAACCCAATATACTATTTTTTAAATATAAAAATAATAATATAGAATTCTTTATTATATATTTAATAGTTTAATTTTATATTATATAGTACGTTAAAGTAAAAGGTAATAAAGTATAATTTATTATTTTGATTTTTTTAATTAAATTAAGCTTTTATACTAAAATTACAAGTATTTATATTAACTTTTATTTTTATAAATAAATTAAATATAACAAATATAAGTTTTTTTTAAAATACACTATTTAAGTTTATTAAAGGCCTTTTATATATTTAATACTTATAAAAGCTTTTAATCTTTTTTAGTAAATTTATAAAGAGTTTATATAATACTTTTATTGCCTTTAATAAATTATTAATAATAGTTAATAGGTTTTAAAAAGCTTTAAATTTCTTTAATTATTATAGGTGTAGTATTACGGTATACAGAACAGTAGGTTAAGGTAATATCTTTGTTGTGCCTTAAATAAAGTAAAAAGCTATAAGAATATGGTTTAAAGGTGTAGGACCAAGTCGTTACGTGAGGATATATATAATGCTGATAAGTTATTAGAGGGCAGGTTTAGTGCTGTAATAGTACCCCCCTTTTTTAAACTCTATTTAACTTTAAATGGCTATTCTAAGACTATATATATTCTAATCCTTTTATTATATTAATTCTATTATAAGCGGCTACTGTATTGCAGGTTCAGCTAATTAGTTATTTTCCTTTTTTTAACCTAAGCAGGCAGGCCAGGCTTATTAGGGTTTTTTATATAATATTTTGAAAAGGCAGTGTCTTATCCTTTTAAGTGTTTTATAAGTTATTAGCTTAATATATAGTATTTTTAGGCTCTATAATAATATAGGCTATCTTTATTATAGCAGTTAAAGATTTTTCTTAAATTCCTACTTTTCTATTACTTTATTTATTTTATTATCTCTTTTAAAGATTTATCTTTATATATTTTTATTCTTTTACGTATTAATAGTATTTTATTCTAGTAAGTATATATATTAGTTTACTTTATTACCTGCTAATAGTTTTAAAAGAGAATTATAAAATATAAAGAAAATATAGATATAGTTAAAGAGTTTAAGTTAATAAATTCAAAAGTATATATTAAAGATTTTATATTAGTTTACTTATTTATTATTATTTTTCGTTATTAGGCGGTTTATTTTAAAGTATTTAATCTTTAACTATACTTTTTTATTAACTTTAAATTAATATAAATCCTCTTTTAATATATTAGCTGCAGTTTTATATTAAGTAATTAATTATACTATAAAGGCTTTTAGTTAGTTTAAGACTTATTAGAAATGCTTAGTTATAGTATTTATTTTATAAAAACCTTTTTTTTAAGTAATAAATAAGTTTAGTAGGCAGGGGTTTAAAGGCTCAACTTTTTAAGTATAAATAAAAACTGTAATTTATAAAAAATAGTAAAGTTTTTATTATTTTAGATATTTAATTATTTTAAGTAAACCTTATAAATAGTAATTAATTTATTTAATTATTTTAATAAAAAGTTATAAACTGCTTAAAGTATTGCTTTATTTTTGCATTTAGCTGTTTAGTTTAGTTATTAGTTTCTAGATAGTAGGCTAAGGAATATTTAAAGTGAATTTTAAGTTATTCGGATGGCTGTTTTTAGAATTTAGATATAAATTAAATGCTTTAGCTTAATATAATTGTTTTTGGGGCTTTATATAAAGTATAGATATATAAGATAAAAGCATTAATAAGTTCTTTAGTATTAAGTATATACATAGCGATAAAATAGTGTATTTTTATTAAGCAGTCTATTATTATAAAAATATTTTTATAGATTAAGCTTTATTAGTTATAGTTAAATAGTAGTATAATATAGTTTACTAAAATATTACTTTAGGCTTAGAATAATACTAGTAATAATTTTAAGAATCTTAAAAAAGCAGATTTATTTAACTTTATTTAAAAGTATAAGTTATAGCCTTTAATAAAAGTATTAATATTAGCTAATATTTACAGCTACTAATATATATAGTTAAAGAGGTTTAATGTTTTTATTTATTATAAGTATCTTTTTAGCCTAAAAAAGTATATTTAATATATAATTTATATTTTTACTTTATTTATTAATAAAAGGAAGACTTATTTTTAGTAATATATTTAATTACTATAGATTTAAAAGTTTTATATTACTGCCTTTAAATTATTTTAAATACTTTTAAGCTATTATTAAATAGCTAGGTTTTAAAGCGCCTATATGATAATACTCGCTATATTTAATATTTTATAGGCTTTATTAATTATTCTATTAATTAATATTTTTAAGTTTAAAATTAAAGTATTAGTTATTATAGTAAATAGGCTTTTATTGTTTATGTTTTCTATAATATTAATATAAGTATAGGGATTAAAATAGTTTTCTGGGAGTAAAGTTTTTTTTTTTTTTAATTGGCTATTATTTTAGTTTAACTTTACTAAAATATTTTAAAATCTCTTATTTAATATATTAAGCTTTACTGCTTTTAACTTAAGCCAGTAAATAATCTAGAAATTATATTAAAATAGGAATTTAAACTAATAGATTTATTTTTGATTTAACGCTTTAATAATTATAAAGTATTTTAAGTTTTTATAATCTATAATAATCTTAAATTTATTTTCTGCGCTTTAAAGTTTAAGGCGCTATTTTTTAATAATTTAATAATAGCTAATAGCTTTTTATTATAAATTTTATAATTATATTTAGCAGGTAAATAGTTTAATAACAAGTATATTATTAATTATAAAATATTATTTTTATTATATTAAAAGAGAATATTATTAAATGTTTAATTTAAAGTATCTGTTTTTAAAACTGTCTTTTTATTATAGTTGAAAAAAGTAAAAATTAAGGCGGTTATAAACTGGGTTTTAAAATAGTTAAATATAGCAGTATAAAGTTCTATTTAATCTTATTATATTTTTTTTAAAAGGCTATTTAAGGGTTTATAGATATTAGAGAAGTTTTTAATAAACTGCTAATAGAAATTTATAAAGCCTAGGAAGTGTTAAAGTTTCCAGAGGTTTAAAGGTCTCTTTTAATTTATAACTGCAGCTATGTCTTTAAGGTTTATTTTAATATTATTACTTAGAATAATTAAGCTAAAGTATTTTATTTTTATTATTTTAAATTTGCATTTTTTAATATTAACTTAAAGGCTTATATTACTTAATCTATCTATAACTTTTTATATATATTATTAGTATTCTTTTATATAGTTAAGTAGATTAAAATATTATTGAAATAGGCTATATAAACTTTATTAAGTAACTTATATAAGGTATAGTTAATATAATATTAAAAAAAGGCTAGGGCATTATAAAGACTGAAAGGCATAATAAAGGTTTCGAATAACTTAACCTAGATTATAAATACTGTCTTTTATTTATATCCTTTTGCGATTTTAAGTTTAGTAAAGGCGGCTATTATATCTAGCTTAATATAAAATTTTATATTATATAGAGTATTTAATATTTCCTGGATTAGCAGTAATAGGTAGTAATTCTTTATAGTAATATTATTAAAGCCTTAGTAATTTTAATAAATATAAATGCTTTTTTTAAGTTTTATACTAAAGAGTAAAGGGGCAGTATATTTTACTTTAAACTCTTTAATAAATCCTTTAGTTAAATTTTTATTTAGCTATTGTCTTATAATTTAAAGTTTACTCAATAATATTAGGCAGTTTTTTTAATATAATAGTTCCTTTTTTAATAAAAGCTTAATTTTATAGTTTTATAATTTTTTAAAAGGAAGCTTATTTATTAGCTTTAAAAAGAAGCTAATAATTTTATTTTATAGTTAATTAAGAAATTTCTTTTAAATATTACTTTTTATTAATTTTAGCTTTATTTTTATAAATTTATTAATATTAGACTTTAATATCCTTTAAAGGTGCTTTCTGCTATAATAGTATATAAAGAAATTATAAAAAGCTATAAAGAATAATACTTATACTGCTATAAAGTTGCTTTATTTTTATAATATATTTGCGAAGGTATCTTTATTAAGCTTTAATAGTCAGTATACTTTATATTCCTGCTTTTATATATTCTTTATTAAGTTTATTTAGGTTAGTTTTATATATTAGGCAGATAAGTCTTTGCAGAATTACATAAATAATATTGTAGCGGATATTTAGATATTTATTAGGTTAGGTTATTTATATAGCGCTATTGCTATAGGTTTATTAAGTGTTAATATATTTAATTTAAAGAGTTATACTAGGTTATATTAATATAAATATTAGCGGCTATTAGCTATAGGCATTATTGAGATTAATATTAAAGGCTTATTTAATATTATTTATATTTTAGTCTTTAATCCTTTATAGTTATTAGGTTAATAAATATAGTAGTAATTTTGTTTTAATATTAGTGTAAGGTTAATATATAAGTCCCTTTCTCTTTATTAAGGCATTATTTCCTCTAGTATATGTTTAATATAGGCTTAGAATTTAACTTTCTTTTTAACTTTATTTTTTATTTTTTTTAATACATTATTTTATTTCTTGCTAATAATATAAAGTGCTGACTTTAAAGGTTTGCCTAGAATATTAATATTATATAGGATAATTATTAAGCTAAGAATTATTAGTGTAGTATAGGTTTAAAGGCAATAATTTATTAAATAATATTGCAAGTTAAAAGTAACTATTAATATAGGCTAGTTAATATTAAGATTATATTGCTATAGTTAGAGTATTTTAAAGATAAAGGGGTTTTAATTTAAAAGATTAGTAATAAAAAATATATATAATTCTCTATATTCCTTAATTCCTATATTTAAGATTATATAGTTAATAAACTATACTGCTGCTTTACTATTAGCTAAAATAAAGCTTTTTAGTTTAGGTAATTATATTATTAGGATTTAAGACTTTTAAAGAAAATACTAGTTTTAAAGCTTTATATTAAATAGTTATTATTAATAAAAGTTAATATAATTACTAGTAAATATATAAAGAATAGTATAATATAAATAAATAGTAATTTACCATTTATAGTATTTAGAATTAATAGTCTATTATTAATAATAATCTATTATATTTATAGAGGCATTAAGTTTATAGGCTATTTTAATATTTTATTATATTTTTTAATATAATATTATTAAAAAGTTACTCTTTTCCCTGCCTTTTTATATTAAAGGTTATATCTTATAAAGCCAGTATATTAATAAAGGTAATTAATCTTTTAATAAAGCTAGTTTTATTAATATAGTATAGGAATAGGTTTTTATAGTATGATAGGTTATTTCTTTAGGCTAGGAAATGCTAGTATTATAGGAATTAAGGAATAGGAATTTATAGTATTAGTATACCTTTTCCTTAGCTTAGGGTATATACTCTACCTTAAAGCGCTATAGTGCTATTACTTTAATATATTTTATATCCTAAAAAGCTGCTACTATATCTTTATAGGGCTTAAGGTTTTATAGTATTAGCTTTCTGCTTTTTTATATAGTTATTAACTATATATTAACTGCTATAATAATAATATAAATTATAGAGTTATTAGTATTTTTTATATTATAAAGTAAAAGATATAGTATTTGATTATATAAAATCGCTTATATCTTTTTACTTTAAAAGGTTTAGTTTATTTTAAGGCGGGGCTTATTAAAAAGTATAGTAATTATTTAGCTTTTTAAACTTATAGTTACCTTTAAGTTTAATATAATAGGCTTACTCTTTAAGATTATTATAAACTTTCTAATTAAAAATTCTTTCAATAGATTAATTATTTTTATTTATAGGCTTATTACTTTTATTAGTAAAGGCAGTAGCTATTTTTTTAAATACTTTAAGGCGAAAGGCATTAACCTTTTAAGTATTAGTTTTATTAATTTAAGCTGCTAGTTTATAGAATTTAGTAATAAAGTTTTAGAATAGTTTATTTATTATATAGTAAATATTAAACTTTTAAGCAGTAGATTATAAAAGGTTAAAAGTTTTATACTATAAGTTTAGGAATTTAATAAAAGTTTTATTACTTTTTTATTTTTATATTATATAATTATCCTTTTTTATTATAATATAATTAAGCGCTTTTTATATTAAATTATAAGTTTTGTTATTTAATTAGCTGTTAATATAAAGGATATATTTATAAAGGGTGTTAAAGTATTTAATATTAATTATAATATTATATAGTATTGTAAAATGCTAGTTTATATACTTTTATTAATAGGTTTTTATATTTTTATCTTTAGCGTTAAATTTATTTTTAAAGTTATTAGTTTAATACTTTAAGATATCATTGCTTTTAGCTTTAATAAGTTTATTAATTATATTGCTTTAGCCTTAGACTTTATATTAAGCGAGCTTTAGGTTTTTAATAATAATAGTATTTTTAAAGTTTTTTTATTTTAAAGCTATATTAAAGTTATACTTTTAGTTTTAAAAGTAGTTAAAGATAATATTAAAAAACTGCTTAAATTTTAGCGCTTAAAGTTATAAAGTTAGGTTATAATTATTATTATAAGCTTTTAGGATAGTATAAATATAAAGCTAGTTGCAAAAGTAATTAGTAAATTTTGCTTTTTAATTAAAGTCCCCTTTTATACCTTTTATTTTTATTTTAGTATTTTTCGGTTAAATGCAAGCTAGGGAATTAAGTTTAGGCTAAAAGGCTAGGCTAGGGTATATTCTTTGCTGCAGGGATATAGGCTTTTAGGCTTAAGGGTTTTGCTATAGTTAGGGATTAATGAATTTTCTATAGGATATAGGGCTTTTTATAGTATTGTGACTGGGTTGTTAGCGACTTTATTAATCTTTTTAGGCAGGGTTAAAGGCTAAAGGTAATAGCGCAGTTATGATAGGAAGGCATAAACTATTATAGTATATAGAATAGTAGGTTAAGGTAATATTTTTATTATGCTTTAAATAAAGTAAGAAGCTATAAGAATATAATTTGAAGGTATAGGATTAAGTTGTTATATTAGGATGCACGTAATACTGATAAGTTATCGGAGGGCAGGTTTGGTGCCGTAATATATAGGTTAATTTTATATTATTTATATTTTTAATAGATTTAATAGATTTATATAAATTTCTTTAAAGGTAATTATATATTTTAAAATGTAATATATTATATATAAAATTTATATTCTTTTTACTTTTATAAATAATTTAATATTTTATAATATTTATATTACTTTATAAATAGATACTTTATATTCTTTAACGGTATTTAAAAAGATTAAAATATTATTTAAGTAAATAACTATAAAAGTATTAAAATACTTTTTTAATATATTATTAATTATTTTTTGAAATATTACAAAGGTATTAATATATCTAAAAGGTATAATTAAATATTTAAATAAATTATATTTAATTTAAAACACAGTTATTTATTTATATTTTTGTTTAATTTAAATACAGTTATAAATACTTTTAAAGTTCACTACTATAAACTATTAATAGTCTAATTAATTATAATTTACCTCTTCTTTTTAAGATAAATATAATAAAATAGCCTGCTTTTAATAAAGTGGGTTTAATATACTTTTAATTAATATATTATTTAAATAGTTATATAGGCTTTTAAGCCTTTTTTATTTAAATTATAAATCTTATAAAAAGTAATATTTATATTATCTTTAAGCTTTATTATATTATTTTATTAATTATATTCTAGTAGTTTATTATATTCAATATTTCTTTAAATAGTTTATTATATTTCTAGTATTCTTTAAAGATATTCTACTATTATTTTAAGAATATTATGATTTTAAAGCTTTTTATTTTAAATATTTTATTAATATTATTAAATACTTTCTATAAAAAAGTAATTATTTTGTAAATTTATTTATTTTTTCTTTTATTTTATTTAAGTTTTATTTTTAAATAAAATATTTCTATAATTAAATTAAAGTTAACTTTTTCTATTCTTTTTTTCAATATATTTAAAGGTTTTATAGAAGACTTTTGCCTTACAGTTAAGACTTTTTTAATAGTTGTAATTACTAAAAAATCTTTACTATTATATTAATAAAGCTAGCCTTTCTGTTAATCAATATTAAACTTATTATATTTTAATTAAAGATACCTCAAATAATATTATATTTCTTAATATTTACTATATTATAAAATATTACTTTTTGATATTTAATAATTTCAAATTTAAAATAATTAACTTTTTACTTAATTTATTTATTATTATATATAAAAGCTCCTTTTTCTATTTAATAAAGTTAATATAGTTTAGTTTTTATGTTAAAGTAATTATAAGTGATTTATACTTATCGGTATAATAAAATTACCTATTACTTTATTATTTATTAATATATATAGCTAATATCCTTTAACTATTATCGTTAACTTAAAATATAATAAATCTTTATTATTACTTTTATTATTTGATATTTTAAAAAATATAACTTATTAATTATTACTTTATAGCCCTTTTATAAATAATATTAATTGTATTTTAATTCCTTTTCTTTTATATAGATTTTATAGTTAATTAAAGTTTTTTAAAGTAAATATTACCTTTTTTTATTATAGGCAGTCTTTTTATAAGTAATAAAATTAAACTAGTATTAATATAACTCTTTTATAATTTAATTAATCTCTTTATCTTTTAAAATAACTTCATACTTTATATATTTCTGTATTTATTATTTTTAAAGTTTTGTTATAAATAAATCATATATTTAGTTTTTAATAGTATATATAATTTTATAATAAATATATAGTATTATTAGTTTATTATAAATATTAATCTTATAATTTATTTCACTTATATATAATATATTTTAAGCTATTATACTTTAAATAATATTATTAATTATATTTCAACCTTTTATTATAGTAAAAGTATTATTTTATAAATTTCCTTTAATAATAAATATAATATGTTTTACATTTATATCCTTTAAGTTTTTATAATTAATAATATTTCTTTATTGTTTTAATATATAATTTAATAATAATAATTTTAAAGTTTTAATACTATATAATTATAATTTATTTTTGAAAAGTATTATAATCTTATATTTATTAAATAAAGTAAAATAAAATTTTAATTAACATATCTGATATTTTACTTTCTTTTAACAAATATCATATATTATATATAATATAAATAATATAAAATATAGTATAGTATTTTTATAAATAAAGCTATTGATAGTATAGTCTTTTTATATATAAAAATATATAAGTTTTATTTATATAATTAAAGTAATTAAAATTATTTAAATAATTCTATGATTATTTACTTTATTTTATATATAAAGCTATTTATATAAATATATATTTAATTTATTTACTATATATTTATAGTAATCTTTTTAATTAAATTTACATAGTATTTATTTAATTTACCTTTAAAGTTACTATTTATAAGTAATATATTTTCTAGTTTTAAAAGTATAGCATTATATAGTAATAGTTTATATTATAAAGTATTATTTTTATTTTTATTATTAAAATTACTACTATTAGTTTATTTTTTATTACTTAATAATTTAATTAAAATATTAATAATTAATTATAATAACTATTATTTATTTAAAAGATTATAATCTTTAACTTTATATAATTAAAGTTTAAGTTTTATTCTATTAAATTATTTAAATATAGTAAATATTTATTTACTTTATTTTCTTTAAAAATACTTTAAAAGTTAAAAATTTTAATTTTAATTACTATCCCTTTTAATTTATTATAAATATCTTTTAAAAAGTATTTTAATTTATTATAGTTATAATAAATAACTTTTACTTTTCCATTTTAAATAATATTTAAATTTATTAATTAAATCTTTATTATTAAAGCTAGTAATATATTTTATTACTTTTTACTTTAATTTATATATTTCAATATTTATAGACTTATTTAAAACTTTTTTTGATATTTAAATAAAGTTTATAAAATAAATTCTTTATATTTATACATTTTTTAATAAATTGAATAATACTTTTATTTTAAAAGCATTTACAAATTTCCTTTTTAACTTTTAATTTATATTTATTTATTAATATCAACTTTATTATTAAAAATATCCTTTTAAATAAGTTTAAATTACTTTAAAGTATTCCTTTTAAATTATTTAATAGTTAAAAGAACTTTATTAATTTTGATATTAAAATTAATTTAAAAGTAAATAAAATAGTTATATAATTAAAGAAAAAATAATTAAAGTGCTATAATACTTTTATTAAAGTATTTAAGGGTTATATTTTAAATAACCTTTTTAAGTCCTTTAAAGGTTAATTCCTTTTAAAGTTTAGTATAACATGTAAAATAAATATAGATAATATTTAGTTCTATAAATTTATAATAGCTGTTTATTATTAATAAATTATTTATTAAAGTTTAGCGTTTTTAGCAATTAAATATTCATACAATTATTTTTATCTTATGTAATTAACTTTTATATATGAAAAGGCTTCCTTTATATAAATATAAAGTTATTTTATTTTATTAACTTTATCTTTATTTTACTTTTATTATATTATTATCTCTATTATAGTTTTATCTTTAATAAAAAAGTAGAGTAATGCTATTGGAACAGATAAAAATTGCTACTAGAACAGATAGTCTATGCGCAGCTGCGAAATTCTCCCAGCAATTTCCCTTAACATATAACTCACTCCTTTGCAGAGTATATAACACTCAATTCCAACACTATTAAATTGCTTTAAATAACAGGTCGTTAATATACATTCTATCTATTTATATATATTCCCTCGGACTAACTATTCTTCTAGCTGCGTAGCCGGTATAATCTCTTTAATCTCCTCGATCTGGGATAATGCTGCTGCTGCCGCTGCTGCTGTAGCAGAGATACAGCTTTATCGGCTAAAAGTTTTGTAACCCGCGATCTACTATGGCCTCTAGAACGTTGACTGGATATTCTAGGCCCCTGTAATGTCGGCTGCGAGCTTTTAATCTCTGACTGTAAGGGGACCTGTTGTATACTGGGGTTAAGCCGACCTCTCGGCTGCACCTGTGACTGTTGTGATAATTCTTATATAGCAGCCTTACTGCTGCTGCTGCTTCCTTGCCCTTATGGCCGCCCTCGTGGCCTCCCTCGTTATAGCTGGAATTTCACGCTTAGGTTCAGGCAAATCCAGTAGTTGTGAAGGCGACTGCGGCTGGTCTTCAATTTCGCTATTAAAATCGAAAGAACCCAGCAGCTCAGAGTTATCTGCAGCATCGCTATACTAGGCCAATAACGGGTCTAAAGGGAAATCTATTAGGATATATAGAATTGACGTTATTGTTGTGATTGAAAGTGTTGTGGAAAATCGAGGATTTGAAAGCTAAGACGATTCTGTGTATGCGCACGGACCATCTGTTCCAGTAGCAATTTTTATCTGTTCCAATAGCATTACTTAAAAAGTAAAGTAAAAGGTAAAGTATTAAAATTAATAAAGAGGATACTATAATATATATATTTATAATATTATTTAAGATTTTTAATAGCTTTTTAAATAAAAGTTATTAATATATAATAATTTAAATTAATTTTTAAAAAATAAATTAAACTTTATAAGTTTATCTTAATAAAAAGCTTAAAAATAAATATTAAATAAAATAATATAGTTATAATTTTATAAAAACTAGGCAGTTTTAATAAATGCAATTATTAATAATTATTTAAATAACTATATTAAATAAATAATAAAACTAGTTATATATATATAAAGGAAATTTATATATAATTATTAATATTTTAATAAGCGTTACTGCAATTATTGCAATAATATAGTAATCGAGTAAATAATTATACTTTTTAGTATAGTAAGCGTTTAAGTGATCACCCTTAGCGCGGTAATTACTTCCTGATGATTGGTCGGTTTGCAACTGATATTCTCCCGTGTCCTCGTGACCAGGTCTTCGATATGGTCGGGTCGTGACAAGCCAAGACCCGAAAAAACTATACTCTATCTAAACTTGCTTGACCACTCGAACAATGTGCAGCCTTCTCAACAAGAGCTAGGAACATCTCCTAAACTCTAATGCCCCCCTCATAAAAGTCCACCATCATCGTCTAATCTTCACGATGATATTGTGCTATAAATGATTCTAAAAAAAAAATCCCTCTGGTCCAGGACGACTCACTCTAGCGATTCTCCGGTAGAAAGGGATCATAGTCGGAGCCCTAAAGTCCCTCCAAGAAACCAAAGTCCATGGATACCCAACCGCCAATCTCAATGTCAAAACTTCTCCAAATCAAGTCAGGGGCGAGAGGATGTCCCGTAGCCCAGACACAAGGGGAGTTGTCGCGTAACGCGGTTGCGTAGTCAGTCTGAACATATCACAATAACACGGAATTTTTAAGCACCTTAATTACACTTAATCTAACTATAACTTACCTTTTTTTTTGAATTCCTTTATTGCCTTTTATCTTCAAGGAAAAAGGCAATATATAATATTTTTCAGCTTATATATATATATAACGATATCTCTTATATCTTTAATTCCCACGAATTCCAATAACTGGACCGACGTTATCTGACACATCCCGGTGTCCGCAAGCTTCGACTCTGGAACTCGGGCCCGACACTCAACCAGCGCAGCAAAAAACCCTCGTTTTTGCCTAAGCCCATTTCGTTGTTATATAGCACGTGCCCCATGCTAGTTCTCAATAATGGGGGGAGGGCGTCATGTATGATGCCATTGGCGGGACGCAGTCTCGGAAAACACAAGGGGGGCGCTTCAGCTTGAAGAGGCTGCATTGGATAATGAGGTCATGAGGAATACACCATTATTGCTATACCGTTTTAGGAAAACCAACGAGGTAAATTTCTGATGTGGGATTGCGTTCAGGGAGAACGTTATAGAGTTGGAGCGGAGATGGGTTGGAAGGAGTATGAGAATGAATAGCCTTTTTTTTTTTCACTCACCGAGGTGGATACATGATATGAAGGAGTTGTTGAGGATGAACCGCACTCGAGGTCGAACTAACAAATGAACGAAGGGTGAACAGAGAAAAGCAGAAGATGATTTCTAAATGGCGAAGGGAAAATGCGCACGTTTGAGTTGTGGCTGGGTTGGTTTGTTTGTGGGCATGGGCCTCGGGTTGAGCCCTCACTTATCTATGCCGATGTACAATTCCCCGAGCCTTTACCTTTCCAGTCCTTTCACAGTTCGAAGGACAATTGATTGCAATTTACCAGCACATAATTATGCAAAAACCGGGTCGGGGCGCGAGCAGGTATTCACCACGAACCGTAAGATCAGTTCAGTTTCCTGATTCTAAAGCTCGAGGATATGAACGCCTCACAATGACACCACAAAGGAAGCGATAATAGTCGATCTTTTTCTGGTTCGTACAACCCAACTTGAAGCCGAAGGATTCGTATGACTGTGTGATGAGGTGGGTTATACTCAGTCTCTTCGATGCCACAAACTGACGTAAGTTTGCGGTACATAGTATCCGGATGCTGAACCTGACCAATAATGGTGAGATCTTAATAACATCAATGGGGTTCAAATTCGCATAAAGGCAGTGATCAACTAGTTCATCCTGGTACGGGGTGTCATGTATCTTACAGTAGTGTGAGCTTGGAGTTGAGGCGGGTATGGCAGTCTTGTCGTCCCCAACCGTTAGCCATCCCGACAGATCAGAGGAGCGTCTGATCCAGGATCAAACAGCGCCGAACTCCATATCAACTTGGAAGTTGCCCTAAAGAGGGTGTTGGAAGATATAACGTTGCAGTCCGAAGTAGGGTTCACAGGATCGATCATCGTTGCTAGATTAGATTGCAGGCTGCAATATTAGAATAGGATCGGCAAGGCCGACGCTCGCATAATACGGAGGTGAAGCTACACCATGGGATTTACACGATATTTGCCTGTTTGGGTCGTTGGATAACGTCAGCCATCGCGACGATTTCACGCCATTGCGTGTGGTTTGCAGTGATGCGTTGTGTTTCAGCACCACCACGTGTGTGAAATAATCCATGGTTATGATCTGCGCCCTCTTGGATATTAAAAGCGTAATAAGTGTCGCGATGCATTCATTCAGTCATCCTCGGCAACTCGGCTTGCACTCTGTAAATGCATTATTAATCCTGTCTATCAGACCGAAATGTTTCCTTGCTTTAGCTTTTTTGGGGCTTTATAGAAATTTATAGTTGGCGGAAAATTAGGCTCTTCATTCCACGTTGCATCTTGTCTCCCTAGCGTCTCAACCCATTGCGCTTCCAGATTGAGCATTAAATCACACTCTTGAACAGTGTTTCACATGTTCTTTATGCAATCACCCCTAACTATAGATGCTGTTAAAGCGATATAACTTGGAGCAGACCCTTGGAGTTCTCCACGGGATGAGTTGCTGCAGGACCGCCAAGCTGCTCCAGCTCCTCGGAACGTGTGTCATGATGCTTTATCACTCATGCAAACTGCAATACTAAGCCTTGCCAGCACTGGGTTATGTACTGCTGGTTCTTCCCACTGTCGCTAATCGTAAATCACCAGATTGCCAGCAGCATAGAATGCTTCTAGAACCTCGGCAAAACTGTCATGATGATTTATTTACGTATTTTTAATTCAATAAAAACTCCAAGATTCAAATCCGAATATCTCATCCAATTTCCACTTTCTTTCTTGCATAATTGACACTTCTGTTTGGATGGATCTCTTTACTCGGAGCCTGTCAGGAACCCCCCCACCATTGACGCTATTATGCAGTCTATACTAAGCCAACACCCAAGATATCACCCTCGTTGCTGTGTCGCTTCAGGTTGGGCAGGGGTTCTCCGCCGATCTTCCATCATTTTGACCTTGGACATCACATTCTCCATCGCACACTTACTGTTCTGGCTTTTACTATAGATTCGCTTCCTTTCTCGCTTCCTTTGTCTACTTCTGTAGTTCATTTCCCTCGTGTGCTCTTGTCCTACGTCGCCAATTGTGCTTTTGTTTGGCCATTGCTTTCTGTTTAATAAAAACCTATCTGTACAATGGATCCCCCGATGATTATCATTGGCCTCGAGGGTCTCATCGAGCATTCCATCCGGCGCATCACTAATTTCCGCAATGTGGCGGCAGACCGAGAGGGCTTTGGGCGTCTGTCTCCTTCCTTGAAGAAGCTTCAAGTCAGTACCTTGCTATTTGGTAGCATCTACCGCAGGCTCAACCGATATGACTTGATTCCCGGGTGTGACACTTGCCTTGGCATGTGCCATGACAGCCTCGCACAGACACAAATCATGATTGAAGCTGTCCTTGACGACGACGAGGACAATGCGTGGCAAGTGAGCATTAGTGATCTGATGGACAAACTTCCTGAGGAGATCAACAATTTTATTTCATCCGTTGAGCTCCTTCGAGGCACCTACCAAGAGTAAGACGCCATATTCAGCAACATCATCGCATGACTAACACCATCAACAGAGCGGAGACAGGTTTCATCCTCCAGTCTATTCGCGAACTCAAAGGCGTTCGATGCGAGTATTCTCGGCATCTTGACGAATGCAACTTCATACCTACGGGCTCCCAAGACCGCATCATTCTCGATGTCTCCAGCGAAGATGACGGAGACTCTGATCAGGAGAGTGACTGCTCACGAGATACGTCCCTTACCGAGTTTGAGTACAATGATTTCCCTAAATCGAAGAAGTCCCCGGTGAACAAAGTCAACCGCAGCGGGATTGAAAGTCTCATGCTGGCTGGAATATAACCTACTGCACACGCCAATGAGGCGTGGCTCTGATCGATCTAATCGACTAGACACGAACGACTGACTCATACAAGAGTACCACAAAGACGAGCACCTTCTCAATTTATTTTCCCTTTATATATTTCCTATCAATACTTCTTTCTCCTTCTCATTTCTTTGTTGATATCAATTTGACTCTGGCAAGTCACTCATTTAACGAAACGGGCTCATGGTTAGAATGGGACTATTAGAGGACACACAGGATGTCCGTTGGTAGGGCCAAAAGCATCCACGGCGACACGATCATGTGTATCTTTTTCTTTTCGATAGCTTGTTGTGTTTCTTCTATTCCACGCCCGCAGCAGGTGTCTGGCTTAGATTCTGAGTTCTACAACATGACCTGGTGGTCGAATTATAGCTATTTAAAAGGGGTTGGGGGCAGAAAATGTCTCGACATATACAAAAGTCTCAAAATCTCCAGGATACTTTTTGAGTGTATCATTTCCTGTTTCTACAGATAGTGTTATGTATATATTTGTCGAGTCAATAGGACGAAATAACATTCATCTAGGGCCCGTATGGAGTCTTGGTGAATGGTCGGAAAGGTTCAATCAGTACTCGTGGAAGGCTCGGAAGCTCAATTTTAATTGTGACTAAGTGAGCTAGGTGGATTGCTCGGGTCAAACAAGTCGTGTTAATACCATCACTGTCAATTGATGGTTCATCATTTAGCAGTGTCATGGATTTAATCATGGCATTTGTTCTAGCGGTCAGGAGAAAGGTCCCGTGCTCAGTTCGTGATTCAGCGACATCACACGAATTTTGGTAATATTTAATTCCTCGAACCGCCGTAGCAGTTCATACCAATCAACACCCTTCCCAAACGCCATCAAACATCAACCAACCACTTCCAACAAGCTCATCTCGTGATCACAGCACTTTCTCTTCGAAACTTAAACGCTAACACACTTAAAACCCACCACCAAGATGTGCAATTGGGACACTTATCTCTACCAGTGTGGCCACTTTGTCGTGAAGCTCAAAAGCCAATGCCACTTCCAGCGAGTCGAGGGCTACCCTGCATGCTACAATGGCGTGCAAGTCGTCAAGGAGGAATGGGTCTACATCCAGGACGACATTTGCCCCCGTTGCCAGGCTAAGGAGAACGCAGGCCAGGCTGTCCCGCGTCACATTCCTAGCTGGAATGACATCTCTTCAGTTGTGCATGAAACGGCTGTTTCGCGATCGAGGAAGAAGACCACGAAGAGGAATTAGACTTTATTAGGGGGACTATTGGAGATTGTCGTTTAAAGCGGGACCGAGCAGGGAGGGCATAACAGGCAATTGATGTTAGTCCTGGCATGGTACCCCAGAATTGAAAGCACACACGCATTCATTATGATGATGCATTTTTGATTCAAGACATGGAAACCGTATAGGTTCTAAAATAAATCTAACAAACATCTGTGTACTTCGTAACAGGGTATCCATTCACGTAGATTCGTTGTAAAATATTCTAGTCTCCCGGACAAGCCCTCGGGTACTTCGTACATAGAGATACTTACCCCTGTTATGACGTCTCGGCTCTCCTAACCCTCATGGACTGGGTTAACTCGGATCTTTGTGACCCGGGGAATTAGCCCAACGTTCTCTCATTTCACAATTATTGGGGTGGCTGGGTGAGAGGATCAGCAAACGCAGATCAGGTACAGTGCCACGCAAAAAGTTTCGGTAAATTTTATATAGAGCTGCCTTATAAAAGTTACCGAAACTTTCTTCTCCCTACTGTACTATTTGGTTGCCGGAGTGCTGAATACCCGACCTATGTTATTATAGGGGGCAAGCTTCCTTCAGCAGGGAGGCCAACGGATAATTGCCGACCCGGGTTGCTTACCCTCCCAATGGTCCAATGGCAGCGAGCACGTATTGTGAGACATGCAACTAGTAGTACTGTATGTAAAACATTGAACGCGTTCACCTTAACCAGCGGCGATTGCCCCTTGAGAGTCGTCCACCGCTGCGCTATAATGCATCTGTGGGGAAATACGAATACATCATGTGGGAGATGTGCGAGAGACTAAGCTAATTTGTATCTCGGCTGACGGAACCAGCCTTGTATACGAAGGTAGAGCCGCAAAGAGAAGAGTCACTTTATAACCAGCGGCACCCCTGCCACACAATACATATTAAAACCCTACCTATAAAAGCCAGCCAAGCCTGCTGTAATATACTGTAATAGTAGGGCATATTCCCCTATATACTTCGTATATCGCTACAGCTATCCCTTTTAGCGATCCTTTAAGGCTATACTCACTAAAAAGTAACTAGACTTATTATTAAATCTATAAATACTTATTTTTAAATTATTATTACTATTATTACTATAGCTGCTTAACTATAGTTTACTTTATATTTAGGATATATACTATTTACTATAAATGAACTTTTTTATTTAATAGTTAAGTAAATTTAATAAAAATTTGGCCTTTTATTGTAACATAAAATACTGTTTAAAGGCCAGTAGTTAATACTGTGTGGCAGGGGTGCTGCTAGTTGCGAAGTGACTCTTCTCTTTGCGGCTCAACCTTCGCATGGGGTATATATATAAGATGGGCCTGCTGCTGCGAGCAAGGGCTAATTAGGAGCCTCATCCCCTCCAAGATCATCAAGATTGGCGTTAGTGAGGATGCGGCCATTCTCCCACACTCTCGCCGTCGGCATGCTCGTAAGGGCCATTGTGTGCCTCGCAAATCCAACAGCATCAACGGAAGCCTCGGAATTGGGTCATTTGGTCGATGCGGTATAACAGGACGAACCTCATTTGTATCTTCCCTCGCTGATTAGTCGATAGTGCGATGCCTTGTCTAAGCTCTTACCTGGGAGTGTCAACTTCCCCAACTCCACCACATACACAAAGCAGAACATCTACTGGTCCCAAATACAGTCCGAGGTGCATCCGCGATGCTTCGTCACTCCCAGGAAAACATCCGACGTCTCTGTTATTATGAAGACCCTAACAGCACTCAAGGCGCCGTTCACGGTGAAATGCGGTGGTCACACAGCGTTCGCTGGAGGATCCAATGTCGCGGGTGGCGTTACCATCGATCTTCTACACCTCAACGAAATTGCTGTCGCGTATGACAAGAAGACGGTGTCAGTCGGATCCGGAAATCGGTGGATAAATGTATCCCGTGCTCTCGATCCGATGAGCCTCGCTGTTATAGCAGGTCGCGTGGGTGACGTCGGAGTGGGAGGTTTAATTTTAGGGGGCGGCATCTCCTATTTCTCAGGAAAATATGGCTGGGCGTGCGACAACGTGCGGAACTTTGAGATCGTTCTCGCGTCAGGCCAAGTCGTCAACGCATCACCAGCGAACAATCCCGATCTCTACTGGGGTCTTCGTGGAGGCGGCGGCTCCAACTTCGGCATTATAACGCGCTTCGATCTCGCCGCTTTTCCTCAAGGTGATCTATGGACCAGTTCGCTTATTTACCCTGGTACAGCGAACAAGACGCTCATTGCGCTGTATACGGATCTGAGTCAAAAGGGCTTGGTGGAGGACCACGATGCTCACACGTGGTTTGTCATGACCTATGCAGACTCTTTTGGGGGCTTTGTAACCGCTCCAAGCTTCTTCCATGCGATACCGCCCCCGGAAAACACGATTCCTCGAGTCTTCCAGCCTTTCCAATCTGTGCCAGGTGCCTTGCAGAACACTACAGGAGTGAAAAACATCTCGGCTCAGTCCATTGCTATAGAGCAGGCCTACGGATCCCGCCAGACATGGTGGGACACGTCCGTCGGCCTATTATCACCTGAACTCCTGGAAGAAATTATCGCTCTCTGGGAGGCCCATGTATTGAAGATTGTTGACGCAGCAAAGGGAACAGAGTACTTTCCGTTTTTAATTTTCCAGCCTGTTACACAAAATGTCATTGACGCTATGCAAAAGAACGGTGGCAATGCGCTGGGCTTGAAGCCCCAAGACGGCCCACTCATGATTGTCCAACTTGCGTCGTCGTGGGAGGAAAAGGGCCTGGACTCGTTAATCGAACAGGGATTGAAGAAGCTTGTCGACGAGATTGAGGGATTGGCCAAGAGAAAAGGGCTGTATCGAGGATTTGTATACATGAATTATGCTGGTAAGGATCAAGATGTCCTTAGAAGATATGGGCCGGAGAGCTATGCGCGGTTAAAGGCAACAGCGAGGAAGTGGGACCCAAAGGGAGATCTGCAAAAGCTTTGGAAGGGATATTTCCAAGTTGAGAGGAATGTGTAACAATGAAATGACTGGACGCCTTGAGGTCTTGATACTGAATCCGCTTGCGAACATGCAAATGGAATGAGATGTGGTGCCTGACACAGGATCGCTTAATTGACCAACAACACTGGCATCTTCTAGATATTCTTGAAAGGCTGTTTCTTCTTCTTCTCTTCTTCTTCTTCTTCTTCTTCTTCCTTCCCAAATTAGTAATTCGTTTTTCAGGCAACGGGATTCCATGCTTAATGTTGCATGATGCTGAGGTAGGGGATCTCAGCCTACCTAGGTATGTACTAGCTAAGGTAGGTCTGCAGTTATAGTGGCGCCTGCGAGCTCTTGGCAGATGCGATTCAGGGAGGTCTTGTGCAGAGCCGGCCCTGCATAGTGGCTGTAGCACCCATTACAGCACTAATCTTAGGGGCCTCGCAAAGGACATACTGACCTGAAACTCACTATAATTTTCCTGCACTTCCTGACGACATCACCGTAAAGGTCAGGTTCAAACAGAGGCGAATATATCCATTCCATCCTTAAATCGTTCGCCTGGAGTTTCCGATCACGGGAGTTTTAACGAGAGAAACAAAAAGGGGTAATCATGGCTGAATTATTGACTAGTCTGACCCTTAGGCACGAATGCTGCGGTTCTTGGCTGCCTATCTTGGGTTCGGCTCTCCCTCCTCAGCCAGGCAGCCGAATTCCACGAATTCCACGATGCTGTTCCTGAGCTGCGTCCCCCAGTGGAAAAAGGCCAATCCAGGAAAGCAAAAAAAAAAAGAAAAAAAAAGATGGCGTTCGAGAATTATTCGATGAATGCAGTATTATCCCAATCGCAACTGTACAAGCGATATTGAAGTCGACCAGGCAGCAGTAATTGTCCTTTGGTATAAATATAAAGGTGTTTTCTGCTCCTGAGGTTGTTCAGCGCCACGTCTTTAGACTCATCAACAGCACCATCGCGTCCAGACAAGACTTCGCACAGACTTCGCACACAATTCGCCTGTAACCAGCTATGGAAGAATTCATCCTCGAACACTTGGGGCGATTCAACACCCTGGTTGATAAGTTCAGCCCTGAGTCTGTCTCTAAGCCCCAATCCGACGCGGTACGATCTCGGGATATCGTTGTGAGTGCCCGAATTCGCCCTCTTTCAGAGGAAGACGAGTCCGCGGGTTTCCCTACAGCTGCCTTTCTTCGGGCTGAAATGTCCGGAACTCTTGATGTCCACGAGTTGAAGAAGGTTGTAAGGAACGCGCACTACCCGATGCTGAAGGTGAGTTTCGGACCACGATTGTTTATGATGAGATGGTTTGGATAACAGTTCATATAATAAAGTCTTCCAACTATGAGGTTGATCATGCCTTTGGCCCAGAAGCAACTACGGAGCAGATATACGCAGATGTTGTTCAGCATCTGATTCCTTGGGCTTGGGGTGGTGGCATTGGTACCCTGTTTGCATATGGGCAGACGGGCTCCGGAAAGACCTTTACTGTCACCCGCCTTGAGCAACTGGTTACCAACGCTTTAATGGATGGGGATTTGGGAGGCAAACGCAAGGTCTACGTCTCCATCATCGAGCTAGCTGGCAATTCTGCTCACGGTCAGTCTACTTGCAGCAGCATGCTCAAACAAGAACCCAGCTGACGGGCATTACTCTAGACCTCCTAAATGGGCGGCGGTCCATCTCAGTCCTCGAAGACAGCTTTGGAGTTGTCCAACTAGCTGGAGCCCTAGAGCAGCACGTCACCAGCACAGACGAAGTTCTCGCCTTGATTGAGAGCGCAGCCAAGTTCCGACGCACCGAGTCGACGCTGAAGAACGATACATCATCCCGGTCCCATTCAATCTTCCGCATTCGCATCGAGATCCTTGACATTCCGAATGCTGAGGACGGCATGCTATATCTTGTCGACCTGGCTGGCTCGGAAGCTGCTCGTGACCGCAAAAAGCACGGAGCAGACCGCATGCGCGAGACTCGCGAGATCAACGTCAGCCTTTCAGTCTTGAAGGACTGCATTCGAGGAAAAGCTGAAGCTGAAGCACTTTTGGGAGCACCATCGAAACGAAAGCCCCATGTCCCTTTTCGACAAAGCACACTAACCAAGGTGTTGAAGCACGTGTTTGATCCGACGAGCATGAAGACTTCTAAGACGGTTATTGTGGCCTGCGTAAATCCCAGTCTTGTGGATATTGGCGCGACGAAGAACACTCTTCGATATGCCGAGATGTTGAGGGTGTTTGTGCCGAAGCCAAAGAACCCGCAGTATGATCCTGATAGTCCCATTACGTGGACAAACGAGCGGTTGAAGCATTGGATTGGGAAGAATGTAAGAGTTGAGCGCCAAACTTTCTAAATGAATCACGAGGGAACTGACTGCTCGATCTAATAGTCTGGTACGCCCCCAGTGTCTGCGGATCATCTCGCCCCCACCGAATCAGGCGCTACAATTCTGCGGCTTCCATACCCAGAGTTCGAATTTCGTTGCCTCAAGACCCCAGGAGTCATCCCCGAACAAGCTCGGGCATTCCGATCCAAGCTCTGGCAAATGCACGTTGACTCCCAGTGTGCCAAGACCCTCAAATCTCCCGAAACCGCAAGAAATACCGGGAAAAACGCTATTGTCGAGTACTTCAACATGATGGATGCTTCCTCTAGCCGTGACAAATACTCAGACACAAAATCTGTGCCATTCAAGCAACGCATTCGTCCAGGCATGGTTGTCAGCTGGACGCCTCCAAGGGGGTATCATATGGAGGTGCCTGATGGATTAAATATCGGGGTTATTCTGTGTCCCACTGGTGTTGTGGGAGAGCATGTCCGTGACGGTGGTGGACGACCGGTGCACCCACCTGACCAGCCTCGGGATGAGAATGACACACGGTACCTCTGCGCAATGGTTTTGCCCGCAATCATGCCTGGAGCGTACGATGTTCAGTTGTGGAGGCAGGTTGTTGTGGATATCGGCCAGATGAATACCGAGGTCCTGCTGGAGTATGACTCTGAGTCGAGATATTACTATATGGCCGTTTGATGCCTCGTAGAGAAACCTGCTGACGCCGATGCAACGTCACTGATCAAGCTCTGGAAGTTCTTTCGGATAGGGTCGCTATTGAGGGTATTTCCGAAGTAGGCTTGCTATACGGAGTATGAAGAGGAAGAATTGATTCATCCCGAAACTTGTGTTCAACTCATTGACTTGTTACAGGGCCAGCTCCTGTTCAACCGTGCTGTAAGCTTCCTTCAACAGCGTAGCCATTGTCTCCAGCTCCTCCTCTGAGACGGTCAGCGGTGGAGCCAGAATAATGTGATCCCCATTAACACCATCCGCCGTCCCGGAGCCCGGATATACAGCCAATCCAAGACCATGCGCCGTATTCCGAACCCGCGAGCCAAACTTCACCTCTGGCTTAAACGTCTTCTTTGTGATTCTGTCCTGCACAAACTCCATTGCGAGCAAGAGACCTCGCCCGCGAATCTGCCCAACATGCTTTGCTTCCCCAAAGACTGATCTCAGACGAGATTCCAACAACTCTCCCTTTGATGTGCACTTTGTCACTAGATCCTCCCGTTGCATGATGCGTTGTACGGCCAATGCTGCTGCGCAACTCACTGGGTGCGCCTGGTATGTAAATCCGTGATTAAAGCTCGCTGTCCCATTCTTAAGATTCTTAAGAGCATCAACAATTCTTTGGTGAACGAGCACGCTTGCAATGGGAGCATAGCCTCCTCCTAAGCCTTTGCCCAAAGTGATGAGATCGGGTCTCGCGTCTCCTTCTTGTTCAAAGGCAAAGTATGTTCCCGTCCTCCCACTTCCACACATAACCTCATCCAGTATGAGCAGGATGCCGTACTTGTCGCAAACCCGTCGCACGCCGTCAAAGTATCCCTGGGGAGCTGTTATGCACCCAGCAGTAGCCCCTCCGACTGTCTCCGCAATGAAGGCGATGACGGTTTCAGGCCCAACCCTCTGGAATTCTTCATTCAGCTCTTGAACTAACTTATCTGCATACTGCCGTTCTGTTTCGCCCTCCAGTCTACCACGGTACTCATATGCCGGGCTGACAAAACTCACACCATCCAGAAGCAATGCGCCATTGTAGGGAATCTTCCTTGCGGGATTGCTGCCCACACTCATCGCACCGATCGTGTTCCCGTGATACGCCTGCATCCTGGACACAAAACGCCGCCTCTGTGGCTGCCCATTTTCGAAGTGATACTGTCTCACCAGCTTCATTGCCGTCTCCATAGCCTCACTGCCCGAGTATACAAAAAAGGCCTTGCACAACCCAAAAAGTCGGTCGGTTCCCAACCAGTGCATTGGCCAAGTCCTCAGCGCTGTCCGTCGTATATGCCATGATATGCACGTATGCGATGTCTGAGAATTGCTGCATGACTGCATTCTGCACGTCTTCGTTTCCATGGCCGAGGACTGCGACAGCGGCGCCTCCACACCCGTCAAGGATTCGGCTACCATCTGAAAGAGTGAGCTATACTCCAGATCCAGATTTTACGGTGTGAGGTCGGTTGACTAGCAATCGGTACATGAGACCGGGCCCCATCTACTGTCCTGTGAAGTACGAAGTACGGCTGTGAAGGATGCATGCAAATTAAGTTCAAACCAATGCGAACAAAACTCGATGCAGAAAGCTTTAATATTAATTATGAAAGCGTTACTGCACACTTCATCTAGGGCAAAGCCTGGTGGTGCTCTTGGCCATCCCGCGCTCCTACGCGTCACAAGCATAACTAATATGTGATCCGTCTCGGCACGCATGTTTCATGACCATATTCTAATTGGTGGGAAATAAGATCATGAAATCCAAGCTTCCCCCGCAATATCCTTGTAAGCAAAGTGGGCGCAATACAACCCCAGAACAAAAAAAGCGTCATATCCATCCATCGTGACACTGACCAACTCATTCATTGACGCTGAAATGTTGAACTTGATGAGAAGCCCGAGCATTTTGCCTTCCCTAACAGCAGTGTGTGACTTTTTAGCCTGACTCTTGGGCGAAACAGAGACTGATCCGATGGGTCTCTTCAGTGCCTCGACATCGAATCCGCTTAGTTCAGCGATGGCAATCATGAGGTTGGACCAGGATGCCCAGTTTTCGGGCCCGATAAGTTTTAGGTCCGCTGGGAGCTCTGTGACCTCAAGGACCTTTAATATTGGTGTTTGTAGCTTCTCGGGCATCATGAAATGTCTAGGTGCTTATCGACTCTGTGCTTGAGAAATTGAGATGAGTTGGTTAGCATGACGCAAGATGAGAAATAAACAGAACCAACATCCTCCTACCTCTGACTGCATTAGCTAGCTATAAAACCCCCCAAAACAAAGCCAAGAGAAAAAAGAAGCAGGCAAGCGACTGAATTTTCTCAATTTTTGGCGCCTGACGAGCAGCCTGTAACTTCTCATCTGATGCTGTCTCCACTCCCTCTTACCCCTCTCAGCCCTCTCTCTGTTGGGCACCTATGCATGAGCTGTTCGATGCGACCTTGCTAGAGTCGTAGAGTTTTGATGACATCAGACAACACCCGGCAGCACATCGCCAAAGGCAAATTCATTTTAATAGAGATTGCACAGAGAAGGAATGTAGCGTTAGAAACTGATTCGCACAATAGAATACGTATTTCACAGCCCCAGAAGGCCGATGGCGCATTGTATGAGGGTTGCTGTTGGAGCTTTACAGGTCCGATGATGTTCATTACATCCTGGTTGTTCTATTACATATGAGTACATGAATTTTAGCATAACATAGCCCATATAATATGGCCGAACTGACCTAGACTAGGATGCCACAAAGACGACAAGACAATAGAAAATCTCGGGAACCTCAAGTCACGAAGAGGGTGCTCATTAAAATGTTAGATTCTGACTACATGTGACGGAACATTAGCCCCGTGAAGAGTGACCATCATCAACCAAATGTTATCTGCGAAGTCTACCCATCAATCAAAGCCGGCGTGGATATACTCAAGATTGACCGATCGACATCCTCCGAGAGTTAATGGCTACGTCCAAATCATACCAAATAGACTCCTGAACAGGCTGGCGATCCATTCCATTTCCATCCACGCAGCCTTAGCTGAGTGGATGGACGTCCATTTCAGTCAACGTGCAGTGGAATGGGTGGAATGGACGCCCAGAGCAGTCGCATGGAATGGATGGAAATGGAAATGGATGCGTGGATGGGGTTACCTAAATAGGAAAGGTATCGCGCTAATAGATTAGTTACTATATATAGTACTCACCACAGTCACTGTAACCATCTCAATGATCACCAAGCAACAAAATTCATTATACAGGATATCTCTCTTATTATACATAATTAAAACAAGCACTTTCTTAATGAGCCCAGGCTCTAGCCAGTGCGCTATAAATAAAGTCTAGAGAGGGATAGTACATACAATTCGCCCACCTGTTACTTCACGAGCTTCTATAAAGCTCAGTTCGGCAAGCGGATCGGTATCCGATAACTCAACCTCTTCAAGAAGCTTCTCCACACTTCGAATATATCCCCCACGAAGCCACGATCTCACCGTCTGCGTCATTCCAATTGTACTAGCATCCAGATTTGCCCGGTCATCTCGAACCATTCTGCCGGCCGTAGAGAAAAGTCTCTCAACGTCAGCAGACATTGGAAGAGTAGAAAGAACATCAAGGGCCATCCGTGATAGGCGAGGATATTCCTCCCGTCTGTCGCACCAATAGCTGATGGGATCCAGGATCCTCTGATCCGATTTATGTACGTCTCGAAACCAATCGTTATATTCATCTCCCACAGCTGACGAAGCAGGAGTGAATGGCGACTGTAATAATGCCGGCGCCTGACGAGACTCCTCGCAGTACTCGTTGAAGGGATTTCGATAAGTTCGCTGCTTCTTCATAACCGGTTCTCGGTCTCGAGAAACGACCTGCGGATCGTATTGAGACCTATACAGCCCCTCCACAAGGGACTTTGCAGTCTGGATCCATTCTGGGCGATCTGCCCATATGTCCTCAAAGTATCCCCAACGATATGCTGGATGAAGCGCGACAGCTGCATAATAGACCGGTGTCTCATCAAGCCGCGAGTAGTACTCATCAAGTTTCTTCCAGCAGAGATTAATATTGACCTTGAAGTGCTCAGGGTCGGGATATCGATGAGCAGCGGCCTTATATACCTCCATTTTATTAAGCAGGTACTCGTAGCCAAACATAAGATCCCAAGAGCATCCATATGCTTTAGTATAGCCATACTTTCGCATCCGCTGTCGACCGTCACCTTCAAGGGTAATTAAAACATGCTCAAAATGTTGGAGGACCTCGTTAAAAAGAGCGATAATATTCCAATCCTTCTCATCGAGTTTGTTGTCATCCCTGAGACAAAGTGGCATTTCACTCCTCGACTTCTTTCCCCTTAAAATTGACCCTTCCCACTCGTTTTTCTGCCTATACCAGAGTTCTTCAAGGAAGTCCTTCAGGAGAAGAGCGCGTCGGATCATGTAAAGAGTAGAAAGCCAACGAGTTACCACATCAGTAATGACATCTAGAGGCTTTTTTGCTTGTATTGTCGGATCCTCAGACTTCTCGAACGCGACCAACTGAAGAGACCGAAGGAGATTAGTTAGTAAGTCTGAACGATGAATCCAAACGACAAGGTTATGGAGTTTCCCAATAGGGCCTTTCCGTCTCCACATCTCATGGGCCTTCGCATTAAGCGCCTCATTTCCAAGGATATCATCCTCAAATGCCTCAGAGTCATGGCCAAAAAGCAGCGCTTTAACAGCAAGATTAAGGATATGGCCAAAGCAGCGTAATCGCCGGGTTTCTCCCTTAAAGCCCAGCGCTTTTCCGATTTCCTTCATCGCTGTATCGTTGTTGCTGGCGTTATCAAGTGTAAAGTATCCGACCTTCTGGGTTATATCATAGCTCCGAAGGATATCGACAACATGAGCAGCAATATTCTCCCCAGAATGACGATCGACAAGCTCTGGAAGTCCAAGGACAAGTTTTTTGTGGCTGGCCAACGGTATCAAGAAAATAGCAAACGATTCCATATAGAGCATGGCGATTATTCGACCTCCAGCCATCGAACGCTATGTGAATCAGCCCTGGGGCTGCCGCCAACACTCGCTTTATTTCCTCTATGTTTTCTTCGTACACCTTAAGGATGCGTCTGCGAACGGTATCGTGGGTGATATGTGCCTCGGTCGTCTTCACGAGGGGATTGAGGTACTCGAAAACTGCGCGGAGGTACGGATCTTCGCTTTGTCGGAAGGAGGAATTACTGTTGATGATCCAACAGACTACCAAGCGCTGGAAGGCTAATCGATCAAAACGGCCGATGATCTGGTTGGCAATCTGCTGTTCTCGCGAGTTATATGTGTTCAGCTTCATCATCTCGGCGATATTCCTTGATGACGTATTCTCTTTTGCTTTACTTGGCGGCTTCCGCCTGCCTGAAGGATCCCAGATACTGTGGTCGGTCCAGAGGTGGATCTCTGCGTTCTGTGTGCCATTCGAGGCAGTCGAGTGAGGTTTTTGCTTACTACTCTTTACGCAGACCTTGCAAACCCATCGCCGCTTTGTATCATCGTCGCTCTTCTCGATATCGTAACCGAATTGCCATATCCATGACGATATGGATGCGCAACGCTGGGATTGAGTATACCCAGGGAAGTATTTCCAAGGGAAAAGGTCCCACAGGTTCTCCTGGTCCTCCTGGGCCTGTATCTGAGGATGCATAGGGTTAATAAATTATGCTTATGGCGATTCCATTAATAAAAAATTCATATACGAAGTACATAGAACCCTTTCTCCTAATAGAAGTTCAACGCGCCTGAACGCGGTAACTAAGAACGCGAAATCTCCACGCTCCTGGCTACCAAAAAAAAAAAAATCTTCCATAATCACTACTAACATATGTAAGAGCAAAATGTATAGTGATTTGTTAGTGGTGACTTAAGTTTAGCGTCCCTCTAGTTTTATACTAGGCTAAGTGATGCAGGTATTTTTATAGCTTAACTTGATGCGAAAACCTGACAGTTATTACGGAGTACATAAATACAGTTTTTAAAAAAGATATTTATTATAATTGGAATAGAGTTGGCCTTTCTAGCAATATACTAAAATATATATAATAAGATTCATTTCTCTCTATATAGCTATATATTAAATGCATATAGATTTAGTTTCGTTTACCTACTCTTCCAATGATATATAGGGTATGTTGGCGGAGGGTCAGGTAGAACAAGCACGGAGTCTCTGGTAATGATGTCACTGACTTGGGCAATGGTAAGTATACTATTTTAGGGTGATGATTAAGCGCCCCCCTGCTTCCATTTCCATCCACGGGACCCTTCCGTGGATGGATGGATTATGTAATGGCAGGCGCGATGGAATGGATGGAAATGGATGCACGGGCCATTCATTTCCATAAATGGACGCCCGTGGAAATGGACGTGGAATGGATCGCCACCCTGCTCCTGAATAGTACAAACTCGCCCAAGGATCATTATCAGATGACTTTTCGGGATACCGTGGCTTGCCTACAACCTCTATTGCGATCTTGGCACTTGAGACAAATTAACGATAACTCAAGCAATTTTAGTATGCGGAAATGGCTTTCGGAATTTGGTTGTCAAGTGAGGAACATGTAGGCGGATGTAAAGACCCTGCAAACATATTGGAGGGACCTATCGCATGCAGCTCCACAGCAATAACAGTAGGTCATATAGGCCTTCTGGGAGACAGCATTGTAAAGCGCTTACTGGTACAAGAGTGGGATTCAAGGGTGGAATACCTGCATTTTGTTACTCAAACTAAGGCAGTAGCGAAAAGGATCTTTGGGCAAGAGGTTGCCCAGCTCAACTGTCCCTTGCTGTTTGTCGACATTAATACACAGATCTCGAACTTTCAACTTTCAGTTCAAAAGAAAAGTGCGCCACTAGTCATCTAGCCAAGGTTGAGTTGATCCCAAATGCCATCGTCGAAGGTGAAAGTGTGGTTTCAGGAATGTAAACACACGAATCTGCGCAATCAAGATGGGTTTATCTCTAAAATTTCGAACATGGATTCAGAGCAGGACTTTTAGTTTGGTCAGATTATCCCATGGTCGTATGAACGCTATGGTAGGCGATTCAGCTTCTGTTGAATAAAAACAGCCACTAACCAAGGTTAAGACCAAAAAGCACCCGGTGATTCCACGATTGTTCAGAAATGCAGGTTTTGGTAAGCTATTAAACCTTCAGCACCTCTTGAACGCCAACTCTCTCGCGGAAGCCATCGACATGGAAGAAAAGTGCTACCACCAGTTCAACGCGTCCCGTTGACCAGGCTTAGGCCTTATTGCAAGAGAAAGAGACTACATTAATGTGACTGAAGTCAACTATGTCCCCAGCTTCCCATTTTGTAGCTCAATGGAAGCTCTTTTACTTGGCTATATGATACGAGTTCACGTAGTAGTCGAGGGTTAGGGGCTTTCGTATAGCCTATTGATCAGCTACCAAAAGTAGTTATGTAGACGATATGTGAGATTCATAATAAGTAGGGCTGTATTTATTGAGGCTATCCGCGTTCATTTGATCGTAGTCTTCATTGCTGACATGTTTACACTGGATCAGACTTATCCTCCATCATCTCAACCATTACACAACAGCGAGCCACAGTTTTTGCAGGCTGTAGTTAATCTATTTTCGGAGGCTAAACGCACTGACCATTCCTATGCATAAAACAGAAAGAGAGGACATATCTGGAATACTTGAGGATGAAACGGCGATTGAAAGTGGTCTTATGGAGTATGTCCCACAAGCAAGAGTCATCAACAGAAGTCCCCATCGCATAGCGCCTCTTTGTTTCAGCTTCTTCAAGGACCTTAGCACCTCGGATGTCTCATTCCTGTAAGTAAAATAAGTTAGCTGTAGCTCTGGTGTTAGCCAGGAATGCTTAGATACGTACACTCGTGGGAATGGTTCGTTAGGAATATCGACTCCTAGGAAATTGCAAAGAGGTTCCCACCCTTCTTTGACATTGAAAACGAGCAGTTTCTCTTTCGGAATCCGTCTAATTACCTCTGCATTGTGTCTCTGGTGAATGCGTGGTCCGTAACAGCCGTACTTCCGTCGCCAGCCTGATACGAAGGAGTAGTTCATCCACACCTGATCAGATAGGTCCCAGATAGGCCAAAAAATTGCCCGGCGGAAGAATCCACTCAAGCCGTCACCCAAGTAGAATCCGAATGTGCCATACCATGACTTCCACCAAGCCTCATCCGAATCACGAACAGACAGGATCACCACGCTGTCTGGATACAGGTCATGTAGCTCAGAATAAAAGTCTATACAGGGTGAGTCCAGAGTGGAAGTCCATGGAGCAGTGACTTCTGCCAATGACTCTCCCGTCATATCCTGAAGTTTCTTCACGTCTGCATCGGGATCGAGAGCCTTGGCGTCCAACAACCTGGCATACCTGGCACGCTCATTTTCTGTTCGGCATTAGAACGAGGGTCCACAAAGGAGTCCAATTCGCGCTCTTCGACTTTAAGAGGAAAATAGACAACATGTTCGGCACTTACTAGGACATGAGTGAAGTACCGGCCCAAATCCAAGAATTTCCAGAGCTGCCGTAAGCGATGTCGTTCCGGTTCGGGGGAGACCCGCACCAATGATTCGTCTCATCTTGAGGGTATTCGTGAGATGATTCCCTCTTCTATTTCGATTGCTTGCCAACGAGTGAGTGCAGACTAAAATAGATATAGTGTTGCAACGAGAGGAAATGTGAGGTTTTGGGGTCACTCCTGTTTTATGCAGTTCCCTGAAGTGTATGTAAGTGGTATTATTACTTCCCTACACCGTAAAAAAGTAGGTACTCCAACCAAGGGAAATAATAAGTGGGTTTTTTGGATGCCCCATTCAACAAGGATAGACCCCAGCTGAGGACATGGAAGCTGAACCTCCACCCTCTGGTGTTGTCATGTGTTGTACGCAATAATGATGTACCAGTACCTTAAAACTACTCAGGAACGAAGGAAAGGGACAAAAGAAATGGTAAGACAATTACCAACATGGAATCCACAAAGGGCGAGGCGGTGACTGTTGTCTTACGTGAAGCTGTTGCCGATGGTGATAAGAAAAAAGCAAATATGAAGTAGTGCGCTCCAGTGGTCTTCGTGTGTCCCATCTTCGTGCATAAAAATGATGTCCGACAGTCAAATAACATAGATATCCTTGTGTCTCTGAAGGGTGGGTTTACAAGTAGTAGTACGGAGTACTCGTAGTAGTAGTATACTACGAAGTACGGAGTACTTGGAGAGCATCAGTGATATTACGAAGTGGCGTGCTGTTCTGAGACATTTGCACGAAGCCTAGAGTTCTAAGCCCGATAGACCGGGCCGGATTACGCGACGACCCAGGATGCATAAAAACAGCAGTCTTGAGATATTCGATTTTATACAGCGTACGGAGTAGAGTAGTACTAATGCTGTACGCCCGTTGTCCAAGTTGGCGGATGAGTCCGTCAACCTGAAAACCAAGTATTACATCAACATCAACAGCCAAAACTATTCAGTTTTAGATCTCAGAAACTCTTTAAGCCAAAGAGCCAATACGGTTATCCTGATAACAAACATGGAGCGCTTTCGTGCTATGACGCTCTTTCAACCGTCCAACTTCGTTGCGGCCATTGAGTCCAGTCTGAAAAATGAATCTCACCTATATGGATCGATCATGGCATTCCCGCACCAAAAGGTTGCCCGAACGGTATCAGTACTCGGCTTCGACTTCATTATGGTGGACGCTTTACATACGTATGTTCTGGTACTTCCAATCCCGCGCCAGTTTTGCTTACAACCGCCGTAATCAGAGCCATCAACCCTGAGAATCTTGTTGCCCTCATTCAGACCATCACCTTCACGAGTGAGGGCAAAACTTGCACTGCGGTGCGCGTCCCGAATTCCGACTCGGATCTGCTAACGTACGCTTTGGACGCCGGTATGGAAAACGCTTGACCTACGTGTCGCTGCGAATATTGATGGCTAATCTCACTAGGTGCCTCTGGCATTATCTTCCCGCACATCGACACCGCTGCTGAGGCCCGCGCGGCAGTACACAAGGTGCGATACGCGTGTAGTGGTGGTGACCGATCGCTGTCACCTTGCGCTCTGCTGGGTGGCATTACAGATATTGCACCGCCAGGCTGGACCGCAGAGAAAATTGCCGACAGGAATATTGCCATTATTTGCCAGATAGAGAGCGAGGTAAACCATCCGTCAAATTTTGGATTGCATCCAGCTAACTGTAAAAGCTTGCCGTCGAGAATGCTGAAGCCATTGCCACAACACCAGGTGTTCATGCCCTTATGATCGGATCCGGCGATCTGCGAGTCTCACTAGGTCTACCATCCCGGACTCCACCAGGATGTGACGAAGATCCGCGGTTTTATGCTGCAATCGCCAAGGTGAAGGAAGTCGCCAAGAAACACAAAAAGTCGCTCATGATTGTGGCCTTCAAGGCCAACGCGGATAAGGCCGACTGGTTGAAGGACTTCAATCTGATCCTCACAAGTGCGGACATTGTCAGCGTGGCTAAATGTCATCGAGAAGAGCTCGCAAAGATGAAGGACGCCCTCAGCACAGCTGATAAAGGAACGGATCGGAATGGAAACCATTGCAATGGCTACAAGGAGGGAGTCTCCGCCTCAGCGGAAATACTATCGATGAAAAACGGTTCATCTGATCGCACTGATGTGGCTAGACTGGTTTTGCAGGCAAATAGCGATTGACTTTGCGGCTCTTCAGGTTGAAGGGTCAAACATAATTAGACGCAACAGGTTTATTACGGATGGATTCTAGATATATTGTAGAGACCCAAAAAAAAATAGTTTTAACTTGCACGTATTGAATGCCGATCCATTTACTCAATAACACACACTGATAATCATGATGCCATCGAATGAGTCTAATCAGTTTGACAGTTTATACCTTCTCAAACTTCAACTTTACACGTCATATTTACTGAGAGATAGTTCAATTCCCGTCAATATCGCAACGAGCCCGAATGAAATTGCCATCAGCTGTTGCCTGTTCTTTTGCCGAAGTAAACAGCGCCGGGTTGAAGTAAAGCCCAACCTCTGTCTCCTCTCCCCGCGATGCAAACCCGATTCTGGGAAAAGATCAGCACTAAGTCATAGTTACAACTGGTTTTTTTTTCTGGGCAGCCATACTCTGCAATGTTTCCCGTAGATCTCATACTGGAGGCCAGTGAACTGCAGCTTCAATGTCAGTAGTTGGTTCCATTTAGGCGACCGAGCAGCTTACTTCATCAGTCCAGCGTCACGCAACACCGAACAGTGTTTCATCAGCTCATTGGCGATTACCGAGTCTGGTGCCGTGATCTCGCCACACATGATGTAAAGTTTAGCTCCGAGAACAGCCCTCCCAGTTGATTTGCTGATGCCAATCTCATGAAGAAGCAGCACGTAGCGTGGCTTTGTCGTGGACTGCTTGACGAGAGATTGCCAGACTCTGCCGACCGTGTTCAAAAAGTCTACGGCTAGGTTCAATTTACCGCCAAGTGTCAAATGAGTCATCATGTCCTGGAACGTATCCGCTTCTTGGGTTAGCAAACATCGAGTGTACAGCTTTAACCGAGTGGAGGGGAATCGTGTTGCGTCTATGGACAACATTCGTGGTCTGAGGACTTCACTGTGCGTCGCCACATAATTCCTCACATCAAACCAACAATCAGAGAATCCATGGCTCGCGAATAGTGCGTCAATTGGCTGACAGGTGGAAAACAATTCGTCAAGCCAATCCAGCATGACAGTAGGAGTCTGGCAGGATGGTAAGAGCCAGTAGAGCTTCACCTTGGCCTCCGATCTACCCAACTCAAACCCAAGGAAGGTTGACGAGGGACCACAACATTTCGGAGAAGTTGAATGGAAATGGGCTTCCAGCTCCAGAAAATGTGTTGTGACATGCTCGCAGAGTGGTGCAAACATATCTAGGCGAAGTCCATTGTCTTTCCTCCTGGACAGGCGTTGAAGGTCCTGGATTGCTTGTATGGCCGCCCGAAGAGACTCAGATCGAGTCTCAGGGGAGTTAGCTGGAACGACATCCATGATGTGCCTAAAGATAGGAACGCCATCCTGCTTGCCGCTCTTCCAGCAGTAGCTGAACTCGAAAGGAGTGTTGTCGTTGGTCATGGCTGAGGCGTAACTCGGACGGGCCAAGATGTGGTTTCTAGATCCGACAGGCTCCAACATGGGCACCGGACCGAGGAATTTCCGCAGGTGTTCGTCGAAAAACCGAGAATGAAGAGCTGCCTCGTTGTCTGTGAAGGCGCAGTCGGTGCGGAGTGTATCTCTGAGATAAGGCGCAACGATGTCGCCCCATGTTTGCGGCGCCATATTCCCACCGTTGCCCACTGTGGGAAACAGCAAGTTTGGAATGGAAATGGCATTGGAATTCATCTGAATTGTAAGTTTGCATTCAACCAGGCTATGAAAGCAGCGACGAGTAGAACTGTTGTAGGGTAATGTAGAAAGAGGATACCTACCGATTCACCTCTTTCTGCTGAAGCCACGGCAGACATGATGGCGGCGGAGTCAATTGCTTTTCTGATGCAATTTGACTGCAGATTGCTGGATTAATTGTCTAATCTATAGCGTTACATTAAGGCTATGATTGATGGACTTGTTGACGGACAGTGGCGTGGTCTCCTCTCCTCATGTCAAGTGAAATAATACTGGTTTACATAAAATGTGTATAAGTCCCAATCAAACATATCCTCACCCTTGTGGCATAGAGGATCTCCGATCTCGCAACACCCAACAAGTCTTACTACAGATGCACTCGGCTATAAAGAGCATGTCATGAAATGCAGTCTGGACCGTCACCAAGCCCTCTCCAGCCTCGATCTTCACTCTTCCACGTCTCTAATGAGGCAGCTGATACTGAGTCAGAAATCCCTGTGCCATCCGCCAGTATGAATGACAAAGGAAAACTCCACATCGCCATCTGGTATGTACCATCCAGTCTATAGGCAAGCTCGAGTAGCTGACAATATTGTGCTACATGCAGCGGAGCCGGCATTTCCGGCATGGCACTGGCGGCATTTCTGTCCAAGTCAGCTCGGGACATCACAGTTGACGTGTTCGAATCAAAGTCCGAGGCGAGGATGACTGGGGTCGGTATCGCTGTCTGGAGACGCTACTGGGATCTGCTCTGCGATGAGCTCGATTTTGAAAGGTCGTACACGGAGATGGGCTATGAGGCACCGGATTGGACTCAAGGTAATGCCACCCATGCACCCTGATCGATTTAAGTGATCCGCCCCGAAGCTGACGCAGGGGTATGCATTGGCAGTGCTTGGCCCGACAGTCCGCAAATCCGATGGGCCGAAGCCTGGTATCGAGTTCTGTGCCCTCAGCCATGGCCCATTCATCATCCCACGCCCCACTATGAGTGGTATCCTCATGAGCAAGATCAACAAGGAGAAGTGCCGGATTCGATTCGACATGCGTCTGCTCAGCTACGATGTTACAGCTGCCAGCGGCGCCATCAGGCTACAATTTGAGGATGGCACGACTTCCGAGTGCGATACCCTCGTTGGAGCTGATGGCGTTTTCTCTCGGGTTCGAGCCACAATGTTTGCACATGATCAGGGCTTGGCTCTTCACAAGTTTAGCGGACAGCTGGCTTATCGTATGTCTTGCCCAACCGAGGGGCTTGAACCGGGAAATATTGCTCACAAGGGCTTTACGATAGTACGTACAAAATGACGTCCCGAGTACTCCGTATTGTCGGGCAAGTAAAAAAGAAAAACTAACAATATTAGTGGTGCGGTGCTACTAGGCATGTGACGTCAAATGCCATGGGAAGCAATATTCAGCTCACGGCATGGGAAAACATTGACCAAAGCTCCTTTGATATCTCAAATACGAGGGTCTCGGAGGTGTCGGCTGAGACAATCATATCGAATTACCTGGATTGGGAACCGGATCTTGTCTCCCTTTTCAGCCGGGTCCACCCACAGGCTTCTTGTTGGCCCATCCATGTCGCATCTCGCTTGCCGACCTTTGTGGCAGGTAGAGTGATACTGATTGGGGATGCTGCACATGGGATGACTCCTCATCAGGGGCTGGGAGCGGGCCAGGGTATCGAGGACGCGTTTATCCTTTCCAAGCTTCTCTCATCGGCAAATGCCCCACCAACAGAGGTCACTCAGGCCTTGGCTGTTTACGACCAGGTCCGCAGGCCAGAGTCTCAGAGGGTGGTGGATCAATCGCTGGCGAATGGACTCAATTTTGCCTTCATGCAGCCCGGCTCTGAGAATAAAAGTCTTGAAGAGATTGGACGAGAGCTCAACGAGGGTTGCAGCTGGTTGATGGAGAAGCATGGTTGCCGAAAGGAACTAGCAAGGGCCAATGCCTTGATGGAAAGCTGCTTTACAAGTAGGAATTACTAGGTGTTAGGACAAAATGTGGTCTCCAGAGTTGACTGTCATTATGATCAGTAGAATGTGTGGTCATTTAAAAGATATATTTTTAGTGAATAGCATATACCTGTACGCATACTAGTTCCCGTTCGTCTATACCTTTCCAAAGACCTTGATCATGTCTCGCAACAAGTTGCCATTCTCCTCCATTGTACCGACAGTAATTCTCAAGCAACCCTCACACCCCTCTACATCGCCGACGTAAGAAACTGCCGTGTCATACTCTGACCTTAGTACTTCCCAGGCTCGCCTGGCTCTGGCACCGTCACGAACACCAGCGGGTCCTTCCGCAGTCCAGACAGGCAGGAGGATGAAGTTGGCAGCATTTCCCCCGATTGGCGGCCCTACTCTGACAGCAGAAAGCTCTGGGCCCTGCGCCTCATCTATCAGTCTCTCTCTAAACCCAACCACTGTGGTCACCGCAGTCTGGTATGACTGCTGGTAGGCTGGTGAAAGGGCCATCATCGCAAGTGCCGCCGTGGGACTGGAGATGGAAAAGGGAATCTGGACCTTTTGCATCATCTCCGTGATCGCTTCATGGGCATACGCAATTCCAAGTCTGTAGTCTCGATTTCAGCACACAATCCTCAAGAGTCGTAACAAACTAGCCAAAGGTGGCAAATCATCCGGGTTATCAGTGCGTCATACCTGATGCCTGCTAGGCCATACGACTTGCTCAGCGTCTGAAGCACAACGAGGTTGGGGAACTGATCCATGAGTGAAAGTGCTGATATCCCATTTGCTTCTGGAGCAAAGTCTATGTAAGCCTCATCAACTACGACGAGACCCTTGAATACTGAAAAGCAGGAAATGTTAGATCGGTGCTGATGAGATTTAGGCTTGAGGTTGTGAACCTACCGGGAGATTTGAGAATCTCTTGGATTTGCTGCAATGGGATAATTGAACCGGTCGGGTTTCCAGGCGATGTAAGAAAAACCAACTTGATCCTTTCGTTTTGTGCCAGAATGTCGAGAATCTCCGGGACATGAAGATGAAAGTCATCCTCAACAAAACGTAGCTTAGACTCAAATACATTGACGTCGTTTATGGCAGCTCTAGACTGATACAGGGGAAATGTCGGAGGCGTGACAAGAATGGAGTCCTCTCCAGGACTACATGTGACTCGGATAAGAAGGTCGACTAAGTCGACTGCTCCAGCTCCGAGAGTCATCATCCCGATACGGCTCTCCAGGAGGCCTCTGGAGGACACAATCTGCTGTTTCAATTGAGCCATTGAAGCTGACGGATATCTGTTTAGATGCAGAGACTCTGAGAATAGCAATGTCGCAAGATCCGAGTCTCTGTAGTGGCTTCCGTTTAAGGCATCACGAGACGTCTGGCCTTTCCGGCCCAGACAACTTCCCACAGAGTTTTCATTGGCATCCAAAAGAATCTTGGATCTTGAGCGAATTTCACTAAAGTTCGGAGGTAAAGCTCTCTGTGAGATTGGTTTCAGTCTTCAACTTCTGTGAAAGTTGAATCAAGATGCGTACCTTGGCTAAGAGAATGTTGGGTCGGATTATGGTTTCCAATTCCAGTTGTCGAGTCATTGTTACCATTCAAGAATACGTGAAACGTTGGGTGTGAATCTACAGGTCATCCAAAGAGCGTTGAGAGCGATGTTCCGGTATCAAGCGCGACATTCCGCAACTATATCAGCCGAATAGGTATGATGAGAATGCACGAGCCAACCCGCAGCAATCGGGGTAAGGGCGCCATCTCATCAGTTCTATGACCGCCAATGTGGCACTGGGACATACATTATGCGACTCCACAAAGACAATCTTACGATACTGATCTTCTTGCCTGTCTGGCTCTTCCGTGAACAACACGGCTACTTACCGCCTGGGATGCGGTCTTCACCTTGTCTACTTTCGTGTTGTACACGCAAGACTAAGGTACTAGTAATAGTGCATCCAATTTAGGTAATCTCTGCATTAATTGGGATTTCGGGTATGAAGTAATAGCACAGGGCCAACGTTGAGGAGCCTACCCGACCGTTCAGCCCGCCACGGACCCATCCCCCTTTATTTCTTTGCTTTTTTTGCCGGGAGCAATGATATCATATCTTCCCAGTCTTCTCAGTCTCCCCAGTGGTACTCCGTACATAAGTGGGAATCATATGTAAGAATGTGGGTAGCATTCGTGACCGCAGTCGCGTTGTGCGTCACTGAGTGAAACCCAACAAGGATGGTCGAAGCTGAGTTGGGTCTACGAGTTATGTAGAGACTCCTCCGTACTATTAGCATGCATGTCAATGTCGCCCCCTGCAGCCCGCACTATCGGGAAAAGAGAGGCCAAGCCTAAATAGAGAAACACGGTGCTATGATCCCGATGACTTGCTAGTACGAGAATGTTATTGACAAAGTCACATCGCGCAAGGTCTTTTCACCTCCCAATCTTCCCACATCATCAGCCTTGGTTCTTTAAGTCTCATCTTAGCCATTCACACACCATAGTAACATTGGGCACGCACAGAGACCTGAACTAGACGAAATGCTGCATAGACAACCCGTTCTCATCATAGGGGCAGGCATTGCTGGGTTGGTGCTGGCTCAAGGCCTTCGAAAGGTAACGCATCGTCCGAATTATGGCCCTTTGGCATTTGTACTGATAGGAAGGGGAAGCTCGGTATCCCATTTTTGATCTTTGAGCGTGATACCGCTGCGAACAGTCGACTTCAAGGATGGGCTCTGACGATTCACTTCGCCCTCAGTCAGCTCATCGAGCTGCTTCCAGATGACATCCTGGAACAGCTGGATGAGGTTCAAGTTGATCCTCACCTTGCGTATGATCGCAGCAATTCCGTATTCATCAATCTCGAGACGTGTGAGTACAAATGGAAATTACCTCCAGGCTATGGCACGAGGAAGCGATTGGCGCGTGACCGTTTTCGCCAGCTGCTGCTTACTGGCCTCGAGGAGCACATCCACTGGGGAAAAGAGTTCGTGAGCTTCACAGTCACCGAAGGACTTCCTACCGCCATATTTAAGGATGGCACCATGTACAATGGGCAGCTTCTGGTGGGTGCTGATGGCTCCTCATCCAGACTCCGATTGCAGTTATACGATCTCAGTTTGTCGCCCGTGAAGCCCCTGCCCATCACATTCCTCGGGACATCGCTACTTGTGAAAGAACAACAGCTTCTGGCATTGCGAGATATTGACCCGACATTGTTCCAAGGCTGTCACCCGAGATCAGCCACATGGATGTGGTTTTCTATCATGGAGTCACCAGCCGTCAACGGAACCGCATCCCTTCTTCCTGAGGAGCGCCTATGGAAGATTCAGCTATGTCTCTCGTGGCCGTCAAGCAATACTAAGAATGCCGAAGATCTCTCGACAGATGAACTGCGCGTTCAAGCCATGCGACAGAAGGCGGCCGAATTTCACGATAGGCTGAAGGAAATCTTTTACAATGGCTTGAGTAGGACCCACCGACCAGTACTAAAGATCAATCTTTTCGATTGGTCCATTCCGGATAATCGAGCATTCGATCCAAACGGTGCCGTTGTACTTGTTGGAGATGCTGCGCACACTATGTCTATGTGTAAGTGGCGGCTCATAGTAATAGGCACCCCTTTCAGACCACTGACAGGATGTGATTGTGTACAGACCGAGGCGAAGGCTTCAATCACTCCATCATAGATGCCTATCACCTCGTCAATGCCATCAAGAAGATGCATGGCTCATACAACAGTGAGGCCAATTTCGAAGTGGTTCGTAAACGAGTGATTGAGGAGTATGAGGCAGAGGTCAAAACTCGTGGCAGATCGGCTGTTGCCTTCTGTCGGGAGGCATGCTTGGAGGTTCATGATTGGGACAAGCTATCAGAAAACAGCGTTGTGCGAAAACGCAGTGCTCACATTGTATGAGGCTTTTGAACTATCTTATATATCTTTTCAAGAAATTCTGTAATGCCAGCTCTCCAGTTCCACCATCGCCCCACGAAGCAGCCATTTCTTCCGCCAAACGCTCCGCATTAGCCCTCTTCGTTCTGCCCCTTTCTCCCGAAAGTTCATCCAAGATGCATTCAATCTCGACTCTGAATAATTCAGGCGTCCCATCAGGTGTTTCACCCGTAGCTAAAATTGGCATTCTTCCTGCTTGTCCACTTCTTACTTGCAACACTTCCCATGCAATGTCAAGCTTCTCGGCCATTCGGCTCGCATTGTCCGCCTGATCGGCCGCAAATGGCCAAACAATCCTGTGTGAAAGGTAATTAGCCTGGTGGATAATCCACGTCCGCGTTATTCTGAACTCACATAGGCACTCCTTGACTCAGTGCCTCTTGAGCGCTTCCCAGGCCTCCGTGTGTGAGGAATATTCCACAGACCTAACGTCTGGTATCAGTAGTGCTTGTAACTAAGAGGGAGAAAAGGGAGCCAGACTTCGTGTGATAGTATCGACTGCTGTGGCGCCCAGCTGACGAAGAAGCACTGTCCAGGAACCTCAAATTCCGATTTTAGCTTAGATATAGCGGCTTTTGGACATCTATTGTGCGATAGAAGCTAGAGTAACGTGTCAATGAAGGGTCCTTTTTCAGTGACCGAGTAGCCACTCACATATGGGATACATCTAAATCGCAGCGTTAAAAGGAGAACACGCAAATGTTCGGTTGAAGAAGGCCTTCCGCATCCCGCTGTCAGATACTAGAGATTGTGACTGATTTACCAAATGCTTACCAATGCTCGCTACCAAAGCTGATATACATTAATGATCTCGGCCCAGACGTTTCGCGCACGTGGTTGAGAAAATGAACAATCTCGTCGCGACAATTCCCGGGTAAATTCACCATCTCAACCTCGAGACATTTGCGCAGAAACTTTGATGATCCGCGCTGAAGAGGAATCAAAGGTCCCATATGAAAGGCGGGTACAGAAGCAGTGGTAAGGCTTTCATTGAATGCATCAAGACATTCGGTCCCGTCATATGCTGAGCACCATGATGTGATGAATCCGTCGCATTCATTCACAAATCTATAAGATAAGGTGTCAGCTTAGAATTTCCATATTCTCATACGGATTGGGGAATATGAAGTTGTACATACTTTGCAACCTGTGAGATCTTCTCGTAGACGTTCCGCTTCTGTATTTTGTTTATGTCTTGTGGATGAAATTCCCAGTCATACTTGGCAGGGAGTCCTGGAGTCTGGATAATATCCCCTTTTGTCTCGTGGTACATAACGTCCTCAAACTTCAACTTTCCGTTCTGAAACGCTCGAAGAACGTCCCCAAGGGCACTGAATGATGCAGGTCCAGCGAATCTGAGAAGGGAAGCTGCTGACATATTCGCCCACTGAAGGATCTGGGGATGGAACGTAAAGGACCTGATGACTTCCAGCCATGCCAGTTGGAAACCCTGCGGAATACAAATCAGCTCACATTTCTGCCATTATTGCACATGTGGTTGGCACGAACATCCAAGATGACAACCGAGGGACGCGGGGCGGCAGCATAGGTTATTCCTTTGTACTCGCACAGAAGAGGTTGCTCGTCCAGCACCTGTTGCCATAAGTCTCGAAAACTCTGAATACCAGAGTGTTCTGAGCTTTCAATCGTCTTGCCAACTCCAAGAACCCTGGTAAACAAAATGTCACGAAAAATTCATTAGCGGGTTATATCACGAATAACATTACTCACCTCAACGTTCCATGTGCGTGGTCGTGACTTGGTTCATAGCGCGCAAGTTCGTCTGTCACTTTCTGGATAATATCGCCTTTATTTTCCACGAAAAATGAGATTGTGACATTCTCACTGGCGATAATTCGGGAAGAAAGCAGACAAAGTCCCCGCAGATGGCCTAAATCAACCTTAGCAGAGGTGTTTCCACCCAACTCGAGGATTCGACCTCACTCAATGAAGGCTTGGCCGATACGACTAAATGAACATGCGCCATGGTCAAATTCCGGTAGATGAGAGGTACGTGCTGCCCAGACTTGCGTTGTGATGCCACTTCAGATGATTGAGGCGGCCGAGCATGGACTAGCCCCAGGCTCGGGTTGGAGAAGTTGGTGGTATAGGCATACCCAGGATATATATTCCTTTCAATTCAGTTATGAGATCCATTGTTGTTCGTTGTTCGTGGTCCATGCAATCATTGATGTAAATATTGCTGTACACAATTCTATATACCTTTTGCTACATCGACTCCTGCATGATGCAAGTAAAGAGGCACTGGCAATCTCCAGTCTGGCACTCGGGCCATCGGATTCGGATCATCGGGTTCGGCTCACACACTCTGTTGGATCTCTTATTATTTTGCTTCTTTGGAACAAAGTTTGCACTCAGTACAGCCAGTCTATGAGGACTTGTAGGATAGCCGAATTTCCCACGTGCATAGCTGCATATTTTCTGAGTATTGCCAAGAGGCTTGGGCAGATCAGGTGATTGGTATATTCAGGGCATGACTGTTCTTCTCCTTGGACTATTAAATTGGAGATGGAATACTTCTCTGATGTGGAAAGACAGACAGAATCTGAGATTGAGTGATCATATAAACAATAATTTGCCGAAAAAGCGTCGAGATTCGCCAGTTGCCCTTGTAATTCAAGTAGATCCAACGAGTAATGTTCACGCGAAGTATCTGCCTATGATAATAGCCTGCGATTCTGTAGTTCAATCAAGACGTGTCTCGCCTGTATATCTCCGCCCCATTCTTATTAGAGATACCGGGTCTGGGGAATAGAGGGGTGATATGAGAAGTGTTAAACTGCATCACGACGGCATTCATTTCTTGGCACATTAGATAACGTACATCCAAGCAAGAACTCAAATACGTTCTTGCTGGTGATGCTCATCCGGTTCTTTGTCATGTGTGATTTTCCAAGGTTCCCTCCCATAAGACCGTCTACTGTCGCGTAACACGGTTATGTAGTCAGTCTGAACAATAATAGGGCATTCTGGGCAACTGAAGTTCCGCTCAATTACACTGTGTTATGTGATGCAAGACTCGGTAAATCAGGCTAGGGGAGGATGAGGGGTATGTAAGGATTTCTAAGAGTATGCACTGATAAATGAGTCACGCAGTGCTTGGGATATGTCACATGTTCATGGATAGGTTCAACATTTGATCACATGTGCCCTTGAATATAGGCTTCGCTGCTGTTTGCCGGTGATCATGACGAATCTTCTAGCCTCTAGCTTTCACTTTTCTAATAACCCACAACCACAACTAGGCAAGGCGGGATCGTATCGAAGTTAACCTGGGATTAGCACGCTGGGTAAGAGCGGGAATCAGGACAGCACCAAAACGGAGCAGGACCCGAGGGGCCTAGATGGCTCGGCTTCATGTTCCAAGAATCCCTTCGGTTGATCGATTTGACCACTAGTATTACTAATACTACCCCGTAGATACCAATACTTACATTGGCGATGGTAGGCTGGTGAACCCCTCATCATCGAGGTGCCCCGCCGTGAAAACTACCTAGTCCTCGTATCCCTTTGTGCTAGGTACTCCGTGTTTGGCCCAGCATGAGGGAACAGGTAATCCATCCTCGCTGGCTCGACTGCATGATAGGTGATTGGTCTCGCGTTATACTATGGAATGGGATACGAGTTTCATGCCGTGTAACATAAAATCAGGGAAACCCTGCAGCTCGACATATGACTAGAAATATTTGATATATCTCTGACGCCACTCGGGCTGGGCCATATACGAGTACATGTCTGACTGCCCAAGCGACGTGACAATGCATATTTCTCTGCAGCAGATACTCCATAGAGTCCCGACCCACAACTTCGCCAGCCCCCCAAGGTCGCTATAGGTTTTACACCAAAAGTACTACCTTTTCAATACACCATAATAAATTCAATAGAAACGTGAAATAAAATACTTAACCTAGGATATGTAATTAATTAGCTAATATTTCTATTATTAGGCTATAAAAAATTATATATAGCTATATTATATTTTAACAAAATTTTAAAGTATAAGATAAGTAAATGTTAAGGATTACTTATATTGTCTTAGTATTTCTTAACATTCCAAACGATTAAATCTGAAATCTAAATAAATATATAAAAGTCTATAATTTTCGTAGATTATATATTATTATATAGTATACCTATGTAGCATTTATTAAGTGTTGAAAGTATACTCTATACCTATAAATCTAATAATATAATAACTTTTAATTTAATTTCTTAGTAAACTTAACTACATATAATACTTTAAAAAGAATCTAAAAATATCTTTATAGTTTATATATAAAACACTATATATTAATTAACTATTGTTAAAAGCATAGAATTTTATATGTTTATTGAAATTTTATATTTAAGTATTTAATATGTTAAGGAATCTTAAGGAGTTGAGTGTAAACATTAATATTTCCATATCGTTTATTTTTAGAGCTTATTGCACTATTAATATATAATATAATTTAAAAAAACATTATGTACATAAATAATATCTATTTAATTAAGTATCTTAAATCAAGGTATCCAATTTCATTTTATATAGTACTTTTAATAGAAATTTGAAAAGGCAGTACTTTTGGTGTAAAACCCTGGCGATCTTGGGGGGGTGGCGAGGTTCTGGGTCCGCACTATATATACTACTACTCCGTCGTATCGATGAGAATTGACTAGTATTGCCTGTTTTTTAAAGATTTTGGATTGATTATTGTCCAAACGCCCACAAAATATTTCCACTTCTTGACCCTTATCAATGGGACCCGTGGGTATCATTATAGTCATTCCTGACGAAATCCAGCGGCTAGATCCCACACCAATCATCCATCAAAAAAGTGGAGGATGACAAGGAAGTTGGTGGACTCACTACGACGCTAACGATGACAAGAGAATGTGGCTGAATGAGGTTATGCAGGCTTGACTCGATACGTGCTCCGGTGTAGCTACTAGGTCCCGAATTTGATTCCCTAGGGTCATTCAACGGAATGGCAGCATGCGGCAGCCGTTGCATAAGCAGCCGCACAGCATATGTTTGTGTTGATCTACCAATGTATGATAGTAATAAATCGCCCCAAGAGTCTAAACTTGATCCTGAAGTTCCCCTCCTACACAAGATTGAGAGTGTCTTCAGGCAAGGAGAGTGGTTAATCTCTTTGTCATTTACTTTTGAGCACATCATAGAAGAGTCGTATTCGCTAGCAAACACGCAATATGGCAGTGGTCTCGACCAAGACGCTTACGCCAACTACAGATGCAGGTGCATTCGCTTTGCCAGCCGCTCAATATGCAGGCTCTATACCCTTCACCCAAAGACAACTGCTCCTTCATGAAGCCCGGCAGCCATACAGACTCCACACGGACAGACAGATCCCCCAGCTAAATTTTGGGGAGTTATTGGTCGAAATCTACGGCATTGGTCTGAACCCAATCGACTGGAAATCTGCGTAAGATAATCCCTGCAAGACTCCCACACCGTCCATGCGTCGTATTCTCAACAGGTATCATTAGGGCATTCGGCTTTGCACTTCCGCAGCTTCCCTGTCTCAATGGACGTGAGTTCATCGGCAAGATCATCGCGTCAGAGGTCGATGATAACTGTGCTCTGAAACCAGGAGAATGGGTAATCAACATCCTCAGCTCCCTCACAACATGCTTCATGAAAGTAACTAACCGCGCGATGATAGGTTCTTGCTGTCTCCACGGATTACCGGGATTTTAGAAAATCTGCTTTTCAAGAATATGCCATCGTTTGCTGCTACAATGCCATCAGGATTCCTCGGCATGTTGACCCATTCAAAGTTGCATCCATGGGCGTTGCCTATGTAGCTGCCGGTCTTTCTCTCGGCGTCTGTCTGGGCGTGACCTTTACCAAGGGTCCAAAGAAGAGGGAGTTTAACCTCCTCGAAAATGCTCGTCGGCGACCAGAAGATGTGCCAGAAGATGTAAAGAGCGAGGTATTTGAGGCCTTGTCACCTTGCTCCCAAGCCCAACCAGGTGAATGGATATTGGTATATGGGGGTGAGTATATTTGTTAGACTGGGTGAAGTATCTCGATGGACGCTAACATTGCGAAGCATCAACAGTGACTGGCCAAATCACCATTCAGCTGGCTAAGCTTGGAGGACTCAGGGTCGTTGGAGTGGCTGATTTGGGCAAGCATCGGAAGCTCCTAGAGTCATTAGGGACTGGTAAGTCATGGCGATTAATGATGGAACCTCATGCTCACTACCATATTCAGACGCTTTGGTCGACAGGAATGACCTCGAACAAGCCAAAAGGGATGTCAAGAAACTCGTACCAAACTCATTGAGATTCGCCGTCGATACCGTTGGGTCAGAAACAGCGGCATGGTGCCAGGATGTTCTAGCCGCGCGTACAAGCTCCCGATACTCATCTCCTGGAAAAGAAACCCCAACAAATCCGCCACCGGCTGATCCAGCTACTCGAGGCGGTGGAAGCAAGCTCAGTCATCTTGTTGCTCTTACAGGAAGTCCCAAGACAAAATCCCCCAACGTGCAGGTACATACTGTACCTATCAAGTTGTTCCACACAAGCCAATACGTTGGTGGCCATCTGAGCAAGTGGCTATATGAACTGCTTGATACCGCCACTTTGCGACCTCCCGAGGTGGAGTTTATTCCGGGTGGCCTAGCTGCGGTAAATGACGCATTAGACAAAATGAGACAAGGAAAGGCATCTGGGAAGAGGCTGGTGGTGAGAGTAAAAGAGCCTGACACAGGCATCTCACTTCCTTCTGCTTGAAGCCATCACTCTATCTGATCACTAGACTCTTTTGATTTGGATAGCTTATTATATTTGCCTGTTTAATGAGCTCCCAAAAGTTGCCCATTTTGAATGCAGACTTCGAGTAGTGCAATCGAGATATTCATTATTCGTATACGAAGTATTACGAAGTCCATTTCCCTAAATGTTCGTTTGCATGACTGTGCCACAGATGTCGTCATACGACTCCCCATTTGTGCTGTTGCATGATGGAAGCTTGCTCGTGGGGATGCACAAAAAGCAGCTAAGATGGTGATATTACTCCCCTGCATCACAAGACTCACCCCCAAATATGACGTGATATACAGAGTACATAGCCCCATATCGATGTGACCCCCTCTCGTGAAGTGCTGCAGCACACCCTATGCGGTCTTTTGCGGTTCCCTGTCTCTCAAAGGTACATAGTAATGTTAGCTAGCCTTGGATACGATTACTGTGTGAGCTGAAGGCTATTGCAATCGGCAGCTAAGTGGCAGTATCCCTGCCACACGGCATGCCCAGGGAAAGCGGGATATGTTACTATGAATCGGTCTTTACCGTGGATACAAGTATATTAAGCTGTACTTTCCTCTGCCATATCTCGGTGATACCAGAAATGCAACACCGTTTTACTATTAACCAACACCCCTTGATGTGTCTCTCCGTGGCCTAGATATAGATTCACAATCTCAAAGACATGGCATCCAACGACGCATCCAATGCGAGGGCCATTCCAGGAACGGACCCCAGCGTCTACGCTGAGTATGAGTCCAAATGGTTAGCCCAACCTACCAATGCAGCAGAATGGCTACAACGGGCCAAAGATGTGGCATCCGTGCTGGCCAAAGACGCTGGAATCCGTGAACGGGAGAACAAATCTCCTCGCGCAGAGGTAGCCCTCCTCAAGCATTCGGGCCTCTTGAAGATCTTGGGACCCAAGAAATATGGTGGAGGTGAGCAACCGTGGAGCGTTGGGCTGGAAGCGATTCGAGAGGTTGCGAGAGGAGACGGGTAAGATGCACGCAAACTATCACCAGTACTGTTAAACTGATGGCGAAAAGATCTATTGGAATGTTGCTAGGGTACCATACTTTGTGGTCGACAACCGCCAATGTGGTCGGCAGCCCAGAGCAAGCCGACCGATTCCAGAAGCTCATCATTACTAACAACTACTTTGTTGGTGGTGCTGTCAACCCCCGAGACAATGATCTCAGGATTACATCTGACGGCGACAACATCGTCTACGAGGGCTTCAAGTTCTTCAACACCGGCGGCGTCATTTCCGACCTCACAGTGTTGGAGGGTACGCTTGAGGGTACCACGGATCACATCTTTGCCATTGTGAAGACCGACCAGCCCGGCATTGTTTTTTCGCACGACTGGGACAACATTGGCCTACGTTTGACTGAGTCTGGAAGCGTGAGGATTAGCAAGATTACAGCGCCTTGGGCCGATGCGTTGGGCTGGAATGCTGAGACGAGGAGGCCCGATCTTGCTATTCTTGGTATCCCGTTTGCAACGCTGTTCCTGCCGACGTGAGTAATAGATGCCTATTGTTGAGACGATAGCGGTGTACTAATACATTTCCAGAATACAACTAATCTTCGTCAACTTTTATCTGGGCATTGCATGGGGGGCATTGGACGCCGGCTCGGCTTACACGAACAAGTCTACTCGAGCCTGGCCATACGGAGGTGACGTACGTAAATTACTTTTTGACACTGGTAAATAAAAACCACGATGCTAACAAATACGCATACAACAGAACAAGGAAAAGCCACAAGATGAGTTCTACATCCTGGCATCCTACGGCAACCACATTGCCTACCTCCGCGCTGCTATCGCACTGGCAGACAGAGCTAATGCCGAACTGGATTCAGCGTATGGGAACTCTGGAGACCTAGAAAGCCGAGCAAAAGTCACCGCCAAGGATCGAGGTGAGGTCGCTGAATGGGTCGCTAGTGCCAAGGTCGTGGCCACGGAGACAAGTCTACGGGTGACGAGTGGTGTGTTCGAGGTGACCGGAGCTAAATCCACGGCCACCAAGTACGGCTTGGACAGGTTCTGGAGAGACATTCGCACACATACGCTACATGATCCGGTGGCGTATAAGAATCGTGAATTGGGTCGCTTCCAACTTCTCGGGGAGTACCCTGAGCCAACCTGGTACACATAAGGAAGATACAAGTCGCCTGGGCTTTCGAGGTAGCGAAGATTAGTTCTTTATTAAGAGAAACCGTGATATTCAGAGAGACGTTTTACATCTTGTTTCTTGATTTCTATGACTTTGCTTCCCATATCAGATTTTAAATGGAGGTTATCAGGCGCTTTCAGATCCAACGTCGTCTATGTATATGCCCACCGTCTCTTTCATAACGCAGACCATAAGGACATTCAGCTTTGTCTTATTAGATTGTATATGAATAGAGAAAACTCTCCATAAATCGGCACTTAGTGCATGAAAACTTGCTGGTGAGTTAAGAAAGTACCTAAAATTCTCAGGCTTTCTGAAGCCGAGCCTTATTTCTGGCTCTTAGTTGCCAAGATAGGCCCCCGGCCTTTTGACTCGCCGCAAGATAGGTAAAAAAAAAAGACCATCTATAATCTGCAAACCCTCCCCAATGGCTTAGAAGGTAGTCGATATCTGGGTTCCCGACTAGTGCATGGAGCCTAGTTGATGATATACACTGCCAGGTTTCCAGATCTCCACTGTGACCTTTGACTAGTATTGGGAAGCCCTGATGACGTAAGGTCTAATAGGCTGTAGCTAGGTCTAGGTTACCCCAATGATGCTGAACTTACATTCGGGTAGCCTAACAGGCGCGTAGTCTCTCGGCCCTTTGATAGGCCTGGTTGGTCCTGTTAGCGCTGAACCTCGCGGCCTCTTCATAGGCTCTCGAGAGCCTTGACTAGGTAATGCAGCCCACGCGTGGACAAGAAGCGACCCCTATCAAAGAGTAGTTGAAATCTACGCTCAGGCCATAGATTTTCACCCGTATAGATTCTCCAAATCGGGGGACCCATTCTTGTTTTAGGGACTTTTCTCGAATTTGGATACGGTCAGATTCAGATACGTTCGATGTATGACTGATCTTTAAATCATGCTGACAGACGCTTGGGTTACTGGGGTCCTAATATCCAGGTATATGAATTTAGTATACCTAAGGGAGATACAAGTCACTGCAGGATTTCAGATCCAATATTGTTTATATACCCTTTCAATTCACCAAATTGAAGCTATAAAAGAGTTTACCTAGGAAAGGAAATGAATAGCCACTACAATACCACGACTTCTATGTAAGATAACGGAGTAAGAAAAAAGGCAATATTATCCATCCTTAGGCATCTAAATCGTGGGGACCACATTTGCTTCGTATAATCATCCCATTTGATCTCTAAGCGACAATTCTGTGCTTCAACGAGATATTCAATGGGCCCTTCTCCCAAACGACAAACGCACGTTGATTGTCAGCCCAATTCTCCTGGCCAGGCACCAGTTCGTAGTCGAATCGGTAAAGGAACCGCGACATAATTACACGCAGCTCCGAGTAAGCTAGGTTTTTACCCAGACAATCCCTCGTACCGAAGCTGAAGGGTTTGAAAACGGCACGGTTATCATTCAGAAACTTGTCATTATAGAGTGGGTGCGTCTTTGGCAGCCATCGCTCGGGAATGTAGGAGTCGGGCTCGGCCCAGTGCTCGGGGTTGCGGAATGTGGCCCATTGATAGACGGATATTTGAGTCTAAATATATTTAGTTAGCATAAGTCTCATTCAGAAACGCAGTGGAATCTATTTGTCACTTACTCCAGCGGGAATGTATCTGCCAGCAATGGTGGCACCAGGACAGAGACGTGGAGGGGTTTCGTTGGCTGGAGGGTAGACTCTAAGTGTTTCCTCAATGCAAGCATGGAGATACTCGAGTCCGGCGGTACTTTGCATTGAGATATCGTCCTCGGAGGCAAATTGGGAGCGGATCTCATCCGTCAACCTCTTGTACGCTGCGGGATGCTGCGACAGGTAGAAGAAAAGGCCAGATAGCGTCGTTGCAGTGGTTTCACTACCAGCTCCGATAAGAATCGGAGTCGTAGCAAAAATCTCCTGCGGTTGAAAGCCAATCTCCCCGTCCTTGTTCTCCTTCAGCATGTACGCCAAAAAGTCACGGCGACCCTCAACTGCCCGGTTTCCCTCTCGCATCCGCTCGGCAGTCTTTTCATTGACGTAATTTCGGTTGCGGATTTCCGCCTTGATGGACTTGCTAAGGCCGAATGTTTGAACAATAATTCCGAAAAGGGGATAGGATTGTAGGAAGCGGCTGAAGGAATTTCCCCGAATACTCTCAACCATTGAGTGAACCCAGGGATGGTACCCGTTATTTTCAAGGCAGTGAAAGGATTCCGAAAAGGACAAGTCGCCTATTATATCAACGGTTGTATATATTACCAAATCGATAGCGTTGACAATCTTGCTCGTGTCGGCAACCTTGGAAAAGGAATTCATCATTAGGTCGACATATTTCATAATAACACCTTCCTGGTCCCTCAATGCTGCGTCGCTGAACGCATGGCCCAGCTGTCGCCGTTGTCGTCTGTGGGTATCCTTAGGGGCACCAATAAGGCTTGCTGCGTCCCCCTTGAAGAAGTAGTCGGGCACCTTTGGGAATTCCGTCTTGCTGCTAATTTTGTGGGAAAACACCTCGGGCCAGGCAATAGCACCGTCCACAGCTATATGATTTGGCCCGATGCGGACGACAGGGCCATACTTGCGATGAAGTTGTAATGATTTCTTAGCGAACGTGCCTGATATATGGCTCTGGTACAACCAGGGCCAGTACGCAATCGCAAGATGGGTAGGACCAGGGATCTTGGACAAAGGGTGGAACCATAGATTATAGATGGATATGGCGATTCTATGAGCGATGAACTGGGAGTTGGGATGTCAGCTTTCTGGTGCTTATTTTGTGTCATAGTCAACTCACAAGTCCAACAAGAAGATAAAGTGTTTGAATGGTCTTATCAGAGTCCCAGTTATCCACAAGATCATTCAAGTGCGCTTGGATCCGGGGCCGGGCCATCTCGGCCATTCCGGTGGAGAATAATAGGCCATCCATGATGTCTTAGTTCTCTGGCCTCTATGTCTCGAAAGAATCGTAAAGAGCTGTTGGTGGACGTGATAAAGACCAGACCAGGATAGCTTTAAATACCTGTTCTGCCCTCGCTGGTTCATTTTCTCATTTTCAAGGTTTTTCAAAGTTTGACCAGCCTTGTCAGGTTTCCGCTGAATCTCCGCAGGATTTGGTGAGTCCAGATGGCGAGACCAAGGCCAAGGTCCGAAGGGTTGCATGGGAATTGCCAAGCTCCGCCAGGTGTGCACATCCTCCGCATTGTGTACCCCGAAAATATAGACAACGTGGTCTATGCGTGTTTGGTCCCCATCACCATGACTCAGTTTGATTCAGTAAAAGTTTGAATAGGAATCTGGACGCTGAGGTACATGATTGTTATGCCTTGTATCCGGGGCCGCTTGACATTTCTAATTCAAGTTCCATGCTTGCGGAGATTAGTCTAATCCTCAGACGCAGCTGATCTATGAAGAATTGCCACCACCAGTCCATTCAGCCGAGCACACTTTGGTTAGCTAGGTGGGATGTTGCGAGACCGTCTTATCTTGGTGATGACGCAAACTGTCGGATAATGTCTGTCTAGTTGTTGGAATAATTAAAAATTGGGTATGCATGGGAGTTAGTGATCATATAACGTGGAATATAACTTGTGTGGTTCCCTTTTCTATAATAAAAGGGCTAAAAGAAAAACTAATTAGGATCCGAGGAACAGGGGTCAACAGACACACAGAACACGGGAAATTCAGTTGTCCGGAATGCCCTATTGATGTGATGTGTCCAGACTGACTACGTAACCGCGTTTTGCGATACAAACATACAGACATCCGTCCTAAGTACAGTAAAATTTATATCTGGGTAGAGCTGGAGGTTTGAATGACGAGTTTGGGATTTTAAGGCCGTATAGTTCCGTATCAAGAAGAAAACTGGTTAGACCATTTTTGCGGAGTTGGAGCTGTGAAACTGAGGGAAATCGAACACAGCGGAGCTGCCGTTGAAGATACGGACATTGGATCGAGAGAGATGGAGGTTCTCATGTGGAGATCGCCGTGGAAGGATTCCAACCAATCGTCATACTCTACGGTGCTTGCGCGGCACGAACAAGTGGCGAGAAAGAAATGAGAACTCCTTAATTCAACACTCTCCCTGTTTTGTAGTGTAAACTCTTTGTCTATTTGTTTATTGCTACTTCTACTATGTATTAACTCCCATTACATCAGCTATTCCAACCTCCATGCGCTTTAGTAACCTAGATTAGACTACATGGGTCGGGCGGCTTGTTTGTTGCCGTTAGACCGATTCGAAAAGTTCCGATGCAAGACAGTTGAGAAAAACGCGATCTCCGACTTGTCGTCTGGGGGGATGGTGGGATTGCGGAGAGGCGGTGCTTCGGGACGATCCGTTTTTGGATTTCAGCGTCATGGAATTGAAAATCCCTGCCTGAATCATGGAACCAAAAGCGGGCAAGCCGTTCGAACACGAGATACGAGGCCTATGGTTGCATACATGCCACAAATCATATGATTGCTCTACTCGTACCTATGGCTCTTGTGACCGCAATTCCTCCGGCGTGTCCGGCTGGTTCCGCCAATGGGCCTTGATCACAGCAGGGTGCACGCTCAGATTCTCCGCAACCCTCTTGATGATGGGAAATGAGTCAAGTTCGACTCCAAATCTCTCGGCATTCCAGAGAGCAGGCAGCAAACAAGCATCTGCGAGAGTGACCTCATCGCCTACAGAGTATTTCCCAGCCCAGGACTTGGCCACAGCCTCGTATGCGCCCAGACCCTCCGTCATCAGCTCCTTATTCCACTCCTCGGTGCTTCCTCCCAACAACCGTACGCGCTTCATTATGCGCATGTTCGTCACGGGCTGAACATCGCAAGCAATGATATTTGCAAGCGTCCGCACAGCAGCCCGCGCTTCGGGGTTCGATGACGGTGGCAAGACAGGATTCTGCGGGTGTGTCTCTTCGAGATACTCGATTGCAGGGATTGATTGGCTAACTTTGAGGGTCCCATCGTTGCGAAGGAGCAGCGGCACAAATCCAGAGGGATTGAGCGTCTTGTGCTTCTCTGAAAGCTGCTCGCCACTCCGGAGGTTGACGAATACGTTCTCATATTTTATTCCCTTGATATTGAGAACGATGCGAAGACGGGCGGAGCAGGACGAGCGGAAGTAGGTGTACAGAGTATATTCTTCAGACATTTTGATGCATTTGCCGTAGCTGACTGTACAACCGGAATGCAAATGTTAGCCGTAAACCTCAACTCCCAAGAAATCCCTCCATGGGAATTCTTACTGTAAATCTCGTGGTAGGTCTTGAGCTGTATGGTCTCAGGTTTTGTTGTCTAGTCTTAAAGCCATCCATCCACTCCAATGGTCCGGTTTTTGAATATCCGCCGCTAGCCTCACTTTGCCGGCTCGTATTCCAGCGGAAATACTCCGCCGCGGGGTTGAATTTATTCATCAAGTCCCTCACCAATGTATGGTAGAGGCTCCCCTTCTCACTGCCACCTAGGTCGTCAGTCTGAACACCTTATAATTATAGGGCATTCTGGGCACCTGAATTTCCACTCAATTATACCGCATTGTGTGTATCTTTTGACATTATCCCCTATCTTAATTAGGTAGTTTCCCTTTTATCCCATTTATCATAAAAAGACAACGCATGGCTTATTTAGCCTACCTAACCTTACTATCTAGGGCCTTGGTTTCCACCACTTCCTTAGGGTAAACCACAATATCTTTCCTGGTCGCTCTATAGGCTTCGGTGGCTACGTGGATAAATATATAGGGACCTACCCTCTCGAGTTTATGCCTGAAGATATTATCCCCGCATTCGCTTATTTTACGCGTACCCTCCGAAGTCTTGCCATTAACCGGTATCTAAGGCCCTGCCGACTAGCATATTTTCTTTACTACTCTCCAGAAGGCTAAGCGGTATGCAACTTGGCCTAAGAGGATCGGGAACGGCAAGTCTCTAGTACTATCAGCAGGGAGGAATGTCGGGGACAAGTTGAAACAGCGGAAATTGACAAATATGTTGGAACCAGAAGGGAAACGCTAATGGAATTGGGCTATAAAAACGGGGCTGGCTTGGAAGCAAGGGGAGAAGTAACAGAGACCAACTGAGACAAAATTAACGGAGATTCGTTAGAGATGTCTATAATCTCTCCCTTTCGTATATCCAGTCAACTACATGGCTACGTTTCGTCACAGAATATGAATCAGTACCCCTCATCCCAACGCCGTATTGCCACACATAACATTCCTACCCATGTTACTCCGTATACTTAAGTAATCTTGCGAACTTGCTATAATAAGAGCTGCTCTTTTCCTCATTTCTAATATGGCTCTCTACATTCTTTCTCTCCCATACAGCCAGACTAAATACCAACACCCGTTCTTTCAGAGTTAGTTACCATCACAAACCCAAAGACACCTGCAGAATGAAGGTAGGATCCCTCCTTTACTAGTGGCAAGTGCATGTCTGTTTACTGTTGCCGACGATAGACTTCGTGCTTTTACTTTGGTGCTCTTTTTGTGCCTGCCGTTATTGGCTTCGCGGCACAGAAATCTGTTGGTATATTTATATCTGGATTCCTAGAGCTACTCTTCATTAATAATACTCACTTGCAACAGAACCTGAACTACCGGACTTGGCAGCAATTTTTGTCACTGTGGTATGGTATCCATCTTCCGAAAGAAAATCGAATGTGGTCTTATATGCTTTAGTGCGCCGAAGATCTCTTTGCCAAGTGTCCCAAAGCTGCTGAAGCCGCGCAGCCCTTCATAGACGGGAGTCAGACAGATTTTAATATTACCACCATTATTGCTATTGGAGAGCAAATTAAGGTAAGTGTATAGCTACTCCATGTAAGCCGTTTGCCTCTAACAGCCACTCAGGGCAATCAAACTTGTATCGATGCACTCCCCCCTTGTGCTGGAAAGGTAGTTGAACAGTCGCTGAGAAAGCTTTTGGGTGCGTCTGATCCCAAGGAGTAAGTACAATATGCTTTGCGGCGGGGCGAATGGGATAGATCCTTTCCGTACGATTTGGTTGCACGGGTCAAGAATGGAATAAAGAATCTACAGTTTACCTGCTAGATGGGGCCACAATTTGGAGGTAACATCGCCGAGAGCTGCGGTTTGAGTCTTCTCATCACTTAAGCTTCATATTCAATAAATATTCAAAGAAGTAATGAATACAATACTAGTTTTGAGTTTGCAATGGTCCTTTTCCCTTTCTGCCACAAGTTCAACGAATGAAACCCAAGGCACAGATGGATTGACCCCTGCTGCAGTTTCCCCGTAAACAGAGTCGGAAACAAATATTCAAGGGCCGTAGCAGCTCAAAATTGGGTGAGAAAGGGTGGTAACAAAAGTAAGCTTACAAACGTGTACTTCCCAATAGTCTGAGTTGGCCCTATAGCAGGTATAGACAGACCCGTCTTTCACTAATAATTCCCCAACAATTTGATCAACACGCGCATTACAACCCTTGCCCTTGCGTCGCCAGGTACCAGGACCTCTAGGTGTAGGAACATCTCCTTTTGCATTGCAAAAGTCACTCATATTGGCGAGAGAATCAGCACTTTATATAGAGAGAGCAGGCATTAGTGATTCGTACCGACTGTGATAAAATCCAAGGACAAAGACGCTCTAATAGAGATAAAAACAACAGGGAATATTCAACATACCAATTAGTACCCGAAATGTTATTATCCCCCCAGTGAATTGCTATTTGGTCAACGCAGACTGGGTGAGATCCAAGAGGGTTGATACATCGTTGACGTTCAATAACACTAATTTTCTGCTCTGCCACAACAGTCGACGCCAGTAGAGGGAGGAGGAGTGTTATAAATTGACGTGTCATCATGACGTCAGTTTTCTTGTTTGCTTTGTAGTAAGAGAGAGAGAGGTTGAAATTAGGCAATAGTGCATAGAATGTCTGGATTTGAGTGGAATTGTAGACTTGGAATGGATCTAACTTGCCTTTTTATAGATAAAAAGATCATACATTCATACCCCCTTGTGGCAAATTACAAACGAACAATATGATGGATGACGTGAGTCAAACGGAGAAGGTTTCGTGTCATACACACAGCTGATCGTAAGAGGTCCGGACCTGCCGAATACCGTCGTAACTTGCATTGGGACATGGTTGTTGCCAACCCATCTCGGTTCAGGAGACGGTGTGCTCCAACCGACGGCAGACCACTGTGACAAGGAGCACCCCTAGACGATAGACAGAACGACAGACGGCAGACGGATCCATAACTGAGCCCGGTCTAAATTACAAAATTTGATCATCCTTGCATATGCTCTCTATCATGAAATGTTAATCCAAATCAGCATTAATTAATCCTTTTCGGCTAACATGCAGACTTGACTTGAAGCTTTGTCTGAAGAAGCATTGGCCATAATGAGAGTCTGTTATATTTAAGTAAACGTTTGAGTGGGTATTACCTTCACAGCTCTCTGTATTCATGAAATCGACCGTCCCATCCCAATCTATCACTTTCTAAATGAGACTCGCTTAAATTTGACTGCCCTGATCTTGAAAAGGATGCAGAGGGATTCGAAACCTGTTCGTTTGCATTAAGCTCGTAGCCTTGGTCTCGTGGGTTAGTTCGCTACCAGATACTTTCCGTTTTCTTAAACTAGTTAGACCAGATAAGTTAAGGCAGCTTTATTAGTATTGCCAAGATGCTAACATAGCATAATTCTAGGCTAACGAAGATCCTGATCGAAAAATATAATCACAGTGAGGTTTATAAATAAATGGCTATAATCTTGACCTATAATACTTGTAAGATTTTAGCGCTTCCGTTTTTAGGAGATTGTAAAACAGCAACTCCTTACAAGCTTCCCTCCTACACCTACAGGTACCCCACCTTTTAGGTGCCTACTTACCAAAATTCGCAACCTCTTGACTAGCTATCAAGAAAAATAAGCTCAACAACGCTCCCTTGCCCCTCCTGGGCATTTAGAGAAAGATAGCGAATGCTATCAGACTCCAAGCGAACTAAGGACAACTAAACCTCGCTGCCGCTAGGCGGGCAGTAATCCAGCGACTCGAGAAGGAGAGCACTCCTTTAATCCCGGGATAAAGAGGGACTACAGTCCTCCCGCTTACGCCCAAGAAACGCCGCATCGACAATAAACGCATTGAAACTAACGTCCCTAGACTCAACTTCAGTTCTAATATAAGACCCAGCGTCTCTCTTTTCCTAAAGGGGATTTAAAAAGGCCTTTTTTCCTCCTTTTAAAGTAGGCTAATAGAAGTACCCGCCTTTAATAACAGCAAGCAGTCTACTATAGTTTATAAAATCTTTACTTAGATTAAAGAAATTAATGCAATTTAAAGAGCTAGATAAAAAGTTTTATTTTTAATAGCCTAAACTATTAATAACTGCCTAGTTAAATATTAAAGAAAACACTATCTTTTAGCTGCCCTGTAAATAAATAAAGCGCTTACTGATACTCTTAAGGGCCTCCTCTTTCTAAGGGCCTTTATAGACCTTGAGAAGTTAGGCAGGAACCCCCCTTTAGCCTAATTAATAATTATACAGCTAGTTAATAAAAAGATTTACTAAAACGTTAAATAATAATAAATTAAACCTTACCCTTTAATTTAGACTAACCTAAATGCCTTACTGGCAACTAATAGCTTAAAGTAAGTTATATAGGCTATAGTCGCGGCTATAGGTATAAATAAAAATCCTTTAATATAAGGAAAAGGAAATAAACTTACCTTTTAAAGTAATAGTAGGCCAGCTTTTATTACTTTTGAAAATAAATAAAAATAAATAAAGATTACTTTAAAGATTAATAATAAAATCTTCCTTTAAGTCCCTTTAAACTATAGCTGGAAAAAGATTACTGCTATTAGCGCTAGGCAGGAAGTTATTAAAATTAGTAACCTTAAAAGTAAAGATATTATTTACTTTTAAAAAGTAAAGTCTAGCTTTATACTTTAAACTAAAATAAAAGATATTAAAAAAAAAATCCTTGCCTTAGCCTTAACCGCAAAGGCTAGTAGCCTAAGGATTAAAGAAGTGCGCGTATAAAAGAGCTTCTTTATATACAGTATCTTTAAATACTATACTAATACTTTAAGCACCTCCCCTATAGATATACTAATCCTAATTAAGGCTAAGGTAAGTGCTGGGTTTAAAGAACCTTTAATCTTTTACTAAAAAGCCTCTTTTAGCGAGACTATTAATACCTGCTATTATTTTATTTTATTTAAAGAAGATATTAAAGCAGGATTTAAACTTTTTAGCTGCTTAGCCCTAGTAAAACTTTAAATCCAGAAAGCCTAAATAACCTAATATAATAAATGCTTTAGCTTTTATAACCCTTAAGGGTATACTAGAACTATATACTGCAAAAAGTGCAGTAAGCCTACCTTTTAATACGCTAATAAAAATAAAAACTGCAATAACCTTATTTAATATATTAACTGCCTTAAACTTTACTAATCTAATACTTTAAACTGTTATATATACTTAACTATTAAAAATAGCATAAAAGTATATACTATTAAAAATAGCATAAAAGTATATACTATTAAAGAATAACTTAAGAGTATTAGAGAACTTGGGACTTAGGAATTTTAGAAAAGGAACCCTGCCCCTTTTACCTTTAAGCCTAGACCTGGTGCACTTAAAGAAAGAGCTCTTTAGGCCGCCCTGGCCGGATCTTTTACTGCTCCCAAGGCCTGGATTTAAGGACCCCCCCCCCTTTAAACAGGACAATACCCCCTGCCCCTGCAATAAAGCCCCCTTAAAATAAAATTAACCTAATAAATATCCCTAATAGCTTATTAAAGGAAAGCTTACTGGCCTATTTTATAGTAAAGGTTATTGATTTTAATAACTCTATAAATAATACCTTAAGGGAATCCTTTAAGGGAGATAAACCTTATAAGTCTAACCTATAAACAATAAACCCTGTTAAAACTACTGAAAGAACTTTAGCCTAAGAATCTTCCAGGCTAATATAGGAAAAAAGGGAGAGTATTATAATATAGCCCTTTTACTAGCCTAGGAAGATGGCTTTAATATTATATTAATCTAAAAGCTATAGACTTACTAAAACACTATATTGTTTAAAAGACAGATAAAATCTTACCCTGGCTTTTAAGCATTTAACTTATTTAATAACTAAAGGGAGACTAAACCCTTTATTTTTATATATATTAGAAAATCACTAAATCTACTATATTAATAACTTTTGCCTTTAAGACTAAAGAGTAACTGCGTTTACTAGGTAAAAGTCTGCGGCTATATTATTATTAACGTTTACTGTAAAGCTTCCTTTAATACTATAATAGAAACCTTTAAAAAGTAGGGTTAGCCCCTTTTAAATTTAATTATTATAGGAGACTTTAATGCAATACACTAAATATAGCAGCTAGGCCAAGTTTTAGATACTGCAGGTAATAGACTAGCTAAGTGGGCAGATAAATATAACCTAGCCCCTGCCTTTATAGATGCCTTTATAAGGGATTCCGGGAAGTATATTAACTTTATCTTCTTTAACTGCCCTGTATTAATAACTATTGTAAAAAACTTAAATATAGGTTTAGACTATTATATAGTTATTATTACGCTTTTAAGCCCTGCCAGGCTAATAGCTGGCGCAGGAAAGAAATATATCCCTTTTAAAAGCCTATAAGAGTTTAGCCAGCTAATATATATATATGCCTGGCTTTTCCTAGAGGTAAATACAACTAACTTAATTAAAAAAGACCTAGACGCAGTAGTATAAACACTCTAGAGACTCTTTGCAGACTATATATAGTTAGCAGGTAAAAAGAGATATTAGAATAGATATAGTGCCCTTTAGTAAAATAAAGACTGCTAGATAGCCTATTTAGCTTTTATTATAGCGCTTACTAGGATTAATAAATAAATTAAGGTAAGGAAAATACTGTATAATATAGTTAAATGCAAAAAATACAATTACTAGGATAAAGTTATAGCTAAAGCTAGCCTAGGTAAAGGCATTTAGCAGGTAGCTAAATAATGTAAAGCTATAGACTAGTTCTAACCCCCCCTTTTAATAGATAGCGATAGAAGTATTTTAAACCTTAAAAAGCAAGTAGCCTTCTTTAAGGAATACCTACTATAGCGAAAAAGAGTAAAAGAAGATATTAAAAACCTATAGGAACCCTAGGTATTAAAGAACCTTTAAATACTGTAAAATAAAATAGTTATTAAGGAAAAGGCAAAAAAGGCTATAATTAAAGCAGGGAATACTATACCTAGCGCAGACAGTATATTAATTACCCTTTTACACTATATATAGCCTACTATTAAAGAGTTTATTATAAACCTCTTTAAAGGCTGTTTTAAGTTAAAGTATTACCCCCTCCCTTTTAGAAATATTAAAGTTACTATTATTCTTAAGCTTAATAAACTTAACTATATAGATTATAAAGCTTTTAAGCCTATTTTACTACTATCCTATATAGGAAAAGGCTTAGAGAGACTGCTAGCTAAAAAAGTATCCCTTTTAGTATTTAAATATAAAATCCTTTTAAAGTAATACTTTAAGGCCCTCTTTAAAAAAGTAGCTATAGACCTAGTTGCCTGCTTAATTTATAATATTAAAGTTGCCTTAAGTAAAAGGGAGGTTATAACCCTTTTTACCTTTAATATCTTTAAGGCTTTTAATATTATTATAAAAAATAGATTAGTCCTATAGCTTAAATAATAAGGCTGGCCTGTCTAGTTTATAAAATAGGCAGAGTTTTTTATAAGTAATAGAACTGTATCTATCTATAAGGGAGATAGGATTAGCCTATTAGACCTTACCCTTAAGTGCAGTGCCTTATAAAAGTCCTTTATCTCCTTTATTATATTAATACTATACTTTAGCCTAATCCTTTAACTTAAAGACTAATAGTCTTGCTTTAAATATATTAATAATATTGCTATATTTATTATAGGCAGGTTTACTTAAAAGACAGCTACCTTTATATAGTAGGTGTTTAATAAAATACTAGAGTAAGGAATAGAGAATGCAGTATCTTTTAACTATATTAAAGCTAAACTACTGCACTTTTACTATATAAAAGGCTAAATATATAAAGAAGGTATTATAATAGAGGGAAAACCAGTTTAACTTAAAAAGGATATCTAGTAGCTAAGGGTTTACTTTAACTTAAGGCTCTCTTTTAAAAAGTATATAGAGACGCTTGTGTAACGGGTGTAGCCTAACTGGAAAGCACGCAGTTAGGGCACCTCTGTATTGTCTATCTATAGCTGAAGGAAGGAAGCTCTATACTAGCTATGTATGCGTTATATAGTTGTGCGTATAGGGTTGTGGCCGAGGTGGTTTCCTAATTAGGTAAGCGGTCTAGTATTGGTCGTATTTCCGGATTCGGCGTAGTCGTGATTCCGGGAGACATGGCCTAGCCTGTGACATTACCCCCCCTTCTTACGGTGGCTCTCTCCTTGGGCGCCGTTGCTTCGCTGGCGCATAGCTGTTAAGTGGCCCGTCGTTAGATTCGATTGGGCCATATTTAGATATATAGTCGTCGAGGGCTGCTGTGTCTTCAAGTACGTGTATCGGTTCCCAGGTTGGCTCTATATATCCTTTCCACTGTATTAATGCTTCGCGGAAAGAGCCGCGACCTCGCCGCTTAGTCCTCGCGCAGAGGACCTCTTCAACTTCCCATTCATCCTCGCCATCCACTCGTATCGGTGGTGGTTGGGGGTCGTCTGAAATCTGGCCCGGAAGGGGGTCATCGGCCGCTCTTCTTAGCAGGTCAACGTGAAATCGCGGGTATATACCAGTTGGTACGCCCAGTTCCACTACATGAGGGCTAATGACCTTTGTTACTGTATACTTATGATGTAGGGCATCAAGCTTCTTGGAAGGCCGGGGAGTATTGTAGTTGCCGAGGTGTAGCCAGACTTTATCTCCCACCTCATATCTCTCAGAGGGGCCTCGCCGCTGGTTCGCGGAGTCCTCGTAGCGTTGTTGCGTAGCGGCAAGTGCTGCTTGGGCAAAGGCGGTTACTCCTTCTAGTCTCTCAACTATTTCTTTTGCGGCCTTCTCCTCCGGGTCCTTTAATCCAATAGCTTCGTTTTCTTTCGTATATAGCTGGAGGGGTTCCACATGGTAGCCGTGCTCAAGGAAAAAGGGGCTCATTTGGATAGCCGTGTGTTCGCGGTTATTTAAAGCTAGTTGCGCTGCCGGGAGGAGGTCTCCCCAATCGCTCTGGGAGTAGTCTATATATGCTCTAAGGTATGCTTGGATCTCTTGGTTGCTCCTCTCTGGTCCGCCGTCAGTCTGTGGGTGATACGCCGTGCTTAGGCGTTGCTGGGTTCCTGCTAGTTTACAGAAAGCTCTCCAGAAGCGGCTGGTCCAATTAGATCCTCGGTCGCTGACTATAGACCGGGGCATCCCGTGGAACCGATAGTGGCATTGGAGGAACCTCTTTGCACATGCTTCTGCCTCCATACTCTCCATTACCTCGAGGGTAATATTCTTAGTAAGCCGGTCGATAATAACCCAAAGGTATCGTGCCTGTGTTGGTCCTGTGGGTGGTAGGTCGACTATGAAGTCCATAGCTAGGTCGCTGCGGATGCGCTGGGGAATAGGTAGTGGTTTGAGGAGTCCTCGCTTATAGCTTCTCCATACCTTTCCTCTTCCGCATATACTGCAGTTGCGGAGGAATTGTCGGACTGTACTGCTAATTCCTGGCCAAAAAAACCTGCGGGAAATAATAGCTAGGGTTCCGTCACGACCTGGGTGGCCCGAGACTGCGGCGTCGTGTTCTGCTTGCACAATGCGAGTGCGCAGCGTTTCGCCTTCTTCTTCGGTTGTAGCCGGTACCCAGATACGGTCTCGGAACGTTAATCTCTGTTCCTCGTCGATTGTACATTCCGATATCTGTACCTTAAGTTGGAGGTCTGCGGGGAGGGAGCGCTCTTCCTTCCTAACTGCAGCGTATACCCGTCGATATACCGGGTCCTTCTGAATCGTCAGGTTCCACAGGTCCTGTAGTTCCTCGTTTCCGTCGAATACGCGCATTAAGGGGAGATCAGTATCGCTGTCCTCGAATCTCCGTATCGCTGGTGCGGCTGGGATAAGTTGTATATAGCGGCTTAGTTCGCGCTCGTCGCCTTCATTGAGTGGAAGGTCTTGTTCCCTGCGGCTTAACGCGTCGGGAGCGGCTGCCTCGCTGCCTGGCCTATATTGGATTGTAAAATCGAACTGGGAAAGGAACTCTGCCCAGCGCGTCTGTCGTTCAGAGAGTTTCCTGCGCGTCATGAAGAACTGCAAGTTCTTATGGTCTGAAATGACTGTAAAGGGGTCGCAGCTACGTAGCTCTGCTCTCCACTCTTCTAGACAGCGAATTACTGCCAGCATTTCCTTGTCGTGGATGGGATAGTTGTATTCGGCGGGGCTTAGCTTCTGTGAGTGGTAAGCTATAGCGTGACGTTCTCCCTTCTTGTTCTCTTGCAGGAGGACTCCTCCTAGAGCGTATCCTGAACAGTCTGCTTCGACAAAGGTGCGTTTTGTAGGATCCCAAGCTTGTAGTATAGGGGCTTCGATGAAGAGGCGTTTAAGCTCCTGGAAGGCTGCTTCTTCCATACCTTTCCACTGGAAGGGGGTCCCTTTCTTGGTCAGCCTCACAAGCGGGTGGGCTATCCGAGAGAACCCGGGGATGAATATCCGGTAGTAATTGGCAAAGCCAAGGAAGCTTCGGACTCCTGTTACTGTCGTAGGTGCCTGCCACTCGCTAATAGCTCGCTGCTTTTCGGGGTCGCAGGCAATTCCCTTGCCGGCATGTATAATAAACCCAAGGTATTTAATCTCTTTCTGTGCGAACGCGCACTTCCTAGGATCTAGGTGTAGCCCAGCATCAGCGAGGGCGCGTAAAACTCGCCGGACCTTCTTCATATGGTCCTTTCGTGACCCGTCGGTATAGATCAGGATATCGTCGAGGTATGCGGACGCGAAGTCGTCCAAAAAGGGGCGTAGTACCTGGTTGATATACCGTTGGAACGCTGCTGGTGCGCCGGTAAGTCCGAATGGAACTACCCGCCACTCATATAGGCCATAGCGTGTACGGAATGCAGTCTTGTGTTCTTCTCCTTTCGCGACCCTGATTTTATGGAACGCAGCTACTATATCTAGCTTCGTGAACCACTTCGCTTTCGTTAAGCTGTTAAGGGTTTCAGAAAAAAGGGGGAGGGGGTAGCGATCTCGCTGCGTTATTGCGTTTAAGGCGCGGTAGTCTACGCAGAAGCGAATTCCTCCTCCAGGTTTCCGAACAAAGAGGACAGGGGCTGCGGCGGCTGAGCTGCTAGCTCGAATGAATCCCTTATCGAGTAAGTCGAGGAGGGTCTTCCGTAACACTAATAGTTCCTCGCGTGACATGCTGTAAAGGGGGCCCCAAGGGAGTTCCGGTTCTTTGCCGTGTTCATCGGCTTTCAGGGGAATCTGCAAATCGACTCCGGGGCGGCGTGGTGGAAGCTTAGTAGCTTCTTTTATAGAGAATAGCGAACAGAACTCTTTGTATAGTTCGGGGGGGATATATTCCCGGGGATCTATAGGTTTCTCAGGCTGGAGTGCTTTTTCAATGTCGGATAAGCTGATAGCTCGGAGGAAGTACGCTTCCTTTTCGCTGTTCCTTTTAGTGCGGCGGTATTCTGCTTGCAATATCGAGGCTGGTATAAGCCGGGCTCTTCGTATGGCCTTAATATTCCCGGGCTCCTCCTCATCTGCGAATCGTAGCTGTAGGCCGGCTTTTCCGTGGCTAACTTCCTTCTTGGCTGCATTATATACTACCTGGTTAGCCTCAGCCCAAGGCTTACCGAGGATTAGGTCATGATCTAGTTTATCCACTATATAGGCGTATTGACGTTCAATATAGCCGCATAGATCCAGGTAAATAACAGCGACACGGCTGGTTTCTACCTTCTCGTGGATCTCGGTAAACGTCCCAATCTTCCTTTTAGTGATCTTGATCTGCGGGAGGTGTAACTTCCGGGCAAGGGAGGAGTTTATAACAGCATAAAGGTCACAGCCAGTATCGAATAGTGCTGTAATAGGTATATTCTCTATTCTGGCTTGTAACGTTGCTGATTCGCCGGTCATTCGCTCCTTGAACTCCTTCCATCCCTTCAGTTCTTCCTTTGTGGGCTCCAACGCCCGACTTTGCGTTGGAGCTAATCTTTTGACTCGTCGCTAGAGTTACTGTTTTCCTCGCCGTTGGTATGCTGGTTGTTATCATCAGACTCGCGGTCGGCGATCTGGACCTGATGCGCCCGGGCTCTGTGGCCTTTCTTGCAAAACCGGGCAATATGTCCCTCCTTCCCGCAACGGTAACATGTGGCCTCCCGGGCAGTGTCTGCCTCGCTCGGTAAGGAGCTGCGTCGGCGCTGGTTCTTCATGCGGTTCACGCCCCCCATCCGGGTATCGCCCTCCTCGTCGACTGCTCGTGTATAGTCCTTCGAAGTGCGATGTGGTTGGGGCTTATTATGTTTTTTCTGCCGGGAGTGGCCTATCGAGGCGGCTCCCGCGTTCCGTCGGTCTGGATCTAATCGTTCGACGCGGCTAGCGATATCCTGGACCTTAGCAAGCCATTCGCTATAGGTAAGCGGCAGGTCCACCGTTGCTAAGCGGAATCGTAGTTCTGGAGATAACGCTCCCTCGAGGAAGATGATCTTGGCTTGGTCAGCCCAGTCGTCGCCGCCTGCCTCAGAGAGCTTCTGTTCGAAGCGGGGAAGGAAAGATGAGAGCGAAGTCTTATCTCCTTGCTTGAGAGTGCGCAGCTCTTGCGCAGCTCGGTTCCGGAGTCCTTGATCCTTGTAGGTACGGTCCAGGTATCGCATAAATTCCGCTGGGTCGTAGTTCCTGTTGGTTCCTCCTGACGCATAGAAGGTAGCGACTACCTGCTTAGGTGTAGCGTCTAAGCAGGAGTTAATAAGGTACCACCGTTCTCTGTTGCTGTTATAGAACTCTTTGTCGAGTTCGAGCTTTTCGCGCATATCTTGCGCCCATGCGGCGTACTCCCTTCGCTTTCCCGAGAATTTAGATGGGTTGGGGAGTGGCTTCCTCTTGACCCTGGGAGCTTGTGTAAACTCTATCGTAGAGGTCGATGCAGGCTTCATGGTTGCGGCCTGCGCGGGTTCTTGCTCAGGTTGCGGAAGGAATGACATCTCGTCTTCCTGGCTATCTAGCCCCTGAGTCGCTGGTGCTATGGAGTCCAGCTTTCTCATCAGTGCAGCTATTTGTTCCTGTAAAGGTAGAACAGCTTGCTCGATCCGCGACTGTACGTCGTCGCCCTCGGAGGCTTGGTCTCCGAAATTCGCCATTTTCCTTCTGCAGTGAGAGTTCCGTTACTCACTGGCTAGGTAGTAGCTGAGCTATAGATATGTAACGGGTGTAGCCTAACTGGAAAGCACGCAGTTAGGGCACCTCTGTATTGTCTATCTATAGCTGAAGGAAGGAAGCTCTATACTAGCTATGTATGCGTTATATAGTTGTGCGTATAGGGTTGTGGCCGAGGTGGTTTCCTAATTAGGTAAGCGGTCTAGTATTGGTCGTATTTCCGGATTCGGCGTAGTCGTGATTCCGGGAGACATGGCCTAGCCTGTGACAGCTTGCAGGCAAAGTATATAAAGTCTTTAACTTTTTTAGGTTATTTAATAAGACTTAGAAAGGCTTACCCTTTAAGGCTATAGTATAAGCCGCGAAAGCCTATATTTTCTTTATTGCCCTATATAAGATAAAGGCATAGTAGCTAGGGTATAAATGATAATTATAAACTAACCTTAATAAGCAGGTAAATATAGGAGTATCTAGCCTAATAAATAAAATAAATAAAGCCTTTAAGGCTGCAGTAAAGGCAGTCCTCTTAGTCTAGAAAACTATAAGTATTCCTATCCTATATAGAGAGTTAAAGGTCCCTTTAGCCAGTATCGCCTTAGCCTAGGCCTAATTTAAGTATATAGCAAGATTTGCAGGACTAGATTAAGACCACTTAATTAATTAATGCATTAATAAAAAACTCCCTCCCTGGCTGCTATAAACCAGGCTTTAGCGCACTACTGCCCTAGTTAGCAGGACTATTAAACTTATACTCTTCGCTAAAAAGTCCTTATATATTCTCCCTAGTCTTAACTTAAAAGGTATAGGTAAATTAACTGCAGTAAGGAAATACCTAGAGATAATTAAGTCTCTCCCCCCCCATTTAATCTTAGCTTACTTTAATAGGTTTTAAATTAAAGGGAATATAGGCTAGGGAGTAATTATTTACTATAAAGCAAAAACAACTATAGACACCAGACGCCTTAATAACGCAGAGGTCTATAACGCAGAGGTATAGGCTGCCTTAAAGGCTATAGAGCTAGTAGCTAGGCATATAGAGGAAGACTGCATAATTTAAATAGCCTACCTTTTCCTAGATAACTTATCGGTAGTTAATAGGCTGTTTAGCAAGCCCCCCCTTTTTATACAAAAAGTGTATATACACTTCCAGAAACTAGCACAGAGTATCTCGCCTTACAGGACCTTTATTTTATAGGTTCCAGGATATAAGGACATTATAGGCAACGAATAAGCCGACTATTTAGCTAAATAAGGCGCGGCCCTCCCCGCTGCGCTGCAGAACTAGGCTATAATTATATATATTAAAAGATAGATTAAAGAAGAAGTTGCAGAGGTAAAGGAATAAGACTAGCTTAGCAAGACCCTAGGGGGCTATAAATAATAGGGGCTTAGGGCCCTAGCTTCCCCCTTAAAACTTAAGCTCCTATACTTTATCCTCTATAGGCTCCTGGCAGAAAAATCGGGATATAGGGACTTCTAAGAATACTATAAACGCTTCGGGTATAATAGAGAGTCTGTCTATAAATGCAGCGAACTAAAGAGATAAGGCTACTTCGCGGAATGCAGAATAGTTAAGCCTTTCCTCCCAGATATCCCCCTAAGAGAGACCCCCCTCTCTTACCTACTTAGACCTACAGGAAGCAAGGCCTTCCAGAAACTAGTGGAGGAAGCGGACCTTTATGGCCCTCCCCTAGCGGAAATAGATTAACACTACCTAGATTGACCCTTTTTCCTTTGTAAATCGAAACTCAGCGAATAGCGGCGCAAGCCGCCGGCTCCTGACGTCCTGTTGCCCATAAGGGATTTGTGTAACTAGCTTACTTAGTGGACGTAAATAATAAAACAAACAAACAAACAAACAAGTAAGGGAACAGCAGCCCAGAGTATGACTTGGTCGTACACCAAGTCTATTGCAACAAACGCCGGGTAAGTTTGTCTCATCTCTGGAAGAAATTTCAATCGATACTAATATTCCAATATAGAGCCTTGACTACAAAATTATTAACTATGTTCTTGGCATTGCTGCTGGCATCAGTCACTGAGAGCTGGACTCGCGCTGGTAGCCGTAAGTCATCGCATTGCTGGCTCATTTACTCTCTCTCAGCCATAATGGCCAGTGCTACTGCCTTACCTATTGTTGCTTATTAGCTGACACAGCACGTATCTAAGTGACCTGCAATATTCCTGCCAAAAGCGTGGGCCAGATCTTTGTTTCGAAGAAAATTGTCTCGGGATGGATTTGCGAGCGCGATTGCGTATAGTGCTCTAACTCCAGTGTCAAATACCGCAACGACCGTCCTATAGGCGGTGCTACAGCCCCTACTAATTCCACCACCTATGGTGATGGTGTGCAATACGGCTGCACTGGCAAAGACAAAGTTCGGTGCTAAGCGTCTGCAGCATCTGGAGATTCTGTTTGACTTCCGGGACCTCCATCGAAAGATCACGCTTACGATATCTCGCTTCGGCACTTACACTAAGATCTCGTTGACATGTATCGACCAGCGCTAGAATCTAAAGTCTATGGTTTCCAAATTCTTCAGCGAGATATCGTAAGCGTGAGCTCAATGATAGGAAAAGTCGTGTAGAACCGTGGAAATACCCTCATGATTTTAATTTTTACTTTCTCCAGATAGCCGATAAGTTTCGCTGTTTAGGGTAAAATTGGTGGTACTATCGAGGACGATTTGAGTCGGTGTGTCGGATTCGGAGGTCCATTGTAGACCGAGCCCGCTCATGACCTGTAAGAAAAGTTCGACTATATAAATGGTCGGGGTGGTGTTTTCCTTCTTGAGCTTTTCATAAATACACCTTTTTTCGCCTTGTAATCATCGAGTCCTGGCTTCAGAAGCTGCTCTTCAGCGATTCGTTGAGCTGTTTTGCGTTTACCACCAATTTTCCCCAGCTTCGCACGCACAAATGAGATCGTCGTATTCTAAGGCCATTGCAGAAGTGAGTCCAAATGCCCATCAAATCACATCGCAACAAGTCATGAGGTATGGAAAGGGTCTGCTTCATACATACACAGTACCTGCTATTAGAGACCTACGACGTATATTTGATATAAATAATTGTGGATTATCTGAATACGCATGCGCGACCGACAGATTCCGGCAATCATGTACCCCAGACAACCAACCTCGTTCCTACAACGTCATTCCCTACAGCATGCTTACACAAAATGTTCTAAAATCCCAGGTAAGACGCCATGGGCTAATGACTAAAAATAACTGGAAAAATCGGGAAGGTCCATGTGCAGGTCCTCTACTAACGTGTTCCAGTCAGGAAGATTCTGCATGAGACTGGTCCAATCCATGTTCTCTCCATCAAAACGCCGCACATCTATTAGCTCCTCTTGCTGGTGATGAGGGTGAGTATTTTGCTGCTGTTGCTGCTGCAAGTTCTCCACAACTTCTTCACTTATAACCTCGCTTCTGCTATTCTCCAGGTTGGTGACCTCTGCCACATTGACTTTAGCCACAGATTGCCGTATCAATTCAGCTTTCTTTTTCAGTCTCTGCAACACGATGGATTTGAGGGCTGGGCCTGACACTGCTTGGCAAAGTTTGAGGCGCTCTACTTCAAACATTCTTTCCACAATGCACCATGCTTGATCAACCCCAGGGCCTTCCGGACGAACGCACAGGTGCCAGAGGACATACAGTAGCATGTGATACTGCGGGTGGCCGTTCATAACCCATCTATACGGACGGAAAAGCTCATCTGCCCACAGCTCCAAGTGGGTTTCCAGACACTTTAATGCAGACATGAGATTCTCATCTGTGGCGAACGAGTTGCGCTCATCCGGGTTCTCTCTGTTGGCGAGTTGCTGGCGGGTTACAAAGTCGATTTTGTGAACCATGCAGATGACCGTTTTCAAGGCCATTCTTTGCAGTGGAATGACAGGATTGCAGGACTTGATGTTGTACTCGACACGTGCTTTGAGCTGATTGAACATGTTGCTTCGGATGACTTCTTTGGGCGTCGAGCTGGTGGGCATGGTTGAGATATGGGCCATGTGTTGCAGTGTCTGAGCTACTTCCATACATGCGAGAGGGAGGGTCATCCTGGTCCACCCATCATGTGGAGGTGGTAACTCCTTCATATCTGGGCGGAGTTCGGAGTCGTCAATGTTGAGGGGCATCATGGTGTCGTATGCGGGAACAGTTGACCATGAACTGATGCCATGGTCTTCTGCGGCCCTGCTATCGCGCGCGAGAAAGTGCCACCAAAGTCGTCTGCGGACTTCGGACTCGAATGGAGTGAGTCCGAGCTTGGTCCCGTCCCGATGAAGACCGATGGAGTGAGCCATTCGCACGGCAAGGCCATTCAAGATCCAGACGCCTCTCCCATGATTATAAGATCGGGTTGCTGTCTTTCACAACGCATCAGCATCACTCCTCTTACATAAAGACAAGTACAGAGCATACCAAATATATTGCCAATCCCTGTAATAACACGACTGTCGGATTTTCTAGCATGTCTGCTTCAGCAAGGGCTTTTTGGAATTCTTTTTTGAAGGTTTTGAGGGCGGTGGGCTTGTCAACACCGAGCATATGTTGAACCTCATCTGCGTTAATGGTAAGTGTGGATGCAAAATACACGGCCGATACCAAAGCCATTACATCTTTCGAGACGGAGTCGGGCTGGTGGATGGCCGTGAAAATGGTGACTTCGTCTGTAGGGATATGTAAGACTTTGAGGTTGACATCGACATTTTGTACAAATATATGCCACAGCTGCGTAGCGCTCAGTCTGGATAGCTTCCAGTCGGCATCTTTCTCTTCAAAAACCGATGGGCTGGATATAATACCCATCAAGCTAAATGGGGAATTGGGATCCTGTTGCTTGGTGTCGCTGTGTGGAGCATGCAAAAGCGATGATTTGTCTTGGTCCTTGTCCGATGTTAGCTACAGTTGCATCACCTCTCACCATGATATTTTTCTCACCTCTTCAATGACCTTGGAGATAAGAAGCTCATTAAAGTACTGGCTTGAGGAGCCATTCCGCACCAAGACTTCTTCGGATGAAAGCTCTCTGTGCTCTTGGGGAGATTCATGAGGGCTCACTGGCAGTATAACAGATGCCGGTGCCTGAGGCGAAACCAAGGGATGTGGCGGTGGCGGCAGCGACCGTTTTGTGCCTCCCGAGTCAATTGATGCGGCCACGATGGTCTTCTCCAGATCAGAGATGCGAGAGGCAACATCAGCAATGGTGGCCTTCCGGACGCGCCGGACCGGTCTATCAGAGGACGGATAAGTGCACTCAAGACGTGCCCGCACGCATGCCAAGCACGGCATCTGTCTATCACATCGGATCTTCCTTCGGTGACACAATACACAGGACCGGTCCGGCTTCCGGCGCGGATGGGGTGAGGTCGGAGAGAGATCCCGCTCCGTCGAACCGGAGGTGACCGGCGTACTCGGTGTGGAAGTACTGCCCGGCTTTGCCAGGTCGCTGAGGGGACTCATGTCTTACTCCCTCGGCAACTACTTCCAATCGAAACAGATCGTATGGTGCTGGAGAGGCTAATTGTCTTGCTGAACAGCTGTAATTGTATGATTAAGATGGAGGTTGTTTAGGCTCGCGTCTCGGCCCGGCACAAAAAGATGCACCGATGCCGAGCATGGATCCTACCAATTAATAATCAAGCAGCCAAAGCAGCTCCACATAGCCACAGAGTACTTGCTCCTTATACTCTGTATATGTAGTATTAGTAATGGAATAGGCCATGAATAAGCTTACACAAGTTATCTCCGAAAAGAACAAACCAGGCTGCTAAAGCTCCGTTCCTCAACTACAATTCCCGATTCCTCTATCACCACTCTACTTTTCCATGCCCTCTCCTTACACTAGCATCCCTAACTGGCCCGTTGTGAGATGCATCCTGGACTAGAAACATGCCATCCGCAATCTCCGGCAAGTCCAGGAAGACTTCTACGAGAAATTCGTCTACGACTGAGTGCTGCATTGCTATTTCGTAACTTAGTGGAAGGCCATTCAGCCTGACGTTTAGCTGCACATCCCGACTCCCGATTCCCGACTCCCGACATAAGCCAGGTATAATAAATATGACGACAGCTACCCTTTATAAGACTGCCGATCTCTCAAATGCCAAAGTGTCCTACCATCCACGTAGTAGATAACTCTGTGGTGACACTTTCAGACATGTTCTTGTGTCGTGTTCATTTGAGTATGTGGCGAGGCTATATGTCACAATGACGCGAACATTTCCTTCCGGTTTCAGTGCGATTATTAAATAGATGCGATAAGGGAGATAGATAATTTTTTGTTTCAAATTTCCATCCCTTATTCTTTGGCCTCGAACGACATTGCGTTATCGTTCATTGAAGAAAGTCGCAGAAAGGCCTGATTTGATGACTATGTGGCGACGGAAGAGCCGTTATGATGATCATTCGGATCTATACGAAAGGGAAAGTGAAAGTGAAAGCTCCTATCATTGACATCAAACAAGATCCTCAAGTTGTGACAGCTTTGCTCGTGGAGCATCCCGGAAACATCGTTCACGGGGTTCATACCACCGTGAAAAGCATTCTCACTCAGTCTATCGCCACTACCTTTCCTATCAAAACCACAGTCATCGAACTCGACGCGATTCACCGCACGCCATGAATGAAGACAAAGTAAAAAGGAATGACCACGGTTCGCTGTCTAGCAAAAGGTTGCAGCATGCAACCATCGCGGCCCTTGATGCCGCTGCGGTGGAAGCATTTCGATTACGGCACGAGCCTGGCAAATGGACTGGACGGATAGATGCCAGAGTCGCGACTGCGGCACTCGGCACAGCGACAGTCGACATAGCGAGCGGACTCTGATCGAGTCGGCCATTGGAGGCCTTGTTGCAAACAGGCTGGCCAATGGGCCGCGAGATAAACACCGCCACTGACACTCAGTCGGCGACATGAAGTAAATGGCTATGACAAAAGATTTAGGTGCGGATTTAGGTGCGGCTTATCACTACTGATGTTGGGCAAGAGATGGCCATGGAGGTCGAAATAAACCGGAGTTTAATGTATGCGCTCGGCGACATAAAGAGCCCGTTGAGTCCTGCTACATAGTCAATACAGCTTGAAATGACACATTGAAGAACTGGGCCAATAAGCAGTCGACGTTTTCACAGTTATGCAACGCGTTCGAACACGTCGATCGCCCTAAGTTGCGACCTTCACAACGTACGACATTCAAATTTGTGATCTATGTAGAAGAAGACGTTTACTTAAGTGATTCTGTGTAACTGGTAAATACAGCTTGCTGATGCTTTATTTACAACCGATGCGGAAAAGCATTCGGCAGCAATCAATTTACAGCAAAATTTATGCTTCGCGGCTCGCTGAAAACAACGGGGTAGAACAGTATGGTCGCTGTTCAAAAGGTGACCTGGCTGACAAAACCATCTATATAAGCGGCGGGTACTTCTCCGACCTGAGTCCAGTGATTCTTACAACAATAACAGGAGTGGAATATTTACTCAGAAATACCGCAACGTATCCATCATGAGTTATCCTCATTGAAGGCAGTGATAAACCAGAAATATGATTTCTCAAAAGCTTGAATTAGGGAAATGTTTTTAGACCGACGTACGAAGTAGAGATAAGGTGGTCAATACCGCATGAGGCGGCAGAATCTCAGCTGAAATAATGCCGTAAACAGCTTCCTAGGCGGCAAATGTGTGTGATCTTGTGCACATGAGGAAAATTTGCCTATTATACAGCTGAATAAACCAGATCACCGGTAACACATTATCGTGGAGGTACCAATCATTGTCCCATATTTCATATTATTGGAGACTCACGTGGTAATCACTGGAATCTTCATGATAGCTGTATCGAAAACCATCATCCTCTGTGATTCAAGTAGATGTCTTGATTCACAACTACATCCCCCAACTAAACAAATAATCACCAGGTCCGACTATACGAAGACCGTCATCCTTCATTCTCGCAAGTTGGCGGCTGTCTTCTTCAGGTTCGTAGCCCATTCCTCCACTGTAATCACGTCGTCCACAATCGTGGGCCAAACAATCTCCACCGCAACATCTTTGAGCTGGATGCTAAATCCAGCGGTAGCATCGCCGCTATATGTGGATTAGTCCGTGAATTCAATATGGATGACTGATATAAATGGACTTACATAATGGTGACATGGTATCCGCTTCATTCATACATTTGTCAGTTGTTGATTACCCAGTCCATGGAATTTTGCACTCACAGCTCAATGGCGTACCGAGCAGTTGTCTCCAAACATGTGTTTGCGACCATGCCAGCGCAAACAACATTGGTGATGTCGTGCTGACGTAGTTGGTAATCAAGATCGGTGTTGGCGAACGAACTTCCTCAACTGTCAACAATTGCATATATGTTTCCCTCTCAAAAATACCGACTCACCTGCTATTCCAGTGCCGTGATACGACAACATCACCGTTGCTTCGATCAGGGCCCATATCTTCATAGATTTGGGCCCCAAAACTCCCCAGCTTAAATGATCCCGTCTGCTGAATCCCGAGTTGACTTTTTGTCATATGGTTCCAGTCATTAAAGCCACCATCTTCGTACAACTGATGCTGACAGTAAAATATTGGAATATTCGCGTTTCTTGCAATCTTGATCAAACTATGGATGTTCTTCACCGTATTGGTAGCTTCGAGGCTCTCTTTGAGCTTTGGATAAAGCTTCCCATCTGGGTGTAGGAATTCATTAAGGGGGTCAATAAGGAGAACGGCTGTTTTGCCTGGCATTTCATGGACTGGTGACCTTTGGAGTTTAAAGCTATGAAAAAGAGGAAACTGAATTTAATGTAAGACTCCACTGCAGGAAATATTGGAGCTTAAATATAGAACGATATGGTAGAGTGTGTTGAACATTGTTCCACCCGACTCTCCAATTACATCATGATGTGATGTGGCTTGCTTGATAATTAGAAAAGCTTCGAGGCTAGCGATGGCTTGCATGATACAGGTTTTGTCATTCAATAATGGTTCCCCAATCAAAATCCTGTCCGAACGCCAATGGCGTAGTTATTCTCTAATCTCGGCATTCGATGCAAAAGTATTCCCATTTTTCCCCTGAGCTCCTTATTGGGTTTACTCATTTAAGTGTTGAACAGTAACGAGATTGGACAGGCTGTAATGAAGATGAAGTGTACATGACATAATTAGAAAAGTACAAATAATCCTTCGGTAGTACATAGTTTATACTACTCACAACTCAATAGGTTTCTGCGCATTCGCCTGCCTAATTCGATGGCCGTGCACGAATCAATTTGAGCTCAACTTGAGAGTTATTTGCATCTAACTATAAAATTCTATTCTAGGGGATGCATATTCGTAGTGGAAGGCCAGACCTGCTGAAACCATGGACCACTATGTCTCATCAGAAGACACACCCGCCCTCCGATTCCAAGATGCTTCAATCGCACCCCAATATTGATCTGGGAACATTTGCATATGCCTCACATGTCCGCTGCCCTTGAAGACATCGGCGTCGACGTTATAGCCCCTGCTTTTCGCCTCTGCTATATGTGCCTCAATATCGTCGTAAAAAATCAGATCGTCCTCCTGACTATACAGGTATAGTTGTCGGGAGTTCTTGGTTTCGTAGGCCTCATCGATCACAGCTAAGACGCTGAAAGCTGGGGCACTCTGTCTTCCAATCAACCACTCAAGGAACCTATTTCCACAAAGGAAAGCAGCCCAGATTCCTTGTGTCACCACAAAGGGCCAGGGGAACCAAGCAGCGGTTCCTAATGCCATGGCGCGCGACCAGCGGTCCAGGTTTCGGCGTGTCATTACCACACTTCCAGGTGTAGAATCAAGGACTAGTAGATGGTGAGGCATTGGCTTGCCGAAAATTTCACGATATGCATTCAACGTGGCTGCGTAGTTGATACCCCCAGTATTGGACATGGTATGTACCAGGATGGAGTCTTCTTGACCCTCGTGTGACTCTATCGTCGTATTGGCTGAACGAGGGAATATAGCATCGATAACGGGCATCATTGCTTTAGTACGTTGTTCAAGAGTCGAGAACATGGCTGTTGCGATGGGTGCGAGCACAACGACCTGTGTCGACTTTGGGTAAAGATCTCTGTATCCATCTGCGTACTTGACCAAGTTCTTCGGTTGCCCATCTCCCCAACTAAAGATAATGACGACTCGAGGATGACGTTCATCTGCAGATGTCGAATCATCGCTGTCTATCTTCTCTGGCTGACGAAGGAAGGCTTGATCCGAGAGGGCGGTGAAACCCGGAAATGGGGGCCCTTTTGCGACCATATTTGTTGTGTGTAGGTAAGGAAACTTTCAGATTGCTAAGGAAGAGTTGTAGCGTAGTTGCAATTTATCAATACGTGTATTTGGTAGATGGGTGCAAGACAACTCACAGACACAACGACCCCCAGCTCTTGATAAACATCGCGAACGGCTTTGTTGGGATAGGCCTAGTTCTGTTGGGTTGCGAGATGACCCGCTGTCTGGTGGGGACGCTCAGCAATCTCAAAAATCTCAAAAAATCTCTGTACCTCGGCTTCCTAGCCAGTGAGATATAGCGAGAGCCTCAACTACAGAATACATAGACTAAATATGACTTCAACAAGCTGTAATTAAACTCAGACACTAAAGATCCACAGATTTATAAGACGTATAGCATTCTTGTGAGGCATAAATAAAGGAACCCACGCTCTCCCGAGGCTCAATCAGCCTTAAAACAACCTGGAAGCATAAAATGCAGTTACTACTAAATATGGCTACTGGCTAATACTAGTAGTACCATGTACCTAGATAGATAACTATGTACGTCCTTCAGGGTGACAATTTTCACATGTTTACGCCAAGCCCTTCAACCGAGACTATCTTTTCCTAGTAGTATGCAGAGCTCGCAGATGATATCCAGAAAAGTATCATCCTCCGACGCTAACAAGTCCCACTTTGCAATTGCCTCGTGTCGGCGGCCAATAATGATTTTCGCCGGGATAAGATGAACATGAATGTTGAGGAGTCTATATTTGCCGCCTTTTGCTTTCATTGGGCTATTATAGGCAACTCTCTCCGTTTCTGTGGAAAATCCGAAATCTGTTTCATTGCCTGATGCCACTAAAGCTGGATGCATTCTATCTGTATGTATCAATACCCCTCAAAGCCATAATGCCTGCCAAATTGGTCTGTAATCTATATTTACTACGAAGAGACCAAAGCTCATCTGAAAATTGCGGTTAATTGCTTCATTCGAGTTGTAATTCGATAAAAATATTTAAGTTCGCATCGGAATCGAAGCTTTGATGACGATGTACAAATCCTGATTGATTGGCATAATTTTCAGTCATGATACCTTCACGATCTTCGCCATGCTAGCTGTGTGTTTTTGTTTTCTGAGGAAACTTTCCTCTGGATCATAACACTTACCTGTGTATATTCTTTTGCTCGGAACCAACAGTGTGTTCTCAGTCGTGAAGCCTGGAAACTTTCCACAATACAACTCTCCGTGAGAGCAGGTGGCCTGTACATAGGTACGACGTGATACCACAGGGGCAGCCAGAGGCATACCTGCTTTTATTTTAATTAATAACAAAGAAGGTGCATAAGTAGATATCAAGACGTATAAGCTAGCACGATTTTCGGAATGTTGAACGCGGAGCTGTGAACTGACCTCCGCATTACCTGATGACGTGGAGAATAAATAATTTGTAGGACCCCGGTGCTTTGCAAGGAGTGAAACCGAGTTACATAGATGCAAAAACGCTTTGCATGGCGTATAAGAAGTTGACATGACGCTCATTTTCCATCTTGATGTATACAATCTTTTGTAAGGTTGGGTAATATATCGATCTCCAACGAAGCATTGGGGAATCTAGCACTAAACGACTTTAAGCCTCGTAGCCGCTAATAGACCGCGAACGGCATGAGATAGACAGTGTCACAGGAAGCAGCCAGTCTGGACCCGGGGTACTCTTGAACTCATATCACTCTATCATAAATAGATCATGTAAGCCGGATGTAATTCGGGGTTCGACTTAGCTCAAGGTCCTCCTCTCTTCGGACTTTCGCCGGCATTTCAATTTCACTATATGACAATACATTCAGTATTAATATTAGCTGTAGAAACCAATATCAATATCTGTGGTAGAAATGTGGGACGTAAGTGGTTATTTTACTAGGGTTTTGGTGACAGATTTCCTCTTGCGGGAGTAGATACATAAGATGCGCCAGCTTTTTGGGTCACCTATGAAACAAAACTACCGTAGAATTCAATCTCAGACGTTCCACTCGGCTGGATTATGCGAGAAGAATTAAAAATTACCAAGTGGGGGTGGATGAGCATTGATCTCTAAAGATAGCTCTCTTATGTGACGGACAGCAACTTATAAGGCCAAGTAACCTTCCTAGCATGCAAACTTACCAGATGTCTCGAGATGAATATTATGACCTAGAGGCTTGGGGAGTGCGACGTATTTCGTATGACCCACGGAAAATCCAGCAGCAGCGTGACAGTAGTGTCGACAAGATGCATTCAAATCAAAGGCAATTCAGTGTCCTTAGCAATCACCCCTCTCTACTCAATATCTGTTGAAATAGTAGTCGAGTGTCCTTGCTAGAAGCAAAGAGTTTCTGAGACTGTGAGACGACTGGCTTAAAATATTATTAAAAGATTGATCGAGAATCATGACAAGTTGTCGTAACTCAGAAGCATTATCACGTCGAATAGCGTTACGAAGAATGATATCTGCGCTCAAAAGATTGGCGATAATTACTCAAATCCGTATTCAGGGACACACCACTTGTCAACTTCCCAACGGCTGGTTCTTGATTCACGGTAGCTTTGAGATCTTCGATGATGGCCGATATCTCAAACTGAAGCGTACCAACGGTATCACTATTAGGTCAATGCGAGAACTTCAACTCTCTTGTTCAGCAAGACCAATGGGCGCTTACTAAGAACGCGACCATGTGTTTGATGGGTTTGACGGTTCACTGATTGGCCCGAGCAACATATGTGTGGTTGGGGAAAGAGGGGACATCCATAAACAAGGTCAGAGGCCAGAGGAAGCTGAGGGTATACCTCGCTTTGGCTGTGTTCTTTGTCAGCTAAAATTTGCCCAGCCTTTGACATGCGTCGTGCCCAGAATTGACGAGCGAGGTTTGTTCAAAGAGAGCCACAGACGCCGCGGGAACCCGAGAGAAAGTAATTGTAAGCAGCAATCTCCATAGATCCCTCAAACTCATAGCCCAAGCAAAAGGAGTTATTCTGTTCAAGATTACCTCCACATTATATCAATCACAGATCAACAGTATGAGGGCTCATAGGTGGATTGGAAATGATTGAATTCGACACTCTTGCTGATCCCAAGTTAGGTGGGAAAAGCTGCTGCCTAAATACACGAAAACTTGCTAACTAATTCATCATGACCATCCAGATCTAGGAAATCTAGTTGTCATGATATCGTCATTGACTTACGGGTCCAGCTGTTGTTGCAAGTTAGTTGGGAATGAAGGAATGTTCGTTGGAATGAAGGAATGTGCCGTGATGTGGAACTATCCGTTGTTAAGGTTGATACATTAGGTAGCAGCGTTGCAGCCCTCGGGGTGATTCACTGGGTTATGGGGTAGGACAGAGTCGCCATACATTCACAGCAGTTTGCGTACTTCATCTGACCAGGTGAACTGGGAGAAGAATTAACCCAGCGTCTAGAGTGTCCACGACCATGCTTATCAGGGCAACAAGTAGATGCAATCATACGATAAGTATTAAACTGGAAGAGAGGTAGCTGCAGAAAAGCTGAAGTCTTAAAGAGCTCTATTAAAAATAGGTACTATGTAAGTGGATATTCACATGCGGGAAGGATAGTGTAGAGTCCATAATTACCCCACAAACTGAGTGCAATGTGGAGTACAAGGACGGAGGAATAAGTGCTCCGTACGAATACGGGGCAAATAGCATGGTGAAATGTACGGAGTAGCCGGCGGATAACACAACTCCGGCTTTAACACAACAAGTAGCTCAGAATGTGTCTGGGTGTATTTGGTACGAAAAACCCTATTTGCTATTAATAATAAACAAATTATTAACGGATCTTTCACACAAAAGCCGGCCGGTTTCGCACCCCGCATGCTTCTCTACCAAGTCCGCGGAAAGGACTTGCGATTTGATGCGATTATGCCTGGTTCTTTGCCAGAGTAAACTCCACTTTGTCGCCCATGAAAGCCTCGACGACAAAGACTTGATACTTTCAAGCCGCATCAGACTCGAATGTGCCTCATTTGCGTGTTTATGGCAATGCACCAAAGACAGGACATGGTCATCAGCCACTTGTAAATTCCTACTGATCTTGTAGGGTTAGGTTGGGCGGATGACTCTGATGGTTTGACTAAAATATTACTATTTATGGAGTACGGAGTACCCTGGTATGTACATAGTCCGTAGTGCTGTCATCGTTGTGCCACCCAGACGTGGCAGCAAACAAACAAGCGTATGCTGCTGCAGGAGAATTGGGCAGCTCAGTAATCAGCCCGGAAATGCAATTTCAAGCAATTTCGTTTTCAGTTGGGCAGGCATCGAGAGAATGATGATCGAGCTCATCTTATTATTAGTCGTGGCTTTCGGCCCTTGTCCGGGGGTGGGTGGATAGGTAGGGACCACAGGGCTGAAGGCAGTCAGCCACATCGTGAAGTCATAAGCAATGCCATTAATGTTTACTCGTATTTGGTCCAGGGGATGGGACCGGAAATGTTGGAATTTTGAAATACTAGCAATGAGCCTTAGCCGGCTATACGAAGCCGGGAGATTAATAGCTTGGGTGACTTATGAGGTGGTGAAGATATTTTTCAGCCACCGGCACACCATGACACATACTAGTCGTACTTTGGACGACCCATTTGACACGCTTTTCGGATCAGTCGGCCGGAGTGTGGCTTTGCTGGTAGCATTTATCAGCAGTAGCTCCGAGCCAAAATAAGCAAAGTGCCCAACTTGTTATGCCCCTCGATCCATATGTCCCCCTGATAATAATACTACTGGGGTGCTAGTACTAGGACTAGCACCCATCTTCCTTGTTGAAAGCCCAATGTCAAACCTAAATATAGCACCAGCCAACAGCTTACAAACGTGCTCGGTAGTCTGGAGTTCCGGCAGCTTACCCAAATGGCTTGCTTGATGGAAACAATTGCAGCGCCGGAGAAAGGGCCGTCCGAATCAATAGGCGCCACGAAAAGTAGTACTACTCTGAACTTAGGTTTTCGCTGTTGATGCTGTCAGAAGAGAGCAGCGCTATATAACGACTGCCTATCCTCCTGCATTACTCTTCTTGCACCATCATAACAACAGCCTCCAGCACTCATCCACACCCCAGCACAACCCAACCCAAATCGACGTCGAGTATCAGTTCGAATCCATTACAATTCCAAGCTCAGCAAAAAACACTATCAACATGACCAAGATTACCAAGGTCCTCGCCTCCGCTTTGGCTTTAGCCGGCGCCACATCTGCTCTGCCCGCCGCTGCTTCAGCAACGACGTCCTCAGATGGCTTCCCCACCCCCAACGCTCAGCAATTGAAGAGCATCTCAGTTCAGGCTGCTGGCTCTCTGTCAAATGCTCCCCCGCCTGGCAAACTTGCCGACAGCACTCTGCAATCATTCCAAGTCATTGCCTTGAACGAGCAATTTGAGGTCGCCTTCTTCCAGTCCTTGCTTGCCAATGTCACCGGCGACGTAGGGGGCTTTCGGTCTTGGCACAACTATCACAAATCAGATCTGGAGAAGATTCTCAAGACCGTTGTTGCTGTAAGTCAATATCCACGCGGACCAATCCAACCAACTATCAGGCTGACAAACCCTCCAGCAAGAAGAGCTTCATGCAATCAACGCCGTCGGTGTCTTGAACAAGTTCAAAAAGCTGGCTCCCCTGCCTTGCAAATACCATTTCCCCACCACCAACATTCGGGATGCCATCGGCCTTGCCTCGGCTTTCACGAGCCTCGTTGTTGGCGCTCTCCAGGATGTGAGCCAGGCTGCTGCTGTCAGCGGTGACAACGGCGTGGTCCGCGCTGTTGCTTCCGTCATCGGCCAGGAGGGTGAGCAGAATGGCCTTTACCGTCTACTTCTGGGCAGCATTCCCGCCGAAAAGCCCTTCCTGACCACTGCCGTTGGACCTTATGTCTTCTCCTATGTCGTCAACAACTTCATCGTCCCGGGCTCCTGCCCCTTCGATCTCAATGCACTCGGTGTTCCCCTCTTCCCCTCGCTGGTCGTTCGGAATGCCATCAGGGGCTTCGAGGTGAAGCCTCAGGACCAGAACCTCCAGTTCACTGCCGACCTCAGCACCGCCACCGAAGCAAAGAAGTACCAGGGCGGTAACGGCAACGGTCTCTTCATCACCTATTTCAGCGGCCAGCTCCTGCCCATCAGTGTTCCTGTTGAGAAGGTCCAGTGGGACGGCAGCAAGATCACTTTCGAGGCCTCGTTCCCCTTCGAGGAGAACATCATGTTTGGAGCATCCTTTGCTGCCTTGACTGTTGGCAACAACTTCACCAACCCCGATGCCGTTCCCGCTGCTACTCTCGCTGCGCCCGCCATCATCCAGGTCAACGACTACATCTAGGCGATGACTCTGCAAGAATTTGAATCTTGCTGATACCTAATGCTGATAGACGGGGGAAGATTAATAGGTTGCTCCGAAGTACATATGTTAGATACGTGCATATTCGCGAGATTTGTTTTCCTTATGCTGCGATAGAACGATTAGACTCAGGATATTGAATCTTAGCGCTATTTTTTCTTTACAATTCTTCATCATCGGTGATACCTTATGCATTTGTGCAGGTTTCTACAGTTAATCCGCGCTGCCGTCAAAGCAAACGATCCAAATGATGCTCCATTGGTGCTTTGGTTGGCGTTGTGATCGTGAAATACTTGCGAATGTGCTACATTTGGCAGCACTCGACCCCGTTTGACACTGGTGTTATATGTATTACCTAGCATGTACCGTGAATGAAATGTTCGACTGAGCTGCGGCCAATACTAAATATATAAGAATAGTACTCTGACAAGCGAAGCTCTTTGCAAAGAGGGACCGGAGAAGGGCCTGGCGATTGTGCGACTAAGCTGGCTTTTTGAAGGACAACTGGTCCGAACCAGAGACGAGACGAATCGAGAGCCTTAAAATCACTGTAGGCCAGACATTTGGTACATGACAGTGCTTGTTGTTTCTTCTAGCTTCTTTGGGGTTACCTCCCCTTCATTACATTAATAAGGGTACGGCTAACAAGCATCCATCTCTGGCTATCAAGCATCCATAAAAAGCGGGCCAAAAAGCGCTAAGTACCGATTTCGGAAAAGGTGAATTGTTATTTCTTGATTTCCAAGTCGCATTTAGAGTAAATAAATGAATCAATATAGATTGCTAATGAGGATTATTTTTCTTAATATAATAGAATATTTTACTAATCAAATTTAGTATATAAAAGTCTGCGGGTTAGGGTTAGCTACCGGGGGTCCGGGGGGCGGCGCGAGCCCCCGCATAGGGACATGTTATTGGTTAGGGCTAGGGTTTCTTTATCCGGTATCGGTAGGGTTAGGGTCACCAGCCACGTATCCACTATTTGGATGCTTGATACCTTAAGCCAGAGATGGATGCTTGTTAATAATAGCCGTACCCTACATTAAAGCCCCTCCTCAACGGGGGAAACATTCATCCGTCCCGAGCTCTCATCGCTTTACGATACGAACGCCAAACATTATCGAGTCGCTCACCGATAGTACGAAAGGACTGCAGCTCATCAACCCAAGCGATCTAGTGAGAACCTAGATAGGTATATCACGGATCGTTCGGTCAAGGGAATTGTGGACTCGGTCATTCAGCATTTGGACAAGCCTGTGTTTTTACAATTACGCACTACGAAGTAGACAGTTAGCCGATACGAGGGACATGCAGTACAACTACTGCTTTTGTCTCCAACGGAATGGAGCGATGATATCGAATATACTCGATCAGACCTGAAGACGTATAGCCACCGCTATCCTACACCGGAGGGCCATGGAGGTAATGACCGTCAAGTAGCATTTGCATCGGTCGATTACACTGACAAACGGGTGACAAAAAAGGAGGAACAGCAAAAGATACACATCTCATTAGACAGTTAGCTGATAGAGTATTAAGGGTTTTTCCTATTATATTGTATTATAATATAAACTCCAGCTACATAGAAGCTATTTATAGCAATAGTAGTAATCTATTGCAATGAGAGTAATCTATTGCAACCAGGATAATATAGGGCAATTGGAGTCACTAGTTAATAATACAGTATTTACTTATATGTTTGCAGTCTCTCTTTTTGTTTTGTCGCCCGCTTGACTGGTAATTTCGGTCTCGGAATAACTAGTATCCGAGAAAATCGCCTACCCTATACACTGGATAAATTTGCCTACATATAATATAGTCAAATGATAAGACACAAAAGATCTTCTGGCCAGCATGACCCCCAGTGGGTGGATTGATTTGAAAGAAACTAAAAGCTAAAGGGAGACCTCCCTGCACTAGATACCCCCTCCCGGTCTCGGATTAATGTATTTTTCTTCCAAGATGCACTTCCCGCATCAAAGACCCCATAGACAATATATACCCTATTATAGATACTACTATGTGTAGTTCCAAGTTAGCTAGTCATTTGTTTTATCTAGTTAAATGATTTGGTTGGGTAGCAGTAGTATTACAGTTCACAGATAAACTATGTAAACAAATTACCGATGCACACTGTGGTTTGGTTATCATTGTCAGCCTCATAGGTAGGATTAGACATCATCAAATCGGAAATAACTCTCAACAATTATCAGTAACGAAGAACAGTATCTTTCATAGTGTACCAACTTGTTAGGGGGCTTATCCAGGGCATGTTGAAGAATTTTTAGCCGAGCATCAATTTGTTTCTTACTCTCTCATCTCCATGATCCATCGAGCATGCCTCCCTTTAGCTTCATGCCTCCCTTTAGCTTCATGCCTCAGGCACTGACAGCCTGGCCATGACACTCAATTATGTCACGAGCATCATCATTTGTAGCCGATTAATCAGCCATTGAACTTCAACAACAGTAATCGAGATATATGGGGTATTATTGCCGCTGTTTTTCAATGGGTAAGGCGAATACTGCCCGTATATGAGAGTGGGAGTCGATTGTTTGTTCGTCATCATCAGTGGACGCGCGCGTCAAAAATGAGCTTCTCTTTGCCGCGGTAATGAAGAAATCAATCGCCTGCGGTGCGTGTCGAACATCGAAAAGAAGAGTATATACACACCAAAAACCTGCCATCTCCCATGGATTTTCCATTTGTTTTTCTCCTGCTAACCTGTCCCTCCAGTGTATTCATTCTGGTGGGCCTCCTTGTATCCGCTGCAAGGAGAGAGGAGACGAATGTATCTTCCCACCAAAGGGCACGTCTTTCATCTTCCGTCGTCCGCACATTGAGCGTCAGACGCGTGATTCCTCTAATTTTTCCAGCACTCCGGATAGCAACGTCATTTTGTCGGCGCCATCTACCTCACCTGTTCCCGCAGCACCCGTGGATGATGGTCAAACAGAGCCCAAGGTTAACCTGTGGGAAAAGGACCCGCTGGAGTACGTGACAGATGAGATCAAGGAGAGCTATCTTAGATGCTCTTACAAATGGTGCTTCCACCATATTCCCAGCTTTTTTGCCCAGATTCATAACAGAACTCTCGATCGGACTGTTGCTTGGGCCATGTTGGCCATCACTGTGAGGTCAGTGACATGAATGGCTACCTGGCGTCTATGGCCATCGTGAAAGCAATCCGTGGCCATCGATGAAATAACTAACGCGCTGCCAAGATTCTCTCAAAAACCACCGGAGGGATTCTCGAGCCAGATAGAAACGAGCAACTCTTTTGCCGCGCACACTAGGGCACTCATTCTCCCTTCAATTGACGAGCCAAGTCTACAACGAATCCAGGTACTGCTCATGCTCACGGGACATTCGTGGGGATCAGGCGAAGGAAGACGCGCCTGGGTTTACCTCGGCATGGCCATTCGGATGGCCCAGATCATGGGTTTGTTTGAAGAATCATCCATTGCGACCACCTTCAAAAAAGACTTCATCCTCGCTGAAGAGAGGCGGCGTACGGCTTGGACCTGCTTTCTTATGGATAGTCTCCTGAGCGGCGGCAAGGGTCGCGGGCGATTATTGTCTGCTGACAGCATGCGGATCCAGCTACCATGCGACACGAGCAACTTCAACTTCGGGGAGCCTGTCAGCTGCCCTCGCATTGATGGCCTTGGGTCCGACGGCCGTTTGCAAAGCTCACCGGGAGAGTTAGGGATCGTTGCGTACAGCATGAAGGTAGCCGATATCTGGGGCGCAGTTGCAAAGTGGTCCTGCTCGTCGCACTCGAACAAAACGCCTCCTTGGCAAGCCGAGTCGGAGCTTCAGCGCCTGTTGAAACAACTCGACGCGTGGAGAGAGTCCCTCCCACCTCGACTGAGATACGATTTGTCTCTTCTTCATGCCCACACCGTGCAGAACCAAGGGCAGGCATTCTGCTACATGCACTGCATTTACTTCATGTCCGTCATCTTTCTGCACCGCTCGTATCTGCCAGAGCTTGAGATGCGAGAGGAGCGCGAACATCAGAACAATGATTGGAAGCCGTGGTCTGCATTTTCGTGCAAAGAGCTGGTTAGAGCAGCAGACCAGATCTGCGAGATGTTGCAGGATATACGTGGATTCGGCTTGTTCTTCCTGCGTGGCCTGGTCCCATGGATCGGGTTTACGATATACACGGCTGTCGGAACCCTCCTATACTTTTCGCACTTTTCTCATGTCGATGAAGCCGATGCGCATATTGAGAGCTGGCGACAGCGTATTATTGACGGATGTGTCTTTCTGAAGGATATGCGGCAAGCTTGGCCAATGGCGGACACTTGGGTTTGTCGCATCCGCCTGTGGGAATCCATCCCTGTTGCAGCTCGACTGACAAATCTGATTAGAGAGAAACGATAAAAGCCATGCACATTTTCTACAGTAACATAAGATCCAAGGGCGGCAGTACTATAACCCCCGGCGAAAGAAGGGAGATGCGAAACGCCATCATCGACTACGGGGCCTTGCAGCCCTCTCCCGTGCGGGTCCATGATAGTGGGAGCGAAGAAGACGCAGTGGTCAGTATCCTTTACCCATCACTCTTTGACCCTACCCGACTGACGAATCACCATAGGCAGCGTCTGCGCGCAAAGGGTCCGATGATGCTGAGATGGAGGCGAGTGAGCTTGGCGTTGTGCCGCCCGCGGACTTTGACCCGTTTGACACGTATTTCGACATCGACTCCGTGATGCAACCGTCGTTTGCAGATGCCACTCAGGGGTTCTGGGAGGGCTTCCCCGGGAACGTGGAGATCACGGGATGGTAGCCGTTGCCCTCTTACTCGACCCAAAACGCAATACCATGCTCTACTTAGTAAACTGTTGTGGGCTCTGTGGTTGGCCTTTTGCTGGGTCTACTCCGTACACCCGAGCAACAATCTATCTAACCCATAATTGGGTTGACATGGACTTGGCAAATATCACTTCCCTCGCGGACCGCTTCGGGCCTCGTTAGCTATGCACATCGGTTACGCACCCATGGAGACTGTAGGTGATGGGCAAAGATGCGGCCCTGAATCAGTATTTCGTTTTCACCAAGTATTACGTCGTGATATTAGCCCGTAGCCTATGATAGGCCCCTTTTCTCCACTCTTACACCCGCATTCACATCTTCAGCTCCGCTCGGACGATGCATGGCATCTTGCCGCCGCAAATACGGAATACGAAGTAGTTGTGTGAAGATGTGAGGAGTCACGAGGTGGTCTACACAGTCTGCGGAATGATTCCACTTTCGAATGCAGGACTGAAAATTACATCCATAAATGCAAGGTAGTCCGGGGACTTCGACACACATCATTAAGAACCTTCCAATTCATCCACACACCCCTTCTCTCCATAGCTAGTAACCTTCTCTCAACATTACAAGGAAAATGCCTGATATCGTCCGAAAATACAAGGTCGCCTGTGTCCAATCAGAGCCGGGCTGGTTCGACCTTGAGAAGTCGGTGCAAAAGACCATCGACCTCATCACTGAGGCCGGCCGGAAGGGATGCAAGCTCATTGGATTTCCTGAGACATGCAAGTCCAATGACGCCAGTTTTTCAGGAACATGACTGACCCAAGTAGGGATTCCTGGGTATGGCCAACAGCACGATGAAGACGACGGCAAGAGTATATCCATCTAATCATCGCTTGTAGATACCCATACTGGCAATGGCGGGTCAGTTTCATGGACTCCTTGCCCCTGCTTAAAGAGTACCACAAAAATAGCCTTCGTTCTGACTCGGATGAAATGCGACGCATTCGATCTGCTGCTCGTAACGCCCAGGTGTATGTCTCTCTAGGATACTCTGAGCTTGAGGGCAGCAGCCTATACATGGCCCAAGTTCTCATTGACCCGAGCGGCGAAGTCATCAACCACCGGCGGAAGATCAAGCCCACCCATGTTGAGAAACTGGTATTTGGTGAGGGGACAGGTGATTCCCTCACCAGTGTCGTTAAGACTGAGATTGGTGCTCTCGGCCACCTCAATTGCTGGGAGAACGTGAGTCCCCACAGTCATTTGACTCAAGTCAGTTCAATTGACAGTCTATACTCTGTAGATGAATCCCTTCCTCAAAGCCCACGCCTGTGCGCTCCATGAAGAGATTCACGTCGCCGCTTGGCCCGTCATACCACCCGCCGCGCATCTGCAGTATCCGAACCCTTACTCCAACACGTCTGATCTCCAGTCGGAGATTGTCAGTCCGGCTTATGCCGCTGAGACAGGCGCCTGGACTATAGCGCCCACCCAAGTCGTCAGCCGCGAGGGTGCGCGCCTTAATCTGCCCGAGCGCCTGCGGGATAACGAGGCCGCCCTGGATGGCGAGGCTGACATTATCGGCAATGGCTTTGCTCGCATCTACCGTCCAGATGGCTTTCGCGCCGTCGAGGATCCGCCCAAGACGTTTGATGGTCTTCTCATTGCCGATATTGACCTCGATGAGAATATCCTATCTAAACGTCTTGCTGACTATGTATGTTCCTGATGAACGCTTGATGACGGACGATGTGCTAACTGATGGCTGTGGAAACAGGGTGGGCACTACAATCGACCAGACTTGATCCGCCTTCTTGTGGACAAGACACCAAAGGCCTTCATTGTCGATACGAACAACTCTGACCCTAAACACTTCCCCAGCACACTTGAGCGTCTTGGTTTGAACAAGCCACTTCCCTCGACGGAGGAGCAGTGATCAGCTTTAGCGCTAATTATGAATACTTTTAGATAATACAAGCTGTTTCGGAATAATGAGATATTAATTTGCTGCACGAATAGTTTCGTTGTCGGTGACAAGATTCTGATCAAAGCGCCTTGAACTCGCGACTCTAAATCCAGGCGGCCTAGAACGAACCAATTTGTGACCTGCGCGAAGACTACCAGCCCCAGAGAATGAAGTCGTCGCCGAATCAATAATCCACAGCGTGGCAAAAAAAAGAATACACTTGTCACATGCAATGGTCCGCACCAATGATGATTGCAGGGCAGTGAACAGCCAAAGTCGGTAGCCCGCCAGCCTTAAGCCTTTTATTAAGCTTAAAAAGGGGAAATGACTTTAAAAAGAAATCTGCCGTGGCGGTACTAGGATGTCTTCATGGGCCAACACAGCGGCTGGCCAGCCAAAACATCTCCCATAGATAAGACGCCATGTACTCCGTATGTGCGGCTGAATTGCAGGTTACCATCGGTCTGAGATCCCCCCCTGCTCTCAAAAGCTTCGACGACCTTGACCAATCCGTGTTGCACAAAAGTACGGTGCCTAAAGCTTAACTCTGCCTTATGACCCAAAGTATGCACGCTGTTGATGGCTTGCCGCGCTACCATCGCCCAGACGAGCCTCTAAGAACCAGACGATGGCGTTTGTTCAACACCATTTCATGTGCTGTGCCAACGTGTCAGCATGTAAATACGGATACCACATGACTCTTCACTAAGCTATTTCTAAGACATTGTGGGCAAGTGAGTTCTTTTCGGCATGGGTACGTCGAATCTTGTATAGCCGGTCTCGTGATGGATATTCTAGACAGATCCAGATCCAAAGCCCGTGCTTACACAGTCACCACCTCCGCCATCACAGTCGGATGGGGAGTCTATTGGGCTTATCATCCACTGTCACCGACATGGGCTGAGGCTGAATGCACTAGCGACGACACGATGCGCCGCCAGTCGCTCTTCTGTGTCTTTTCAGCCAAGGCATGTCTATCGCAAGTTCAATGAGTCAAGGGGATCAGCCTTATTGGCTCACTCGGAACTCGGTGTATCTTCTGAATATGGCTGAGCAGGCCTCCCTCTCCATTGACGGCGGCATATGCCGAAAACACTTGTTTAAAAGTGATCTCTGATCTCTCCTCAAATGGCGACAACTCTCCATATCTGTTTCTCAGGCTACTGGACCAGTGCTTCAGCACTTACGGAATACCCCGTACTCAGTGAAGTTACTTCTGCTTCTTTACCGGCTGTTTCACTCTCCCTTCACCCTAAACCATCATGGTTTTGAGCGTTCTCCTCCTGGTCGTGGCCAGCTTATCCACTGCCCAAACATTCGTCGGCAGGAACATTGCCCCAGCCGCGACAGAAGACCTCATCCTTCCTGGCTTCGGATCATCGCTCTACAATTCGATTGCCCTCGCTGGTGGGTGTGATATTGGCCAAAAGACCTGCGATGGTAAATGCATGCCAGTCACGGGCAGTTGCTGCAGCCTTGGCAATGGTTCCTATTGTGAGCTTGGCTACACGTGTGGGAAGAATGGATGCTGCCGGGTCGGTGCTGTATGCAAAGAGGGCGATACCCTGAGCTGTAGCGCTGGAAAAACGTTGTGCGGAAACGTGTGTATCCCGTCAGGCGGCCAATGCTGCGACAAGACAGCTGGAACATGGTGCGACTCTGGCAAGACCTGCTCCACTGGAGGGAAATGTGAGATCAAGAGTTCCTCCGGCTCAGGGAGTTGCTCCTCCACCCAGAAGTTGTGTTCGAACTCGTGTATCCCCTCGACTGCCGTGTGTTGCAACAACGGCTTCTACTGCAATGCGGGTGAGACGTGCACGAGCGACAATAAATGCCAGAAGCTGTGCAAGAGGAAGAGCCGAGGAGGAAAGGGGGGAAGCAAGGGCGGCAGTGATTGCTCAGAAGGCGCTGGAAGTATGACAACTCCCAACATTCTCGTTGGCCTTCTTGCTATGGCGCCCCTTCTTCTATGATCAATTATTCTGGTATCCATTCTCCAGCTCACGAAGCTCTACGACCCTCACGAACTTTGGTCATGAATACTCATGACACAATACGAAAAAAAAAAAAGCACGTCGCCTCGTCTGGCGGCAGCGAACGCTCATTTGGAGTTTTCAACGACACGCACCGTCTCGGAATCCGAGACTGCCTACTCACGACACAAGATATCACTGCGGAGTTAGAACGATAGCAGCCGATCAACAGAAAAATCTGGAAGACAGGCTTGGGAAACAGAAGAGGCTTAAATTTATCATTTCATTGAGAACTTGGTGAAGTATGTTGCTTTGACTACATATGTATGGACTCATTCACGCTCTACAATGCCCTTTCTTAGACAAAGTTTATACGTTAAATATTGTAAACGCTTTTCTCAATAATACAGAACCATCTAGACAAAGAGGTGGTAGAATTCTCATTCGAAGTTGGGGTTGGACTTGAAGTGATTGACCTCGCGCCACTTTGTATAAACGAGAATATCAGGCCATGGCCAGCTCGGAAATGCCAAGTCATCACAGGATAAAAACCCAGCAACGACGGGACGGACCGATCCGATAATCAGCGATATCCAGGGTATCCAGGGTATCCAACAGCACAACCCCAATCCCGAAATAAATCAGCCACAAATTCGACACGCCACTTGCTTCATCTTGACTCCTACTCCTCCACCTTAAGCCGAACACGAGGGTCTTCGAAAACCAGGAACAGCCAGGGAGCGCGGCCATTCTCAGCCATGAAGTCTGCCTGGGTGAGCATGTTTACGCCTGACGGCATGAGATTTCGGGTATTGAGAGAGTCTTAAGGAGAGGGTCAAGGATTCGGGCTTCGTCACCAGGGGTGGAGGTCTTTGAACGAACCTGGGCCTACCAATAAAACCTGTAAGATCTGCAATTCATAGCAGTTCGTCCAATATTATTTCCTGAATTAAAGCACGGCGAGCATTGCAAAGGTCGCTGGTGTGGGCACTTCGGAATATGAAGGCTGGCTTCTCAATCCGATCCACTCTATTCCCACGAAGATGAATGCGATTGGAGAATCGTGAGCTGACTATAGGTAGAAAATGAAAATAAAAAACCTACCAAGATGTTCGGTTCGTTGCACTGATATCAACTGCGAATTCTGTGGAATTGTTTGTGGTGAATGAAATGATGTTGCTTGCAAGAAGCAGAGGGATGGCGCTCGTCTACAGGGGAATAAGCAGTACAGAGATCAAGAAGATGAGGTGGTGGGAATTGAACAGAGAAGGATTTATCCACCCGAAATTAATTAAATATTAGAAGACCTTATGATAAATGTAAATTGGCGATAAATGTGTCCGTGTATATCATGAAGCATGGATGTATGTGCCAGGCTGGTTCAACATAAGCCGCTTGCCGTCTCGTCAAGAAAAAATCATCATGACAAATTCAGCCATGCTCCTGTTTGCCCAAGAGCTTCTCGTCTCACTCCAAACTAGCTTTTTTCAGTTACCGGTGTCTCCGTTGCAGACTTGGCAGCTTTGGTCGCCGCCCTGTGAGAAGTTGGTATTATCGAGTCATGTCGCTGGAGCTGGCCACGACCTCCAGCCGTCTTGTTGCCAGAATCAACTTCTGCTTTCACCCTGTTGTACATTTCCTCCACGATGGCCACCTCTTCGTGAGGATTAAGCGGACAATCTGCCAGACAGAGCTCTCGCTCGCGCTGCTCAATGTACTCCCGGATTTGCCTCCACTCATTTTCGTGGGTCTTGAAGCGATCTGGCAATCCGGAGCCCTTGAGATATGTGAGGATCCCCGCCATGATGGTGTTCATGGCGCCAAAGGCCGTGACGGAATGGCGTGAACCACACCCACTGGCCGCTCCGAGGGCCGTCACAGACGCCCCGACAATGATTTGGGCGCCGAGGCAGAAATTAATGGCGATATGAAAGAGGCGATAGCTCCGCGCTGCCTTCTTCTCGGCCAATACCACTCGTTGGTAAATGCCAACATTCGGCGCGGCGCGGAGTGCGTGACCGGAGTTCGATAGCGCAGGGACCGTATCGATGCCCGTCAGCGAGCGGAAGGCGAGGAGCTTGTCGTTCTGCGGAATAAGCGCATTGTTGTCCGTCGTGATGATCGTGAGAGGTGTGTTGGAATTCTTGTTCACTCGGGGTCCTCGCTCGCCATTGGGAAAGTAGCCTTGTTCTTCTCGATCTTGTGGCGACACGAAATTGGTCAAGGACGATTGAGCCGCCCGGGCGATCTGTGTGATCTGCTGCATTATTTCGCCGAGTACGAGCGTGTGTTCTACCCTGAAAACAAGTCGTCTTTGGACTGTAAGGCGGCAACGAGGTTACTACGTCCGTCTAGGTCTGAAGATGAAGATGTGCACTCGGTGTGTGATTCAGTTTAATGTTGGAATGGAGGCGTCCTGGTTAATCGCCTTCACGGTCGGTGCTCCAATTCCTCAAAGAGCGGCTGAGAGTGACCGCCTTGGCTGCCACACCTCGTTCTCTCAACGAGGGCGTCATTGCTTTTTCTTGTCGCTCGCGATCTGTGTTAGGTGGTGATGGAGGACAGACATACGGGTCAAGCCCTCCGCTTCCGCGCTGTTCACTAGCCGGTTAAGAGGGTAGGTCTTCGGAACAAAGTGGTCGGGTATCGAAAGCAAGGAGGTGAGCCAAGAAGTGGCATGCAGAAGCGGATTAGCTGCCCAGCCTCCATTTGGGTCGAAATAGTAGCTGTGACGGAAGCGATGGGCTTTAACATGTTGAACAGAGCGTCCATGTCGCTGTACGGAGTACGGAGTACAAGTGCCGATATCATGGAGGGCATAATTACTTCGTACTCGCCCAAGGTTTGTTGTATACAGGGGGTATTACGAGCACGTACTTCGTACATCCCGGAGAATGCATGGGGTTTGGTTGAGGGGCCGTGCTACCCATCTATACTCGTACATTCATTCCAAATACTAGCAGAGAGTGAAGCCAGCTTGCTCATCCACGATTATTGATGTCGGCACTTACTGACCACGTCTGAACACGCCATTTGCCAATCCAATCAAGCATACTCCGTACATAAGTTAATGTTAGTGAGCTGTCACGCTTCACGGCATGATGAGAGCTGACACTAGGCATTATCTCGGAGTCTCATTTTACCAATACTACATGCTAAATCGATGCATGTCTTAGTTATTGGTCCACCACGCGCAAGCCACGTATCCAGACCTGCTGCCTCTTTGTGCACAGCAAAGGTCATTAAAATGACGGGAGGTGAGATATGACAATCCAATTACTACAGAGTACTGTTCCTCGTGCACATCGCACCTAATCGTCCATGCGTTATTCCCCGCGTCTTTTCTAAGGGTTGAATCGTTGGATTTATCAGATCCTCGGCCAGTGCAACTCTACATAGATGCATGAATGCAGCCTCACTTTTTCACGACCTAGTAACCGATTCGCGACAAATGCAGAGATTACAGCGCAATGTACTCAAAATATGATTGCAGAGGAGTAAGTGATGACAAATTCACGACATCCAGGTGATCCCAAAACGGTTGTGTCTGTTGGATACCATCTGAGGCTCCGATATGAACGATAGTGTCGCATAATGGTGACGGACTCATATGCTCGCCCCTGTATACATAATGGATGTCATCAAAATGAAAAGCTAGTTCCGTTTTCATTCAGAAACTCGCCGATCTCCGGGAAATTTAGAAATGACAAGTTGCTAAGAGGATAAACGTTCAGACTGGACTGGTCAAAGGCAAGACCTGTATCTGGAGAGGCGACGGACGCCGTTGGGTAGCTTTGAGGATTCAGAGAAATGGTTGTGGGATATGATCCTATTGGTGAGGGCAGCGCCATGTTTGAGACGCAGGCCAAGTTTGATAGGACCTGCTGTTGTTCCGTACCTTTGCCAGGGCTTACGCCTGATGCTGAACGATTAGGAATTAGTTGCTCTGCCGACGAGGTGAGCTCGACGCTGGCGGTTGACCCATAACGTCGAGTTTGTTCAAAAGTGGTCGATGGTGATTTGTCGTGCGAACTGGTGTTATTTTGCATAATAGTTGCCGACTGCTTGGGCGTGGGTGAGTGATTTGGGGCTGGCGTTGACCCTCCCACCAATGACGCAGTGTGTAAACTCGATCCGCGGCTTCGATCTCGAAAGCTATTCATAGCCTCCTGGATGTTGCGAAGCCTGTCCAGAAGTCTTCGGGATGCTGGCGACTGCATCGATAGCCGTTGGATCAGTTCCAGAGCTTCATACGCATCATTCAGACATGCTTCGCGGTCCGCATCATCGTCAATGCCACCCAATACCAGCAAAATAGACGATAGAGCTGACTCGAGGAAATGGTTGTATGTTTTGGGCTGAGCTTGATATATGTCGGTGTCTTGAGCAAGCTGGACGAGTATGCGGATTGTGTCATGTGCGACCTCAGTCAGCACGTTAATGGTAGATGAGCCACCACCGTTGAGTCCCTGTCGGGTCGCCGACTTTCTGTGTATGTTGATCCTCATTTGGTTGGCCCTAAGATGAAGCGTTATGCGGATCCTGTACTCGCCGCGTTTTTCTTTCGTCGGCTCAAACTTGTCCTCGATCCCACCAAACTGAAGTTTTCTCGGAAGGTTACGCCGCCATTGCATAACTCGAAAGTCAAGAAAATCACGCGCTGCTTCAAATACAGAGATCGATGAAGATGACTCCAGCATCCATTTTCGAACCTCGGAGGCGATTTGGGAATATGAGATCATGTGTATCAAGTATGCTGATGAGAGTGAATCGTCCTAATGAGGAGAGAGAAGAGTAAGCAGAGATGTAAAACCTGGATGTCACGACATACCATTAGCATTGGTTGACGATCAATCTCTGAATCCTGAACGGCGAAGGGCAAGCCTGTTCCGAAGCTCAACCGTCGATCGAGTGTGTAGACAGTCCAATAAAACTTCTCCGCCTGGATTGCATCTGAATTCCCAGATTGGGGAGTCAAATCTCCAGCACAGCGAGAACTGTATTCATGGAGCAGACGGAGCACATTGCCGATTCCTCTCCAAGCCAAGACTTCCCTGTCGCTTAGGAAAAAGAAAATACACTGCGTATCCTCATAGTCAGAAAGGAAACCGTTGGAGTCTCAATTGAAAGGCGCGTACCCCAAGAATCATCAAGGATAAGTCAGTGACGTTGACTGCGCTTTGTAGTTGAGTTCTTGCGACTGTTGCTGTATATGATTCTTCGACCCAGGTATTTCCAACTTTTACGGACCCTGGATCAGCAAGAATGGAAACGATGGCTAGCATGTGCACCGCAATCTCCTCGACCCGTTCGTCACCGGACTTGTTCTTGCTCGACAATTGGGGTTGAGCTTCATGGGAGCGCTGTTGGTTATCTTGAATGATGGTTCGGATTTTTTGTCGAAGGTCTTCAAGATCAAGGAATGGATACTGTGAACCAACCTCTTCGTCAAAAGCATTAATAACTGCATTCCAGTTCTCCATGTAGGCGTGAGTCAACGGGTTCTGGGAGGACCAGCTTGTCCGGTAGAGGAGTATTTGATGCAACATCTGAGTCGCAATGACAGGCTCGTACTGGCCTGCACTTTGCGGGTGCTGTTTCTGGGGAGGCTTTGAGGCAACCAGGAGCTTTTCAGCCAGGCGAAGGTAGTAGTCTGGGTTGGGCAGTCTTGTCTTCTGGGAAGTAGCACTAGCAACAGTCTCGTTTCGAGGGCTTTGAGGGCTACGTGGGCGACTCTCTTGTGAAGGTGACTCTTGAGAGGTAGGATTTTGTGACGGCGCTGACGAACTCTGTGCAGGAACGGTAGGGCCTTGAGTCTCCATCACACTACCAAGGCTGAAGGAAGCAAAATCAGTGATGTCAAGTCAGCACATAGGGTTTGGGAGTCTCACGAGCCACGTTGACGGGCCCGGAAACGTGTGGTACGTTCATAGAGGCACACGTGGTTGCTCTCTCGACAAGCTTTGCAAGGTCGCTCCCCAGTGCATTTGGTCTTGCGCCGTTGGCATTCATCACTAAATGAGACCTCGGTTATTAGTAGCAATATGGCATAAGCACGAAGAAAAGGCACTTACCAGGCAACACGTGTATATGAGAGGCGTCTCTTGCGCAAGTTTGACGTGTTGGAGGACGCTTTGGACGCTGAGGCCTCCGACATGAGGTAATAGATGAGTCCCTCGGTATGTCTCGGTTTGCTGTCACGTAAGCCCTGGTGACGCAATATGCGCATGTAAACAATGCTATACTCTACAATGTATGGCCTAGGGGTTCTTTTTCTCAAAAACCACGATGGCGAAGCGCATCTATGAGGACCATTCACACTTTGATACGCGTCGGAGTGACATGAGCAGCACGGTGTGGTCAAAAATGGCTGTGGCGTGGGAGAACATTGTTCCGGGAGACCAAAGAATGCCATACCTATTAGCTAGGTACCCTAAGGTATCTATATCATTTCGAATGAAACGCACTGAAATACTGATGACATGGAGTAATAACGACACTTTTCAGATATGACGATTGGAAAAGCGTTTGTCTGTGGGAAAGTTTTCATGTATGAGTTTCTGGGGCCGTGTTGATAGTACTAAACTATGCTTTGAAGTGGACCCACAAGTGTTGAGAGTCCGCAAAACGACCAGACCCCGGACTTAAGAAACACCCCTGACTGGTGTTTTAGGCGAATAATTATTACCGAGCACTACTACGGAGTACTATTACTCCGTACGAGTATTATGTATAATATTATGGGTACAAGTTCTTGCTCACAATGAGTGGGAAAATGGTCATTGTTACCGAGCCTCGTCGGTTTAAGGTCTCATACATAGAAAGTCGAAATCAGATTCACAAAAGAGCCGAAGGGTCGGTTAGCACCGATCTTCCGCCACGGGGCCTCTCTCGGCAGTTTCTGATACGCATACCATCGGCCATGCGGAGAGTGGAGAGCGGACGGGATCTAAAAACCAAATTAATGATCGTATGATAGTTAATTAATGATCAACCGGTTGGGAAGTGAAGTCGAGACTGAGGTCTATGGACCCCAGACGGTATTGCCGGTGTCCACTCCGTGAGAATGTCAACCGAATCCGATCTGTGATCTCATAGTACTAGGATGAGGAATGGGTAGAAGCGCACTACCCTCCATTACACTGCATCGTCAGTGGAATCGGAATCGGAATCGGACTCTTCTGCCCTGTCTTCTGTCTTCCCCGCATCTGCCAGACGAATCGCGTTCGTTTGTTGGTCATCAACGTCGGATTGCAGCAGTGTTGCATGCGGCACTGCCGTTACTCTTTCTATGCTCTGTGATGATCATATTAGACAAGCCACAGGAATATAACTTGATCCATCGGCCTGATGTGAAAAATGTACTGCCGCCTCTCCAACAAGCACCGTCCTCGGGTCAAGAGGTGAAAGACGGCGATATTCCATCATTGGTTCATCGAATATCACGTCGATAAGTGACTGTCAATTACCAGCCATCGATCATGTCGTACGAAATCTTGGGCATTGCCATAATTGCCGCCATCTACTTTGCCATCAGGATCCTCAGCGCTACCGATACCCCCAAAATCAAGGGCGTTCCGGAGATTCCTGGTGTCCCCATCTTTGGCAACCTCTTACAACTCGGTATCGACCACGCTCGCGTAGCGCAGAAATGGGCTGCTAAGTATGGGCCTGTTTTTCAGACCCGTCTCGGAAATAAGGTCAGTCAGATGTCCTGGAATAGAGATTCCTTCATCCAGCCAGCACAACTGATGAGCATGATAGCGCGTCGTCTTTGTCAACAGTTATGACACAGTCAAGTACTTTTGGATCACCAACCAGTCTGCCCTGATTTCCCGCCCGACCTTCCACACCTTCCACTCTGTCGTTTCCTCATCGCAAGGCTTCACCATTGGAACTTCTCCATGGGACGAGTCATGCAAACGCCGACGCAAGGCTGCTGCTACCGCCCTCAACCGCCCCGCAGTTCAGTCCTATATGCCCATTCTGGACCTCGAGTCTACCGTGAGCATCAAGGAGCTGCTAGAAGACTGCAAAAATGGCACTCAGGATGTCGACCCTAGCCCTTACATGGCACGATTCGCATTGAACACCTCTCTGACGCTCAATTACGGCTTCCGCATCGATGGCAACATCGACAGCGAGCTCTTAAAAGAGATCACACACGTGGAGCGCGAGATTTCTAACTTTCGGTCGACCAGCAATAACTGGCAAGACTACATACCTCTTTTGCGTCTCGCGAGTGCTACAAATACCCAGGCCGAGCAGTATCGTCTGCGAAGAGACAAGTATTTGACCGACATGCTGAATGACCTCAAGGAGCGAATCGCCAATGGAACCGATAAACCCTGCATCACTGGCAATATTTTAAAGGACCCAGAGGCAAAGCTGAATGAGGGTAAGACCCGACGACGCCTCACACTTCTGGTTGCGACAGAATTACTGATTGACTCTTGTCTAGCTGAATTAAAGTCCATCTGTTTGACCATGGTCTCTGCTGGTTTGGATACTGTCCCTGGAAACCTGATCATGGGAATGGCTTATCTCTCAACAACCGAGGGTCAGATCATTCAGGCCAAAGCTTTGGCAGCCATTAAAGAGGTTTATCCAGACGGTGAAGCGTGGGAGAAGTGCCTTGTCGAGGAAAAGGTCCCCTACATCACCGCCCTAGTCAAGGAAACGCTGCGCTTCTGGACTGTGATCCCAATCTGTCTCCCCCGGACGAGTATTCATGACATTAAATATCATGGATCCATATTCCCAGCGGGGACAACCTTCTTCATGGTGAGTTTGGCTCCGTGGATGTGACTTTTATTGGTCATGGATTGGCTGACAAGGCGCGCGCGCCCGCTTCTGTAGAATGCATACTCAGCTGACTACGACGAATCTCGTTTCAAGATGCCGTACCAGTTCATCCCTGAGCGATTCCTCGAAGACACCGAGACCGGTACGCCACATCTAGGCTATGGCGCCGGCTCCAGAATGTGTGCTGGGTCGCACCTCGCTAATCGTGAGCTCTACACTGCCTACATTCGCCTCATCACAAGCTTTGAGATTGGAGCAAGCCAAGACCCTCGTTCTGCGCCTATAATAGACGCAATCGAGTGCAGCGCGAACCCTACGTCCTTGACCACAGACCCGAAGCCATTCAAGGTTAGCTTGAAGCCTCGCCCTGAGGCAAACTTGAAAGAGTGGATTGCGGCTGCCGAGGAGCGAACGAAGGATCTGTAAGAGTTGCACTCGAGCTGGGGAGAAACTTATTGGCAATAACTTCATGTATAATATGATGTCTCGTTTCATGAAGAACATTAATATCTTGGTCAGCGCGATGCGTACTTCTATTTGAATGACAGTCTATTTTCCCGATTCGTACTCTATAATGCATCTTTCTTTTTTATCTTTCCCATCTATACCTAATTTCTCTGCTGTATGACAGTCGTAGGGACTCATTGACATAAAATCGTAGGCAAAAGAATACATACACACAAGGTCGCCTTGCGGTTAGGCTAAGCTCCGACAAGCGGCATCTATTGCATTAAGACCCTGAGTACTAACATCATAGCATAATCCAGGTAGAGCAACAATCCTATATAGATTCTCGAAGACACCGAGATTGCATAAACTACCTAGTAAAAATGAAGAAAATTGCAAAAGGAAAGCTGAATGACCGTGGCAGGGTTCGAACCTGCGGCCTTTTGTGCTCAAATAACCCGTTTGATCATGTAAGACAAACGCGCTACCACTGCGCTACACGGTCTGCTTGTTGAGAGCGACTCTAAAGATGCCTCACTACTCAGGATATCGGGGATGAACCAGATGGCTACACTACGGAAGCCACTTCCAGCGGTATAACCTGTTGGCGAGGCCCTCGTATTCAAGGTTAGCTGCATGCCTCTTGTGTATCCTCGGTCTCTGATGATGGCGAACTTGCCGAGAAGCAATGACTGTCATGTCTCACAAGGTTAAGTTAAGCCTGACGCCTAATCCTCAGCGCACCCTGTTGATCGTGAAGCTACTCAGGATTTCACTCCCGCTTATACACGCTGCACTGAGCACTGCCGTCACACGCGGCCGATATGAGTGCCGGCTGCAGTGATCCGATGAACGATAGTACGGCTGGGTTAGACGGGGCTGTACTCCGTACAATGCACTGGTAACAATGACACAGCCGTATCCGCCTTCAGGGACGGTGAAGTCAGCTCTAAGAGAGGTTTTGAGGATCGACCGCGGGGGGCTATCTGTTACTGCCATTGGCCTGTTTGTAGTTAAAACGAGGTGCCTGGGCAAACTACAGATAGCTTCGTCGGTGGAAGTTATCGCTGCATGGCAAAACTTCTGTTTGGATTGTCTCACAAGAAAGGAAAATTAGCGAAAAGAAGGTTAATTTAAGCTTCCGATAAGATTTATGGGGATAGTACTACTATGTGTTGCCGAGTAGATGGGGCTTGGCCTCTACGGATACTACAATCCCAGCCCCGGCAAATACCTTTGGTGTAGGTTGATCGTATCAGCACTGACATATCCACCCACATGCTTGTTTTTACGATGAAGCCAATGTGGCTAAATTGTCTGAGTGAATACTTCATTCGGAATCCTCCTGCAATTCTGGGACTTCAGGTCAATTCTCTCTAAAGTCGCTCATCTCGATTATGAATACCATCAATTGACAATTTTGTGGAGAGGAGTACCAACTTGAGCTTCCAGACCACTCACAAACAATTGCGGTGGGCGGTGATCCGCATCTGTGCAACTATATGATGCCAGTAAGCTCAGGGACATGAAGAGGGTAATGCAAATGGGTAAGGTGTGTAAAAGGTGTGACGCAGTACCCACTGAAAGCATCAAAGCATTCATTTCATGTTTGGTGATCTTGGCTCGTTTTCATCGTAGCGAGTCAGTGGCCTAGATATGCTTGCAAGCATCTCAGCCAAGTCGCTGTTATGACCAAGGGCAGAGATGACTGTCATTCATGGTGGCCAGTGTTCAGCAAATCTTCGTCATTGATCTGAAACCTTGCATGATTGCAGGGGAAATATTGCAAAAATGCACCACAAAACATGGTGAATTTCTCGTCATACGTAACAACTGATTATGGCTAGGCGGGATGCATTTCTGGGCAATGCAGATCAGCGGCCACCACGCTTTTGGAGGCTGCAAGACACGTCGCCTTTGCAAGTCAGATGAGTGATTAGATACATGGGAGATAGAAAGCGATTGAGACTGGCCAATGGTCGGAAATACATTTGCTTGGATCGGCTCGGCCGGTTCCCATGCTATGTAAGTTGACGGTATGACCAAAACACAATGACGAAGTTACAGCCCAAGCCCCAATGCAACCTTGAAGATGATAGTGGGCAAATGAAATATTTGAAAGAACAAATTACCGATTAGCGGTTACTCAACACAAGACATTCGGCATTTACACCCATCATATCGGCCACATGCTAACTGCTAGCGGGATTGATCATAAACAGCTCATTTACCTCCCTCTTCACCTTGGCAATACATCAAGTCAAAAGAACCACAATTAATAACGAGTAGCTTACAACACGCAAAAAATCCCATGTACTGTCATAAGTCTGCCTGCTTTGTGTACCTACACACGCACACTCTCTCCCACACTTCAACAACAGCCATCTCCCGAGATGGTGGGGTTGTGAAACATGGGGAACAAAGCTAGGCCAAAGGCTCCCTTTTCCCCCTATGGTTATTTACATAAATGGCCGAGGGAAGTCAGCAATCCTCCCCTCTCGTATCTGAACGAATGACTCAAGAATGTAACCTCACACAACAGACGAGCACGAGGACCCCAGACCACCCATGCGAAACAACCTCGTGGGCCCCTTTCCATGGCCCCTCACTGGACAGCCGTGTTTAACGTCCAACTAACAAACCAACAAACGCCGCCGCAAGGGAGGTCGGCGGAATTGCGGATCACCACAATCCATATCCCTAGTTGCGGGAGAAGATGTCAGGGTAGCATTGTCATCCTCAAGCTTCACCATTTGCCGGGGGGATTTTCTGATCATGTTGAGACTGTTGGAGCCTTCCATTTCTGTATATGTGGTGGGTCGTGGTTTGTGGTCTGCGTGACCAAAATGATGCGGGCGTTATTCTCACGACGCCTGAATGAAGGGAGAGAAGTTGTGATTGTCACGCAAGAAAGCGCCTCCGCCAGGCCTGCGATATGGATTGTGGTGGCATCGGTCTCTGCTCGACTGAGTAGAGAACTGCGACATTCCTTTATTGCCTAGGGCAAGACATCCGTACAAGTAGAGGGTGTTCCGCCCGTCTCGGGCCATATGTCTGACTTGCCCTCAGGAAGAACAACTGTTCCACTCCACCAATATCTGGCAATAACTTATTCTATTAATTCTTTGACTCTAGTACGCCTTGAGTGTTCAACCAAACTCTCACTTCTCTAATATCCTCACTCCTCTCCTACCATGCGTGGCTTGAGTTGGACGGCCATCGTTCTGGCAGCCCTGCCTATGGCTCTGGCTTTGCCACCAGTACCACTACCTCAGCGCTCTGATATCGGAGCTTCAGATCTCCGTGGATCAGGTGAAGCGTACTGGGCTAAACGGGCTAAGGCTCAGGGTCGCCGTTTCTGCTTTGTCCCACCCAATGTTCATGGTGGAGATGATGCCCCGGCCATCATGGATGCACTCAACAACAAGTGCCGTTCCAATAGTCTCATCGTCTTCCCAGGTCCTGTCTACCACATTCAGACCAACATGACAACCTTGAAATTACAGGACGTCATGATCCATCAGTTTGGCCGCATGCTCTGGAGCACAAACATTGACTATTGGCTCTCAGTATCTATGCCTGTTGGCTTTCAGAACCAGAGCACTGTCTGGTATTTTGGAGGTGACAAGGTCATCTGGGACGGCTATAATGTCGGTACACTGGATGGAAATGGCCAGGTCTGGTACGACTGGGCCAAGAGCCGTGGCAACTTAGCGCGCAGGCCCATGAACATCAATTTCCGCAAGTTCACAAACTCAATCGTCAAGCGATTACGGTTCGTCCAGAGCCAGATGTGGACAATGGCGGTCACGTACTCCAAGAACTTGGAATTCGATGACATTTACGTCAACAGCACCTCAAACAGCAAGTGGAACACTCTCAACACTGATGGCTGCGATACCATATACTCGGACAGAATTACCTTCCGTCGGTGGATCGTGTCCAATGGCGATGATGCTATCGCACTCAAGGGAAACTCTAGTAACATATCCATCTATGACAGCTACTTTGAGAATGGACAAGGCATCGCAATAGGTTCCATGGGTCAGTATGACGGAAAATTTGAGTACATCGAGAACTTCTACGCGCGCAACATCACTCTTCGCAACACAGCCCATGTATCATATCTGAAGACCTGGGCTGGTATCTCAAGGGGCTACCCGCCTAATGGTGGTGGCGGCGGCATTGGGCATGCACGTAACATTGTCATCGAGGATGTCTTCCTGAAAGGAGGGCGACAGGAACCCTTGTTCGCCTGGCAATGTGAGCACTACTCGGGCCACGCTGGAGAAGACTGCAACTCTTCCAAGTTTAAGCTGGAGAATCTTGTTTGGAGAAACGTCACCGGAACGGTGAAGTCCAACGTCAACCGGGCAAGTCACTTCCAGTGCAGCAGTGCTGCTGGCGGGTGTAATGACGTTGAGGTGACTGGTTTCAGTGTTCACCGTGAGGGAAGCAATGAGGCTTTGAGCATATTTGATTGCCAGAATGTGCATGGAACAAAAGGCTTCAAATGTAGCGGCAATTGAGGCAGACTTTGAGAACACTATCTATGTAGTTTCGAGCGCACCAGTCTGAGGTTCTATCTAGGCTATCAATTCGTTATGACAAGTTTTCATTGCCTTGCCTTATAATCGTGCAGCTCTCAATCTTGGTAGAACAAGTGATGAACTTATAGCCTGTTTCCCATGTTGACATGAACAGCTTTGATCTGGGAGTAAGCGTCGAGGCCGGCCTCTCCAAGCTCTCTGCCGATGCCACTCTGCTTGACACCTCCGAACGGCACGCGGGGATCGCAATCCTGGCTGCTGTTGATCCACACCATGCCAGTTTCTATCTCAGCCGCTAAACGATGTGCCCTCTCCAGGTCTGTGGTAAACACAGCAGCGCCGAGGCCATAGGTTGTGTTGTTTGCCAATTCCAGGGCGTCTTCTTCCGTCTTGAAGCGTATGATGACGACAACTGGGCCGAAAATCTCTTCGCAATAGATGCGCATTGATGGAGTTACGTCTGTAAACACAGTCGGGGCAATAAAGAAGCCCTTATCCTTACCGTCAATGCTCAGAGGGTAGCCTCCAGCTGCGACTACAGCCCCCTCCTTCTTTCCGATGTCGATGTATTCCAGCACTCTCTCGTACTGGACTTTGGAGACCTGGGGGCCTTGATAGGTGGATTTGTCCCACTGGTTGCCCACTTTGCTGACCACATTCAAGGTATCTAGGAATCGCTTGATGAAGTCATCGTAGATTTCGTCTTGAACTAAGATCCGCGACGTCGCAGTGCAAATCTGGCCTTGGTTAGACATGATGCCCAAATGCGACCACTTCACAGCCTGCTCGATGTCGGCGTCCTTGAACACAAGCAGAGGAGACTTTCCTCCTGTTTCGAGTGTGATATTCTTGAGTGTCTTTGCAGCAATGGCCATGATACCCGCAGCGGTCGCTGTAGACCCGGTGAATGCAATCTTGTCCACCAAAGGATGCTCAACAAGAGCAGCACCGGCTTCCTTGCCCAAGCCATTAATGATGTTGACGACTCCAGGTGGGAAGCCGGCCTTCTTGATCAACTCTGCGAGAACTAGGACGCTTAGAGGGGTTTGCTCCGCAGCCTTGAGGACCACAGTGTTTCCGCAGGCAAGGGCTGGCCCGAGTTTCCAGGTGGCCATGGAGAGGGGATAGTTCCACGGGATGATCTGGCCGACGACGCCGATGGGCTGGCGGATCGTGTATGCGAACTTTTGATGCGTCGTGCTTATGGTCTGGCCAAAGGTTTTGTCCGCCCATCCAGAGTAGTATCGGATCACGGCAATGGCTTCAACAAGATCCGTCTCCAGTGCTTCCTGATATGTTTTGCCTGTGACGATGGGTCGGTTCAGTTCAGCTGTTGGGTTTTTGTCACAAGGAGATCCGCTTACCATTGTCATAAGCTTCAATCGTCGCCAAAGTTTCACGATTCTCCTCGATGAAATCGGCCAAGCGCGACATGAGGCGACCTCGGTCAGAAGCGGGGAGGTGCTTCCAGGATGAATGCTTCAGCGCCGCCTTCGCAGCTCGCACAGCCTTATCAACATTATCTGGGCTAGCAGCCTGAACAGTGGCTATAACTTCTTCAGTGCTAGTGCGATCGTATTAGCATTGAGTGCTGTCGGAGTGGCTGCATGTCCTCCTGTCTTTGCTTACGCAGGGTCAATAGAGGTGATTGTCTGGCCATTGGATGACTCGAAAAATTCATTGTTAATAAACAGTCCGGTCGGCTGAGTCCATTTGACACCATTCGGTGCCTCCAGGTCAACAAATAGGGGAGCCATGGTGTCCGGGTTGGGGCCAGTTCAATGAGGCAATTAATACGAATGTGATAATGTTGCTGTAAATTGACGACCTCTCATGTCTCATGTCCCCTCGGTAGCAGAACTTGACCATTTATACTCCATAGATACTTTATGCATGGCTGCTCCGTCGCATATCCGCTTTATAATCTGGGGCATCTTCTCCGCACGGAACTCCTCGGTATCGGCCTCTAGCAAAGTAGACTAACAGCCATTGCTATGTGGAGTAATGATGAAGGATGTTGAGATGACCTAATTGTTATAAAGGACAAACGATATAATGACGCGGAAGACTCTATGGGCCTTACTCATATAATAAAATTCCGAACTGAAAGCATTTATTGCGGAGAAAAGACACCGCAATCCTTTTTATTTCTGATTCTACTGTTATGCACTCAATTAATGACCCCCTGCCAATAGTAACAGGTATATACATACTAATATTACTACTACGAAGTATGGATGACAGCGCGAATGCGACCATTTCCTGACCATTTACCTGCCATTATGGTCCGTTTTGTAGGACGAGAGTTGTATACAGCCAACAGAGGAAGCACGAAGTACCCCTCACCTTATATAAAGTGATCGTGGAGACCTCTGGTCATCAAAGCAACCTTCGGCCACTCCAGCAATCCAAGGAAACGCAAGTCACCGAGAGAATTGCCATCATCAATCACCATGGCCTACTACGACACCATCAGAAACCCATCTACCTTCGCAGCGAATGCCCCAAACGCGAAGAACTTCGAGTCTCTTTATCAAGCCGTGGACTGGAAGAGCGCAGTCAGCAAATGGGGCCGCGAACATTTGTTCGCAAGCCGGGTTCTTTGCAGCAGTCCTACGCGGCGCCTTTCTTTCTTTGTCCAGCATGAGCTCCTTCCAGGCAGCGCAAGGGGGCGGCATACCATCATCGACAGTCTAATCGATGGCCCGGGGAGTTTGCAGCAATTGTCCGGGCTCTGGGAGCTTCAGATTGTTCAGCAGTACCATCCGTCCGATCTTACCTATATATGGGCTGCGTGGCCCACTTCCTCAGACCCAGAGAGACTTCCACTGCGGCAAACGAACGAACATCTGGAAACCCTCCAGGGGAAAGGAGAGCAACCCAGTTCCCAGACTACTCCCAAACCGATACCATGCAGGTCGATGGCAGCTCACCAGCCCGGCCGACCTCATCTGCGGGCAGTCAAGATTCCCTTGGCTACACAGAGAAGCAAGGTGTACCTCTCCTCGAAGACACTATAGTCCGCCTGGCCAGCTGCTTTATCCGTTGTGTGGTGAATTACGCCCAGCCATCCGACAAGCCAGGCCCTTTCGTTGAGTTCCGCGATGAACGGTTTACTCACTCTTTTTCTCCAACCGAGAACTGTCGTGTTCATGCAGTCGATGACGGCGGGTTGCAGCTACACTTACAGGGTGGTCGTACTTTTCAAGTAGCAATGTTGGAAGGAAAGCGAACTTTCCAGACCATCGTCGACGGGAGACCTATTGTTTCTGATGGACTTCTGGCACAAATGGTTGGAGAATCACTGGCCTAGCGACGAGATAAATCGCGCGACCCAATTGTGCCTACGGAGTAAGTGGTTCATTCCCTCCTTCTGGTTTGCAGATGTAGTAACAAACACAGTTTGATAACAATTCTTGCCGTGACGCATCACATCAGGTTCTTCCATTTCGAGATAACGGACGACTTTCTCAAGGAATACGAAGCTCTTTCTACTGCCTCGTCTGATGATCCAACTCGCTTCTTGCGGGTAAATTCTACAGAATGGTTCAACGTAACCCTGATTGAGGATCGGAAGGATATTGTATATCATATCTTGGGTCTTGTAGCTTGGGCGGATGCAGGGATTGGTAATTTGTGATTGATGATTTGTTCATCTCGATCACTCATTGCCCTAGCACACAGAGGACAATAGAATAGACAAGGGATATGAAACTTGCTTTGCTATAAACGACTCTTGTTACCATGTATTACTCCGTTGCCATAAATAACCATCTTCATAAATAGCCGATAAAGCGGTGATATTGACTCTACTTCGTAACGGACCGGGTAAACGTGATAATAACAGAGGGAAAAGACGATGCACAGGCATTGCGCACTACGTAGTGCTGCCTCTCTCCAAAGTCCCTCGCGCTACATGTTGAGAATGCATCAATGTACAAAGGTATTAGCAGTCAGGATAAAATAATATGTCAAGAGTTGGCAGAGCTTCTGTCGAGCTTCATCATGTGGTATGTTGATGCACCACTGTATTACACGAGGCCTGTGACGCTTCTGCCTCTACAGTATGCCCTGGACCGAATTTGATCTTGGGCTCTGGACGATGCTCTAGCTGGCACCTAGCCGACAAGAGATCAAGCCATTTGTCTCCCTTTCGGGTTTGACCAGGGGGATCAAGGATATGTCTTCATCCGCCCCAAACTTGCAATGTCTGTTATTACTCATTCCCGTTCTCATTCATTATAATTCACGTGTTCATAACTCCCCACGTGGGCGGTTAGGGGCATAAAATTGGTTGCTCGGCCTTGCGACGCGCGGATGAATGATGCACGCTTTCGTCACCCAGTTTCCGCTTCCTCTCTATCTCGGGATTATGGGCCCCTCGAAGTAACAGCGCGAAGATGGGGCCGCGAAACGTGTGGTGATCTGTACCGATATAGGCAGCGGTGCTACAAGGGGGATCTGTTTGGATAATCGAGTCTATCCAGAAAGGATGAAGGGACAGTAGCCGCGTAGATGTGTAAATACTCCTTATCCTTGGAGGAGCATACAACCTGACACTAAAGGGAAACATGCGGTTAATCGAGACCACACACACTGACTCGGAATTCATACGGTGAATGCAGTTGCGGCAGACGTTCCTTCACGTCCAGCATGCTGAAAGAATCTTCTTTGTTGTTGTGCTAGAGCTATTAACAGCGCCACGATGTATGGATCGTGTAGAGGTTCAGTAGGGGCGGTGTTCTTTCGCTTCTTGCTAAGCAAAGCCCAGACAGGTGGATTATGTCGATCGGAACGGATCTGAAATAACTGGCCGCGCAGGTACTGAATGCGTTCACGATCGACATATATAGCGATGGGAGGGCGATCGGTGATTGCAATCCAGTAAGGTATGTCAGTGTCAAGTTTGTTGCGAACGAATAGACAGTCACATGACAGGGTTTTGACAACACGGTTGTCAAAGCGAAAGCAGATATCCTTTCTGCGGAGTCAGGCCGTTAGCAGAGACAAACAAAGGAGCATGGAGAACGAGCCGAGTAGTAAATGGACTATTAGGTGCGGAGAGGACACTAGAAATGCGCCATTCTCGATGGCCCAGGCTGCTCCAGCTTTGAAAGATAGACTCAATAGAGCACATATCACTCAGATCACAGGGCGTTGTTGGCGATACTCGAGATGGTTCACGGAACGAGCATTGTAGGAGCTGGAGATGCCGGTTTGTCCACTGCAGAGGCTCGACGAGCAGTCTTTCTCTACAATAACGACGTGCAATTCCGTAAATCGACAAAGTCTCGCATGAAGAGGATGATGAGTCGGAGTCGGAGTCTGAGGCAGGGTGCTGTGGCGATGATGTCTCCATGGCGTGCGGTAATACGAGAGCTGTTATTGTGATCGTGAGCAGGGGAGCGATAAGATAAGCCGCCACCAATGGAGCTGTGCGGTCCTGGATTAAATATTAGCCGTTCGAGTCATGAAGCTCGGAGCAGCATTTGTACGACGTCGCTTTTCAAATGCCCCCTTAACACTCCCTGAAAAAGGGACGAAAATCTGATTGCTCAATTCTACAGAGCAGATTTGCGGTAAGAGAAAAAGAACGGATTTATTAATTTCATGCCTAAAGTACATTTGAGAGCGACAATCACGGCTCCGGCGCCCGCGTCCTTAAGGCCTGAGAGTTCCTCCCAACCTGTCCGTGAAATCACTGAAGCCCGAGCTCGAGGGCTCCTCAGACGGGGCCACGACCTTGTCCTCCGTCTTTTCCTTTGTAGCCACACCTACGGGCAATAGCTCCTTGAATAGGAACGGTGACAGGTACGGCAGCTCTCTCCGCTCGTCCACAGAAAGCTCAGGGTTGCGCGTAATAGTGTCGACCTCGAGGACGATTCGGTTCATCATGAATCGCACATCGTCACGAGCCCTCTCAAGGCCAGCAAGGGTTGGCTCATAGGGCTTCGTTGCGCGACGAGGGAGTTTGTTGTTCACACGGACAATAGCGGCATCATCTTCTGACTCGGACGCCTCGTTGTGCTCAGCGCTGCTGGATTCTTTGCCAGACTCCAAAGGCTTCCGTGCGGCCGGCGACTCAAGGAGCTTCATAGCTCCTGAGCTAACATCATAAGCCAAGACTTGGAGATTCTTCGAGATGTTCTTGTAGTCGAGGTACGCCTCTTGCAGCATAGCCGTGTACACGCCGGCCTTCTCATAGCTGGGAATCACCGATTGCACATCTGTGCCTGCTTTCAAGGCAGCGTGGAAGCTGCGCAGCGCAGTGTATTTTGTTAAGATGGCGTGTGTGCGCATCGGTGTCCGCGCAACCAGGTCAGGGAACTTGAGAGCAGCAGCCTTCATGGTCGCAAGGCTCCAATCTTCCTCGGCTTTTTGGAAGTTAGTTGCATTCTATGCGCATTGGTAAATATTGTCGCATTGGCAATACTCACGGGTCTTGATATCTTGGCCACCACCAGTCCATGTGACTGACACAGTGGTCTCGTTTTCCTCGAGGAAGCTGGTGTTGGATTTGCTGAAATCGCCGTCCGCGGATAGCTCCAGCTTGTCCTTCGTGAAGCTGATGGCAGCACTGCAAAGTCCTTTTTAGTGCCATATCAATGGAAGGGAAAGCACAAGATGATGGGCATACTTGGCCTTGATCTTTGCTGCATTCTTACGATCCTTTGCCTTGACCGAAATGACAGCAGTAAACTCCCCTCCCTCCTGAAACCCCGATATGTAAGAGTCACCATAGACCTCGGCGAAGTCCTTCATATCAATGCCCTCAATGGGGTCGAACTTTGTCAGCGAATGGTCATAAATGACCTGGTTGACCACTTTGACTGAGATCATGAAACTAATGTCGCTTTCTTTGACCTTGGAGGTGTTGATAAAGTCGCCTTTGCCCTTGGCGTCAAAAGCATCGTACTTGATGGCAAAGGCAGCATTGATCTAGAACACAGTCAATATGCGGCTTTCTTGGGAGACGAATGGACTCATCATCCTACTTACGTTCATTGCATTGGTCACGTCTGTGACCTTGTCAACAATAGAGGTTTTGTACGTAACCTCCTGCGCCAAGGGTTTTTTGACCTGCTCAGCCTGTGCCTCCAGAGGACGATCCCGGATCACTGCATTGTTGACGCAAAGCTGCTGGGTGTAGGAGTTGAAACCTACAAAAGGTTAGCAGCTTGGCCAGAGCCAGTCGATTGTGGGGGCGTTTAACCTGAGCCCAACTGCATAGCAGTGTTGTATGGCGCAAGAAGAGTAGCCATTGCGATATATAGAAGCGTGTGCAATTTAGAGTCGTGATGATACAAAAGTCACAAACCAGATGAGTGATGAGTGACGAACTGGGAGTGACAATTGAACGAAGATATGTTTGGTCTTATACGAACTCAACTCCTTCAATGACGCTCCAGTCCCCTCTACCACAGCCTTCTCTGCCCATCTTGAATGCTAGCCGAAGTCAGGTTTCCTATTCAGGATACTGATCCATCTCGTGGACCGACCAGACTCGGCTTCAGCGGAGGCTAAAGAAGGCTGCCGGCGCTATCAGTGGATCTGCATGGGATGGTGGAGAGCTGAATATGTGTGGAGAAACGTGGAAAGGGGTCCCTGCATTCAGGTCAATGAACTATTTACTACATGCAATGCAAGAGAGGGGCTGAAGAGTCAATATTGACGACAATAAATGGAGAATCAGGCAACGTAATTGAATAAATGATGGCAATAATAGACAATAGTTTGTGTGGCTGCATCAGACCTCGATGTATTGGCGCAAGCCCGCATAGGGGAGCAGAAGAATCTCCACGACCAATCCCGCCTTGCAGATGGCCTCGCATTTGTCCCAAGACACCAACTTAGGCGCCTTTGCGTCTGCATCAAGACCCATCTCGCCCGTTTTGGCGATCACGCGGCGTGGTAATTCCCAGCATCTACCCTTGTTCTCCTCAGCTGAGTTCATGAGGCGGTTATATGAATCCACATCGGTGATTTTGGAGTCAATATTCCAGTTTGACAGGGTATCGTAGCCAGTCATTGACCCCACGCCCATGGCGCTAGAGGATTGCTCGTGGGATCTGATAGAGCCCGATATCTTGATGAGCCCCCAGGCTATCTTGATTGTGTATGACCCATTGACGTCCTTTGACGAGGAGGCTAGGGCAGCCACGCCGCTTAGAGTGCTGGCATTGGAGCCGCCAAGCACATAGGCTGCGACATAGTATTCGCCATACTTCTGCTGAAAAGCCTCCTTTGAGGTGCGGAGCACAGCCTTTGCCTCTTCTGATAGGTCAGGTTCTTCGAGGAATCTGACAAGGCCGTTTTGGTAAGTGCTGCGAAAGCTCTCTTTGACGCTCTAAATAATTGTGGTGGCAATATTGTCAGCGGCCTGGACATGAGGTTGGGAATTTGCTGAGCAGACTCACACTATCGTTATGGACCACACTTTGCTGATACTTGACTCGCCCCGAGGCACCAACAAGCCCTCCTGCGATGTCTATCTGAGCTCCAATGGTAAAGTCTATGTGCTCCGACGAGGAAGATGAGCCAAACGTCTCAGCTGACGAGACATTGCCAGTGGAGGAGCTGGTAAAGGTCAGCTGGCTCCGCCGCAAAGACGATTGAGAGAATGCTGTCTTGTCGTGATCCATGAATTGGCTCTTGCGGTTGCCATCGCGTGAGACTGCTAGCGATGTGCCCAGCTTGATGGGCTCATGGACCCAGGGTACCCAGATTGGCACCTGGCATGTAGCCGCGTATCGCAGGCTCGGAGTAAACGGGTCGGCAGGGAAGTCTTCGAGGATGCCCATTGTGTTTTTTTTTCGGTTGATTATCTGTTTCAACTTGCCCAATAACTCGTACATTCCAGGCGTTGAAATACTCCATCAACGAACACGCGCGGTCTAGCCCGCTCTCGGCCCCTCCACATATCAGGGTGGCGTTTCAATAGAATCTCAGGCGAGTGGGCTCGCTACCTGCGAGGCGTTGATATTCGGAGCTGAATCTTCAAGCCAGAGTGAATCGAATCAATATTCTTCGTCTAGAACCCGTGGTCTAGAACCAGGGAAGTGACTGACAGGGCTGCATAAGACCCCTGCAAACGAGAGTGGTGGCACCCCAATAGCTCCGGAGCTGCAATGCAGGATGTGACCATCAGCTGTGATTATTGTTTCCGAATTGAGAATTGTTTGGCATCGGCAAGCTCAATCGCCTTAGTAATCGAGGCCCAATGAGCCTTGCCTCCGACATTTCATGAAAATACCATATATCTGACCTCTTTCTACAGCGACATCTCGTCAATTCCCTCTTCATCAAGCTTCTTTTCATCACCTGATTCAAGCTTAACCAATAATGGCCCTCCTCCTAGCGCCTTACAATGAAGCCATGCGCATTGGCATGGGGTGAGCCCAGTTCACTGTGCCCTCAAGCGTATAAGCATGCTAAATCGTGGCCCATAGCTTCAACAGTTACACACAGCAACTTTGTGTCAACGACATCGTCCGCAAACCCGGCGGCAAGAGGGCTTCGGAGTCAGACTTGCGAGCAACCGATCCCACCGATGGCCAGATAGCATCGACAAATGATCGTTCGGATATGCTTTCCAAGGATTCCCAAGGCAGTTTCCACAAGACCAACACCGAGGGAGGCCAAGCCGATGTAAGCCAGGTTGTGAGTTGGGACGCGGGCTTTGTTAACAACCTGAGTGATGTTACAAACTCACTCAACATCAGCGGTATGTCAGCACCACAACACAAGAACTCAACCTCTAATATAGCGGTTTGGTAGGTGCTCTGAGCATTACTTGTGCTGCCTTCGGCGGTGGCGGCGCCAATGCTCACTTCATCGATTCTACCCAATTTATCAAGAGTGATGCCAGATACAGTATTCAGGTCAAGGTGACAAACCAAAAGCTCGTTGCCAACGACGTGACTGAATTCACACCAATCCCCAACGTTCCACCCTCAAAATTCAACGAGGTATACGGTGACTGCTTCATATCGGGCTTCATCGAGGGGGGTGTCTTGAGTGCCTTAGTTCTCAAGAGCCTCGTTGATGAGGAGTCTCTGATGAACATTGGTGGTGGAATTAACATCGAGATGAACCTCAAGGTCGTCAATGTCAAGGGCAGCGCCTCGGGAGACAAGGTTGACGAAACTAAGAAAAAGGTGGAGCAAACTACCATCACGTAAGTTCTAGCAGGTCTCCCTGGGTGGTTTTCAGTATTCTGATGAGTGATTCTGCAGCATTTCATGGTCTGGTGGTGGCGACATCAAACCAGACAACATTAAGAATTGGGACGTTGCCACGTTAACACAAGTGGCCATGGAGTTCCCCGACAAAGTTGCAATCTGTATGGTCCCTCTGTGACAATGGCGAAACGCACCCACTAACACATAACATAGGCCCCCAGAGGACATAGTATGTTTCACGAACGAAACACACGTTGATTAGTCGATGCGTTACTTACTTTTGTACCAGTGCCATACTTACCAAATACACATCGCTCCGAAGTTTCCATGAGCAAACTGTGAAGGGCTCGCCGTTGGACTACGAGATTGCGGGTATATACACCTCGTCGCTGCTTGATGCATATATGGTAAGCAAAGCCTTACCCCTTTTGTACGAGATCCAAATCACTGACACTCCCGTTTCACCAGGAATACAAAGCGATGTGGGAGGACCTGAACAAGAGTAAAATACATCAAACTGATAACCATTCCCAACGTGAAAGCTAATAGATGCTCGCAGCCTCAAAGGAGATTGACAAGGGAACTTCCATTGTGAAGCGTCGTGAGGCTGGCGAAAAGCTGATGGCATATCGAGAACTGGTCAAACGCGACTACACCAAGCGAATGGAGAAGTACAACGAATACAAGGCAGCACTGGTGAGAGCCCCGGAGTACGGCAATCAGATCAAGTTGGAACAACCTCTTCCCGCGAATGCCATCGACCCATATGCAGCGGATGCATTCGGCATCGATGAGGCGTCGCGAGATTGTCGCTTCGAGATGATCAAGATCGTGCGGGAGGTAAACGAGGTCACGGCTGACCCCAAGGTTGCCATTGATCCCGATCGCAACTGGCGCTATCTGAGCCCCCACGTTTTCAGACTTCTTCTACCTGTGAGTGAAACTAGAATGCTAGAATGGCCCTTTTTACATGCTGACTGTGATCGTATTCCAGACCGACAAGGAGCGAACGCTCAGCCCTGAAGAAATCGCTAAGCTGCAAACTGACCTGGCAGCCAAGATTCAGGAATGCGCGATGCAAGAGAAGGAAAAGATTGAGGCCCAGAGGGAGCGTGATGTCCTGAAAACCGACAAGGAGTCGCTCCAGCAGCAGGTTACTGGCCAAGAACAGAAGAGTGCCTCTAGTGCAGAGCAGCAGTCGGCGAGCGTGGTCAGAGAGAAGCAACTCAGGGAGACATTGGAGTCAACAAAAGCTGAAAAGGATCGTTCCGACAAACAGATGGCGGATCTGCAACGTCGCATGGAGGAAGTGCAGAACCAGCTTCGCACGGCCCAGGAAACCGCCGAGCGTAATCGCCGCGAACGGGAAGCCCTCTTCAACGAGTTCAACAGTGGTCCGGAGATTGCGATTCACAACATTACTTGGGGTCCTCGGGATCTGCTCGGAGACAGCAACATTGTCAACAGAGTCATTGACTATATCCGCAACGGTAGAAACATCCCCTTCACGAACGACTTCTTTGGATGTGATCCACAGTTCGGCGTTGTCAAACGTGGAAGGATTGTGTACAACAAACGGGGTAAACCCGTCGTCACGCTCGAGGAGCGGGAGGGTGGTTCGCGGGCTATAGTTTGAGGGGTGTTCATTATTCCTGTATCTAATTTATCCCTTTAGTTCCAAACTTACCATGAAATGCTTCTCTATGTGAGATATCACTATTCAGCACCTTCAACGCGGTGTGGTGTGACCTCATTAACCCCTTTTCGCCCAGCGTCATATCGTGAAAGAATATCTTTGGCACTGGAGTTCTTTGCCCTAACACATTTGGTTTGTTCTTTGTCCCACGTTTCAATGTTTCCTCTTGCTCAGCCGGTCAGGCGTTCCAGATGCTATTCGACATGTGCATTCCGCATTGTATCAAGCGATTTCAGTGTAAAGACATGGTGGGACGATGAACCTCAACCGCACAGGCCTGGATGACGATTCCACTTCTTGGTCACGTAAGTAGCGAAAGATGCGAAAAATACCATGAACAGAAATGGCCCGTAGATTGAAGGGAACCCTGCACCAATGCCCTCAACCTTAGAATAGAGCTGTGGAGATTAAATTCGATTTAGTGTTTAAGCTTGGTTCGAGGCGCATGAAGCCAAGCCAAGGCCAAACAGCTTAGTCATCCGGAATAACTATTCATCCGCATCTCACTCGGTCACACGGTCGCATCACAACAAACATCAATTTTGAGATTCGTGTTCGGCTTGAGCATTTCAGACCGAAGTGATTAAAATCCGGCTACCGAATTACCGAAAGCTACAAGCTGTTTTCTCCACACATTGCTGTTTATTCTGTCCCTATAATCTTGACGATCCGACTCTCCAACGCTTCACTGTGGCACACACATCGCCCCAGCCCGTGGAGACGGCTCTCTCCACATGCGAGCTTCTTGAAGCGATATTCCGTCACCTGGACATGTCTACTATCTTTCTGAGTGTTTTGTTAGAGAGCAAGACCTGGAACCATGTGGCATTGACCTCCCCAGCGCTCCAGCAAGCGCTGTACTTCAAGCCAGTCTCCAGGTCCCACAAGGAAGATGAAACACCTGAGCCCGTTCTAAACGCTGCTGCTGGGCTCGTCACCCTCGCGACCCCGCTAATGTTGATGACTTCGATTCCGTATTCTGCTGCGATAAATCTATGCGACTTGATCTCGACCAACATGTTGCAACATAGTTCCTAAAAGAGCCTGCAATAGGCGATATATGCGCGGTCTGGTCATCGAGCACTGTTTCCCATCCACCGCCCTAGTATTCAGAGGACATATATGGTATGCACAACGAATAAGCACGCACGTTGGAAATCTCCATGTCGGGTGGCTTGCATAAGAGTCTGACACTGGAGGAAAGTATTAAGTTTGTGTGGCGGAGCGCGGCACAGCTATGTGGAGCATAGAGAGATGGGAAACGAAGCTTGATTCTATGAAAGAGAATATGCCGTAGTGGCCTCGCTATATATACACATAGCTAATACAAAGAAGAAGCTGTGTGCAGGCGCTTCATAAGCGCCTGCATAGTCTGACATATCGCTTACGCGGTGTGTGTGTCAGCTCGTATCTGCTTACATAGCAGATAAAAGCTCCCTAGCGCCGGCAAGCGGTAAGGCCCCGGCCTACTTAACCCAATACACCCCCCAGTTAATAAAGCTATTCCCAGTGCCTCATTGACTGCTATCCTAGTCTATCTATAGTGTTGTGACTGACTGGCCGCGCTCCTAAGCCTCTTTTGCTTAATCAGAAGCTCCTTGTTGTGAACACGCATCGATATTCTGTTATAGAGGTGAAAGGAATGTAAGCGCTGTAGCTATTATTAATCTATAACAATAGGAAGTTAAACAATAAAGCTCCCTAAGCAGGTAAATCGGTCCTGAACAGCTAGAATAGGTTTATTAGCTGCCCCCCGGCCCTATTCCTCGCTCTTCTTCTTCAGTCATCAACATTATCATTATCAATATCAACAATAACATTAACATTAACAGCAACAGCAGTATAGCTCCTACCGTAAATATCACGCTTCCGACTGATTCCCTTCGCGCTGCGTGTTTGTTAGCTAATAGCGAAATCGCAGAAGAAGAATACCTTATCGGTGAAGCGTGGTCGTGGTCGCCCCTTAAAGGTGGCTTATTGCGGCGTTGGTCGCTCGGCTGGCTAAGCAGCCACGCCTATTACTGCTCCTGCTCCTGCTCCTGCGCCGGCTCCTGCTCCTGCGCTGGCTGGTCCCGGCCGGTCTAGGCGTGCTGCGGCTATTGCCGCTTTTAACGTGCGCTTAGCTGCTGTTTGTAAAGTATGCCTTGCTACTAAGGCAGCTTTATCCTTATCTTTATCGGCTCCTTTTCCTACTGCTGCTGTCCTAGCCCCTGCCCCTATCGCTGCTGCTGCTACTCTAGAGGCTACTCCTGCCGCTGCCCTTACTGCTATGCCGTTATCCCCTCTTTATAAGGGTTATTTAAAGTCAGCAATTACCGGTAAAGGAGACTTCTCCTAGTATATTTCCGTTATCTGCTTTTAGCGGTATACTGTTTACTTTAGTAGTAATTATTAATATACCCTTTAATAAGCTCCTTTTTAATTTATTTATATTACTTTATCTAATTATATACTCTACAGTTATTTAATATTTACATTAATTATATACTGGCTCTTTTAAGCTATAAGTGAAGAGGATAACTAGGTAAATATACTTTTTTTTCTTTATATACTTATAAGTTTATATAATTAAATAGTAACCTAGTATAAAAAGGTATTACGCCTTTAATTTAACTTATTAAAGGAGGAGAATTTAGTTTACTTTAAAGAGGCTGCTGCTTTAGGCAGTAGCGGTAATAATAATAACGCCTTTTGCGCGCAAGCGCGTAAAGGCTAGAAAGCTTTCAGAGAATAGTTATTGCAGTAATAAAATACACCCTTTATAGTATATAGCCTATAGGCTAGAATTAACTAGTTTCCTGTATTTTTATATATTTTATTCAAGTAATTATATATCTGCTAAGTTTAACAGTGCTTTAAAGTGCTTAAAGCGCTATTATTATAAGGCTTTAATAAGCTTATTAATAGGTGTTAAAAAGGAGGGCTAAAAAGCAAGGATTTCTGTGTAATTGGGTAACCTTCCTATTCTGGCTAGACCCGGAATTAGGCCCGACGCTAGGACCGAGTTCCGGAGGAACTTCGGTGTAAGTCAGGAAATTTCTGTTATCCTCAACGATAACAATTGAGCTAAGATCGGCTACCCCGCCTACCCTAGACTCAATATAATGGGCATAATGGCCATTGTGAAAAATCTGACCAAAATGGTTTCCCGTTTGTATGGCCGTGAGTCGATTTGACCGATTTTATATACAAATGAATTTTGCGGAAAATAGGAATGCAGCCACAAACCCAATTCTGCCACCGCACACCTATTATTAGGTCGGAGGACTGTTGTAGAAGACAAAGCATTGTTCTACAATCACTTCTACAACAGCCGCACATACACTAGATATTCTATAGCTTTCTAGCTATTAGTTCAGTTACAATTCAATTGTTTATCTATTGTTAACCCAATTAAACTCTTAGTCGTTCCCTCATTGCTGCGTTGTGTGCAGCTTCCTAGAAGCTACATATAAATGAGGTTTAGTATAACCTTGTTATTTTAACAATAGGTATAAAGTTAATAGAAAGATAAAAAACTATAAATAATCCTTTTTAATATTCCTGCTAAAGCTATATATTTTATATATTAATATAACGCAAACGAGTATTAATTTATATACTCTTTTTAATTATAAGGTATATAGTTAGTTAATTATTACAGTTAATATTCTAGTTAGCGCTAAGCTTAAATTTCATCTCTTAAAAAAAGTAATATAAACCTATAGCCTCTTTTACTATTTAAGTAAAGGCAAGCAGCTTAGCTTCTATTATAAATATACTGACAGTACTTTAATATATTGTATTTTATAGGATAAGGCTTAAGAAAAGTATAATAAAATACCCTTAAAATAATCTCTAAGTATTTATATTATTAGTGAAGGAAGTATCGCTTAAAGCAGTTAAAACTTATATTTCTCCTCGCCCTTTATATTAAAAAGCTAAAAAACGCTATATATATAGATAGCGGATTAGCTGGTTAACTGCTTTAAAGTGCTCTTTACTGGGGTTAGTTAGAAACTGTAATAAAGCTGAGGCGCTATAAGCTACGTTAAGCCTTATTATAATAGCTATATAAAGTATTAATCCTATTTTCTTTTAATATATTTTAATAGTTGCTTTTAAAGCTTGCAATATACTCTTTTAAAGCTTTATAATAGGTATTAGAATTATAGGAACCTATATTCCTTTATTAAGCCTAAATTATTTTACAATTTTCTTAAAATAAGTCTTATAGGAAAAGTATATTTTATACTTTATATAGTTATAGGTAATTTTAATCTTTAAAAACTATTATATATCTCCTTTACTATAAAGCTTATATTTTACTTTTAAAGTATTTAATAGTTTAGTATAAAGAGCTTTATTATTATAATAATATATAATTAAAATATTATTTATATAAAATATAATACAGATCTTTTAAGCTTTATTATAGAAAAAATAAGGCTTTTTAAAGCTTAAAATTAACCTTTATTACCTTAAAGTCAAAGATAGTTTATTAAACTATAGCTTTAGTGAGTCCTTTAAGCTATATAAAGCTTTCGCGAGCTTTAAATAGATATTTAGCTGCTTAAAACCCTTAAAGAGCTTATATATAACTAATTTTAAGTTCTTATCCTTTAAAGCATTAAAAAAAGTATTTTTAATATTATACTGCTTTAATTTAAAGTTAAATTTTACTATAAAAGCAATAAATATATAAAAAGAATATACTGCTAATATAGCTATATATATACTCTTTATAGTAAAGCGCTTTTATAAATCCCTATAAACTATAAAGTAAGCTTTATAGTATTTTAGATATCTGTTCTAGTTAAATTTATAAGTAAAAACTTAATGTATTAATAGTAGCTTTATTATTGCCTTTAAATATAATATCTTTTACTAGGTGCCTTTTATACGCAAAGAATTAATCTTATCGCGCACAGCTTACTTAAACTTATCTTTAAATAGGTATTTTATAAACTCTTTTTAGTCTTTTAGCAGTTTCACTAAATCCTTTTAGTAAACAGTTAATTTATTAAAAGCTATACTTTTCCAGGAAAACGATTTATAGTTTATTACTATATTAAAAACAGCAAATACTATTTCTATACTTTTTAATTTATTATTTATCAGCTTTTATTAATTAAACAGTAGTTAATATAATATTAAACTAAAAAGCCTAGTAATTATTAAATATATACTAGGCTTATTATCTTTAAAAGCAGTGCTTAAAGTGCGCGTTTTAATCCTATATACTAGGAGGTATTTATTAGCCTTTTTCGCGGGTTACTTCCTTTAGAGTTTTAAGCTCCTATAAATATCGGCTACTGCTTTGCCGCTTAAGGGATTATTAGCTGGCATTTCTTTAAAGGTCTGCTTTTCTTTTATAGAAGTAGGCGAGTCTTTTATACGCTAATCTGCTTTAAGCCTTAATAGACTATCCTCTTTTATTAGGTTATATACCTTTAATATATAAGGCTGTTCTTTTACTATATCCCTTTCTGTAAAGAGGGGTAAATCGCTTACTAGAGTATTGCCTAGGGTTCCTATTAGTATACTAGTATTATCTATAAAGATTAACTATTTTAAGGTAGCTTTTAATATTTAAAGACTAAAAGGTCTTTTTAAATGCGCTAATAGCTTACTTAAAGCGTTTATTAAGCTATCCTTAACGCTCTATATCTCTATTACCTTTAAAGGTATACTCTCTTTTTCTATATTACCTATAAAGGTATTCCTTACTATAAGAATATATATAGGGAAGAGTTTAAATTCTAGCTTATCTTCTTTAACCTTATTAAACAGCTTATTTAACTTAACTATAGACAGCTTATCTACAATTTCTTTATTACTATTAAAAAAGCTAATTTTATTAAACTATATATTCTTTATAATAATTACTTTCGCTAAGCAGGGTAATTAAATGCAATATATATTATTTATAGTATAGCTAATAAGATATCTAATTAGCCCTTTAGGTTTAATCTTAAATTCTCTCTTTTTCTAGCCAGCCTCGCGGTCTCTGTTAAGTATATAGGCGCGGCAGCTATATATATAGAGCCTGCTTTAATCTGGCCATAGGTCTATAGAAGGCTCCCTTATTGGAAGGGGCGCAAAGTCGCAGAACTATTACTTTAATTTATCGATAAGTAATATTATATTAAGGCTGCGTATAGGACTTATATTGATAATATATGCTGCAGCTTTTACGCTTTTAGGCTATAAACCGGTTAAGAGACCTGCAGCTTTTAGTATTTTAATCGATTTATTTATAACTTTTTAACTTACCTGTTCTAAAGCGCTATTCGGCTTATATATATAAGAAAGGGCAAGCTTTAGGATAATACCCTTTATATTAGCCTAGATCTAGAAGTGTAATAAGCTTTTAACTGCAATTACAGCTTTTTTATTATTTTATTTAAAGAAATATATAAAGATATTATATTGCGTTTTTACTATACTTATAAAGTTAAAAAGAGCATTAAAAACAGTGTCCTGTTCTTTATTTAATAAAGGGCGTATATATAGCTATATAGTATATTTTTCTTTAAGCACTAGAAGTTAATTATCTTTATTATAGCCTTTAAAATAGTCTTAAAAATCTTAATACACTTTAAAGAATAGTTTTAGTGCTTATTTATTAAATAGTCTATAAGAGATAACCTATTTTATATATATAAAAGTATAAGCCTTATATTTTATATATATAGTTCCTTTAATATATATATTCCTTGTATTCTTTATAAGCGCTTTAAGAGCTTCTAGGCCTAAATGTCCTAATTATAGATATTAAAGCTGTTTAGAGTTATATTATAGTATTAAGGGATTATATATCATTTTTCTTTTACTTTTTAATGCTTTATAAATGCTATAGTTTGCGTTAAGAAAAATAAAAAAAGCTATTAAGCTGTTTAATATAGTATATTTAAGGATAGGGGCAATATAAAGCAATAGGGGCTTATATTAAAGAAATAAAAGATTATACTTATACTTTACTTTCTTTATAATAGTGTTTAAACTAGCCATATTAATATACAGTATATTATTGCACCTTATTAGCTAAATCCCTACTTTCTAAAGCTTTAATAAAAATATAATATTAATATAAAATCCTTTAATTACAGTTATATCTAAAAGCTTAATAAAGTATATTATCTTTTAATATAAATTATAAAGAGTATCTTTTAGCAGATAATAACCTTTTTTAATTATTAGATAGCTAGCTCCTTTTACTTTAATATAGTCTTTTTCTATACTTAAGATAAAGGAGCTGGGAATAAAGTAATTCCTGCTATTTATAAAATAAATAGCACTATATATATTAAAGAAAGTGCTTTAAAAGAGGCAGTAAAGTATATCCTATACATTAATATATATTAATACGCTTATTAAATATACTATAAGGCTTGTATTTTCTTTATTAATTAAGTCTAGGGAGATTAAAGCAGCTATAATAGTTAAAGCTATTCCTCTTTATACTAGGGCAGTAAAGTTAATACCCCTTTTACTAAGCTTCTTGCAGGTAACCTGCTATTTATCTTTTTACAAGTATATGCAAATCTCTACAGTTTATTTAAGCGTAAAAGTGTATTTCCCTTTTTTATTAAGCTTTCTAGTAAATATAGCATATACCTTGCCGCAATCGTTTAAAGGCTAAGTATACCTTTTAAGTCTATAAAGGCACTCTTTATTAATAGGAGGCTTTAAATATATATTACTACTGCCTAATATATTATTAAAGCAGTTGCTAAGTATTATATAAAAGCTATAAATATAGTTCTCTATATTCTTTAAAGTATTTAAAAAAAGCTATTTAAGCTAATTAAAGGAGAAGATTTTATTTATTTTACTGCTTTTAATTAAGCTGTTTATATAGTATAAGTGGTAGGCAGTAAAGCTTAAAGTAAAGTATACTTTAATAGCTTTAAAGAAAGCTATTTAAAAAGCTATTCCTATAACCTTTAAAAGCTTATACTTTACTGTACTCGCGTAAATATATGCCTAGTAAGTATATTATACTTTTGGCTTAATATTCCCGCGCTCTGCTTTATACAGTATATATTAGTAAAATAAATATACTTCCTTATATATTATATCCTCGCAAAGAGCTAGTTAATCTTTAAACTTCTTAACGATTTAGCGAATAATAAACTTAGCGTTAAAGTCCTTATTATTATTATAGGCTACTTTAATAGCAGTAAAGGCTAAAGCTGCAGCTTTAAAGTCTACTAAAACTAAAGTATAAATACTAGAGTTAACCATCTTCTAGATCTAATTTAAAATTATATTACTGGCCTTCCTCTTTTCTTTATTTAAAGTAATATTAAACTAGTGCTCCTAGAGTATACTATTATAGTAAACAGAGATATCTGCCGCAGAGGCATTAAGACTAAACTCTTATACCGTATACTCCTTTACTTCTACTAAAGTAAATAGCTTAATAACAGGGAAATAGTTATTTAGCTAATTAGGGAGATTAAGATTAATCTTATTCTAGACCTTAACAGTAGTTGCATAATTAGTTAGAACAGTAATCCACTTAATCCACTAGACTATTAATTCCAGCTTTATAAAAGCGATATCCTTTGCGCTATTTATTATAGAAGATAGCTTTAATAGCTTAAAGGCGAGGGTAAAGGGTATAAAGAGAGATATAATATTAAAGTAGAAGTTTCTAGTAACTCTAATTATTACTACTTAGGCTTATAACTGTGGCGGAGCGCGGCACAGCTATATAGAGTATAGAGAGATAGGAAACGAAGCTTGATTCTATGAAAGAGAATATGCCATAGTGGCCTCGCTATATATACACATAGCTAACACAAAGAAGAAGCTGTGTGCAGGCGCTTCATAAGCGCCTGCATAGTCTGACACATCGCTTACGCGGTGTGTGTGTCAGCTCGTATCTGCTTACATAGCAGATAAGAGCTCCCTAGCGCCGGCAAGCGGTAGGGCCCCGGCCTACTCAACCCAACAGTTTGCCAACAGTCAAGTAAGTAGTCCCCTTATGATATGAGCCCCAGTTCGTCAGCATGGATTGGCGAACGAAGGCAAGAGTGAGTCCGGCCCAGTGGATTGCTTCGTGTGCTGTCTTAACAGCGGGTGGTCGTCTGAATTCCTCTTGGCCACTGTACTCACCTGCATATCGCACCCACTTGCCTGCTCCAACCCAGCCAGACATCATCACCACCATCCATCCATACTCTCCTTGAAGCCTCATCCGGTTCCCACCATCGACAATCATGCCCGAAGACTTGCATCGCAGACTTAGCAGATTCGAAGTTGAAGAAGTGAAGCGGAGGAACCAGTCCGACAATCCCCAGAACCATTCCCCCAACCCCCCAGGCTGGACTACCCCCTGGCCGCATCACATCTGGGTTGCAGGCGTAAAGGCCCCTGCCTCTGAATGGCGCCCACCATAGACGCGCTATCCTATTGTTTTTAATCCTGATGTCAATTTCGACGCCGGAAGAGCTTCAGAAGCTCCTTAGTCTGCCTTCAGTCTCTTCAGTTTTAGCAACGACGAAAACCAATCCATGGACTGATGGTGATGAGGGCTCCCCCGACCCAGAGATCGGCAGGATCAATCTAATAGCGGCAATCGGCGGACATGTATACTCCTTCCCGAACTACGGGGTAGGCTTATGGTTTTTCATGTAGTCAGTTCTCATTTCCATTTCCATCTCACACAGAGGTCTAGCTATGATAACAGCAACTGTCATTCGGGGGGTCTGACTCTGCCTGGGATGCACCTCTCTTTGTATCAGGTGTTTTTAGAATTGAGCTCCACGTTGGGGCATCTGAATTAGCCCAAGCTTTCCATGTTTTATGCTCTTGATGTCTCGATTAAGTGATACTTGGGACCTCTCTTTTGACTTCCCGCACGAGAGAACGCATGAAAACACCACCTTATCCCAGTGCGAATTATACTACGGCAGGAGTAAAGTTATCGTCTCCCTTGAGCAATTGGAACCACAGATGTCCAAATAACCCGATGATGCTGGGTGGAGGCAGCTAGAATCACCAAGTCTCCGCTCTTGCAAGACCCTGCTATCATATCCTATCTTATCCCTTTACTAAAAAAGGCAATCAGGAATTACTCTAGACCCGTGTGTCAAGCGTCGTCGGTTTTCTGACATCCTGAAATGGAGAATATTTGAGCAATTTCTCTGCCATCTGTCGGTTTTATGGGAATCCGCATAATCGCGGATGCCCCTGCTCACTGGCTGCCCCCATATCGAAACTAATGCAGCCCTCTTTTGCTTGCTGTACTACTAGTACTCTTATCCTTGCAGTGGTATCCTTGATGAGTTGTTCTCCCAATCCCCGTCCCCGATGCAATAACCCCGTAGTAATGGATTTGTGGATTAGTTGTGGGCCTCTCTGGACACCCTTGACGGATAAGATCACAGGAGTAGTACCACAGTAAGAGCATTCATCCCCCACAATCCATGGGTATATTACCTCGAACAGCCTGCAATTCTTACTCATAGACCCTTGGTATGCATAACATGATGGTAGTTCATATCAGTTGAGTGAAAAATGGGTAGCGAGCGGCTAGTGGGGCGATGAAACGAGGAATTTGGGACGACCAGCACACTGGGAGGACTCTTATGAAGTCATACTGAAAAGGGATGCTAATTCTTCCTTCAGGTTAGTGTATGACCATGTTACCAAGCTGAATATCTCTGTCTGCATCCATTGATGTCGACTTTAATGCCGCCCAGAAATAAGCCCGAATCGAGCCTGCAAATCACAACAAGATTGCTGCGGACGGAGCCCCACATTCTCCAATAGGAAGAGAGACTCTGGACGCGTTGTGTGCACTCGTATTGCCTTAGCTGGTGTTCGTGTTATGTTGAAGCCGAGGACCTCTATGAGAAGTAGTGCTGGGAGGTGTTGTTCATAGCCTGAATAGAGTCCCGGCAGTCGGTAATCTAAGAGGGATTTCCTCCACGTAATTCTGGTGGCGTAGTCTGTCTACCGAATTGAACATGGTTTGTGTGTTTTGTTGACGAGTCCTTTTTACTACTCGCTCATATAAGGCAGCCACCCCGAAATTGCCTGCGCTATTTGCCACTACCGCTGTAGTTTGACAGCAAATACTTGCAGTATTAGGGGGTCTAGTACTATTAAGGGTTAAGATTTCAATGGTGAAGGAATAGCGCTTCATATATTGCTGACGCCTTAGCCCTCACTCACTAGCTCTCACCTCATAACTGTCAAGATCCATTATAATATTTAATTAAGGCGATACGGCCCCCACCTGTAGTACTCGTACTTCATTGGAACTTAAGCTGCGTTAACGTGAATCAACCTGAAGATACGCAAAATGGTGCAGAGTCACCGGACTTTTCACGTCAGCCCTGGATTAGCGTTGCGGTGTGTCTTTGCGTTTTTCAAGCCATAGCAACCACCGAGGTGGACACTGGACTAGTTAGTAGTTGTTCTCTATTTCTAGCACATAACCTACCAAGAGACCGACCACTGTCCATGTTTCAATCAGCTCTCAGCCCACTGAATGTGGTGTTGATAGAGCCCCTATTGATATCCGTTTTCTCGACGACAGTGTTCCTAAAAAGCTACAGTCGTTCATGATGTGTGAAATTTGTCCGCGTCCTTGTGGGGGAAAGGCAGTTATATTTGGGAGCTCTGCGGTGATCGGCTTCTGCACACTCGATACGCCGTCTTGCAGAGGTGACTGTCACGTCGTGACAGCGGCATGGGGATACCGAGAAGGAGCCGTTGATAAAAGAATGTGAAATAATTGGGCTTGAACTCGCTGGATCGCTGGGACGTGGCGTTGATATCATTTATTTATTGATTGGTTAACCATCTGCCGTGATATGTGGCGGCGAGCTGGACATGTGATGCGTCCGGCATCTGGCAGAAGTTGGCCGTCCTTCAGCCCGATCGGTACCCGGCAGGGGCAATACAGAATATATATGATGCGTCACTTAACTAGCAAAGATTACCGTAAGCCTCGCGGCGCCTGTTTTTTGACATATCGGAGATGATGTCGGCGATGTAGGCGAGTTTATCCCTGCAACCCAGATACCAATTTTAACATCATCAAAATCATGGGTTTGGATGCACACTAGGAAAACTAGTCTTCAAACCAGTCGTAATCAATGGTCGCACGATGACGGTCTGTGTTTTTTAGAAGACTAGTTTTTAAACCAGTAATGAATGGCCGCGCCATGGACGCTGTCACGTTTGCTTTACGAGGAGCTTTAATCTTAATTATCTGGATCCGTCGATTGGCAGGGAGGCATTTACCCAAAGGCTTTTAATCCTTCAGATCCCCACCATCCTTTTAACGATGTCGAGGCCTTTCTAACAAGCAGGAGAACATCTCAGAATTCTCCTCTTCCACGTTCTTTTCCCCTGTTGGGCCCCCATCCATTCTTTTATCGACAACGCTCTCTCCAAACCTCCATCATGGATGTCATGCAAATTGCTTCCATATACTTCGGGATCTTCCTGGGCGTCTTTGTGTTTGCTATGACAAAGATTGTTAATCAGACTTACACCATCTGGACACGTACACGAAGCCTTGCCAATGCCTACTTATACTTCATCTGGATAGAGGCAATAGTAAATTTCATCTGGGCCCTCATTACCTATGTGTACTTCTGTGAAGTCATTCCGCCAAGGTAAATATCACACAGTCATTGTATGCAGAGTTGACGCTAACCATCGCCTCCAGTCCCGCATTCTTCATAGGCACTGGTAATTACCATCGCAACCATGTTTTATTATGATGAGATGCTTGACAACTAACATGTTCATAGTGGGGCTATGGTCAATCCAGACTCAACTTCTACCACAGATTATTGCCAACCGTGTCTCCTTGATTATGACTAATAAGCGTACAGCCAGGAATCTGAAACTGGGTCTTTTCATTGTAATTGGCTGTGTCAACATAACCGTTTGTTATGTCTGGACTGTTGCACAGTTGTCGACAGCTACACCCATCCAGATTTACGTCAACAAATGGTCCGAACATATCGAGAAGTCCTTTTTCCTCATCGTTGACTTGGCACTTAACTTGTACTTTCTCTACTTGGTTCGCTTCCGGTTGATTGAGGACGGGCTAAGCAAGTACTGGAGGCTCTTTAACTTCAATGCCGGAATTGTGGTTCTCTCCACATCTATGGATATTCTACTTCTCGGTTTCTTGAACTTGCCAGACCCTTATTTGTGAGTTTCTAACTATAGTGGCTGTTCCACCTTTGATATTGCTATAAGTAATCTAATCAACTGACACGGCCTGTGCAGGTACATCCAATTTGCCCCTCTCGCCTACATCGTCAAGCTATACATCGAGCTTCTGATGGCCGTTTTGATCTCCAAGGTTGTACGCAGCCAAGAATCTCGACGACCTGATTTGTACGACGGCACCAGCCACAACAAGACCACCCCGACCAACCATGTCACTTCCCGCGTTGTCATCACTGGCCCTCCTGTGAAGGATGATGATGGACTGGCTCGTCAAAACAGCTCTAGCTCGGACGTGCATTTGACGACATATCGTGGTGATAACGGTATCATGAAGACGGTTGAGACTACGGTGATAGTGGACGATGCTGAGGACAGTCACAGCGATCGCATCTAGAGAATTGACGAGATGATGCTTTTTTCTGGCATGACTATGGATGTCTATGGGTCTGTTAATAAAATTCAAGTTAATTATATAGACATTTTAATAAAGTAAATCTCGTGCTACTGGTATGCTGGCTAATGGAAGCCGTCTCGGATGGGTGTTGGGTAGCGTGAGAGAGCCAATGCCGAGGCGTCTGCTCCCTCTTTGGCATTATAGCATTACTACTGTACGGATGCGGCAAAAGATTTTGGCCTATCCACTCTTTGCTATACATTCGACTGTTCAATTCAGTCGATTACTGATCATGTCACTGTCAACGTAATTGTCATGGGTGCGAAATAGGTGATGACAACGCGGGTGTGGCTTGGTCTAACGTTTTGCCTTTCGTGTTCCTGCCTCCCGACGGAAGATCGCCAGCCTATCTTGATGTCAAAACCAATAAGCACTAATAACTGGTGACATCCTCGAAAATCTGATCCCGAACACAAACGCGCGATAGGGACAAAGGAAGTAGCTCATTGTCGAGTCATGCTCAACCTTATTAGTGGTCTTAACCCACAAGGCATTGTGTGTTCATACTGAAGATTTCACCCGCCTCGTAGGGACAAAAGCGGATAGTGAAGAGGCCAGCCTCACAATCACTACCATTCTCCTGATACTTTGCATAGGCATTTGCCATTCTTTCTGTACCATAACTGGTCCCACCAATTTTATATGAGTGGCCCGGGTATTGTGGTGGCTCGGAGATTTTGTGGCCTACTAAAAGGTCCTTTCAGTTGGTGTTCACGAAGTATACACCAACGGGAATAACGTTCTGTGACTTTTGCATTTTTGCTGAATCTACACGTATTTATTGGTACATTACACAGCTTGTACTAAAGGCTATATAGAGAGACCGGTGGGATAGGCTCTATATAGGTATAGCTCTATTGTGTCAGACCAAAATCCAGTAAAATGTGAGCCCACAATATGCTGACCTCAAGGAATGCGACATATTGCTTATGCCCTGTTGACAAGGCAACTCGGACACTGCACCAAGCGGGGGATCATGTCGCAAAGATCAATAAAGATAGCCAACTGTCAGGTCCCATGTGGAAAGCACTGGCTATATTATAAATTACTAGTACTAACTGTAGTATCTACAAACATGGGTTACTTAATATTATCTCGAGTTCTAAGCGAGATGGGTGACATGTCGGCTGGGTGCAGTGGGGCCAAACCCTCTTGCTACCCTACATCAAAGTTGACTTACGAGTACGAGCATCTTACAGCGGTTTCAGTTCCGTCCGGGGTAACTGGCATCCTATCGCTAAGTTCACAGGATACGAGCAGCAAAGCTAGGGGTGCTCCCTATGTGGATGTGGATCTACTGTAGGGTCAATATGCGGAGTAAACAGTTCATCAGGTGTCAGGAGGCCCGGCCCATAGTCAGGATCATGTGACTAGAAAGGAATATTCAAAGGAAGACACTTCCCTCTGGGATAGAAAGAAAGTCGGAGATCAATACAGTCACTCATCTTCTCCCTAAATGCTAGGCCCCAGCTACGCTGTGACTCGGATCCGTCCCGGACTCCTTCACTCTCCTTGTGCCTCTGTCTCTGACATCAGGTAGCTAGACTAGCACAGCGTGTCCTCTACCCTAACGAGGGATTAGTCTTGTTTACAAACTGCCTGAGCTTAGTGACTATCAATGTTACCTTCTACTTCTTCCTCATGCCTTTTCCAAAGGAACCAATGGAAGATGAACGGTCTCACTGTCAATCTTCAACCCCACTCAAACGGCCCTACTCGTGAGTGTGGACGCGAGGGCATGTGGGGAATAGTAACTACTCCGTAGTAGGGCTAGGTAATTCACAGGCCTTTCAAACCCCACAAAAATGGGAGACGTTTGTTGTCAAAAAGAAATGCCGGCGTCTGTTTCGGCCCTACTTGACGCATTAGTCATGGTCTCAGAGAAATGTGGCCGTCGTAGCCGTAGAATCGGGATGATAAAATCCCGACCGAACGGAAATCCGATTAAGGGTCAGATTGGCTGCATGAGTGGTATATTCTGTGGCTAAGAGGTGGACATAAAATCAGAACTTACAGGATCGCTATTCCCTTTTTTAACAACCATATACTAATCAGAGGTAAATAGTATTCATAGCATTATATAAGCGTCCATATATATCTTCTCACACAGTATGATAATGATTATAGTTTCTATACACCTATTCTTAATATAGCCGAGCTAGCATTACTTTTCTACAATTATACTGTTCAATTTCAAAGGCAAAATAGTATATTTCTATCTGTTTACTTTGTCGGGGGAATACACACACATACACACACACACACGAACGTATGGATAAGGCGTGCTGTAGCACGGCTAATAGAACCACGAAGTTGGAGATACTGATACACAGAGATACTGCAGATCATTTGATCATGATGCTGGCAGCCAGAATGAACACTTATTGGCCCTCCAGCTCCTCTATGGTTGTTGCAAGTGAGCCAGGGGTAGGAAATTAAAGGGAAAGAAGGTTGATGTGTATTAAACTAAAACTACTTGCCTCTCTTTATGGCTAACGCCTAGACTTTATCTATATTATTATTTCTAGCTACTATTACTAAGTGGACGAACCAGTAGCCGCAAATTTATTAATGTTTAATAATAATTATGCCTAGCAGCTTGAAATAGAAGGCGGTTTAAAACCCTACTCCGTAGTACTGAGTTAGAGAATTACTATTTAGAATACACATAAGCCTAGGCGGTGGATGATTGTAGCATAGTTAAAATGGAGCAAGGTCTTCGTATGTGTTGGCAAGTGTCGACTTTTAGCGTCACCATTGAGTTGAAGAAACTAATTACCAATAATTTGGAGTGTATTTTGCTGAGATCATACGCATGTTGTACGGAGTGGCAGATATGATATGGATCGATGCATTATTGATCCAGTAGATAACGAGATCCTGGTGATGGTGAGACATCCGATTGGCGTGAGGCCTTGGGCGACCAAAGGAAAGATTTAGAGTAGAATATAGCGACTACATCAAAAGTAGGGCGTTTGTAGGGAGTAGTTAATAGTGGGTTACAAACTGGTAACGCTAATCAATTCCCCACCCCAGTTCACCGATTCCGACGAGTTGCGAGTCTAATCTGGGGTACGCGAATAGTCAAGGCTTTGATGGAGGCTATGCACAAATATCGGTATGAAGACGCTGCTTATACCAGAACACGATTTCGAAGGAAGAATTGGCCAACATAGGTGGGTTAGATGAACATGCTATGCTTATCACTATTTCGAGCAGATCACTATAAATTTCTCTTGGTGTATATGTTGCAGTTTTGAAGCCTTTTGATTCGAGACTGAGCTTTTTCTTCACAGGGCATGGAGAAGCTTGTGATAAACGAGTTGTTTCACATGAAGGAAACAGCTAATGTATTGATAATCGACTGGCAGACAAAAATATTTAAGGAACAGAGTTGTGTACCAATATTACCACTGTTTGTTTGTTTGTTTGTTTTATTATTTACATCCACTAAGTAAGCTAGTTACATAAATCCTTTATAGGCAATAGGACGTTAAGAGCCGGCGGCTTATACCGCTATTCGCTAAGTTTCAATTTACAAAGGAAAAAGGGTTAATCTAGGTAGTGTTAATCTGTTTCCGCCAGGGGAGGGCTATAAGGGTCCGCTTCCTCCACTAGTTTCTAGAAGGCTTTATTTCCTGTAAGTCTAAGTAGGTAAAAAGGGGGGGTCTCTCTTAAGGGGATATCTAAAAGGAAGGGCCTGATTATTCTATATTCCGCGAAGTGGCTTTATCTCTTTAGTTCGCTGCACTTACAGGCAGACTCTCTATTATGCCTAAAGCATTTATAGTATTCCTAGAAGTCTTTATATCTTAATCTTTCTGCTAGAAGCCTATAAAGGATAGGGTATAGGAGTTTAAGTTTTAGGGGGGAAGCTGGGGCCTTAAATCCTTATCATTTATAGCCTTTTAAAGTCTTACTAAGCTATTTTTACTCCTTTACCTCTGCGACTTCTTTTTTAATCTATCTTTTAATATATATAATTATAGCCTAATTCTATAGCGCAGTAGGGAAAGCCACGCCTTATTTAGTTAAATAGTTAGCTTATTTATTGCCTATAATATCCTTATATCCCAGGACTTATAAAATAAAGGTCCTGTAAAGCAAAATACTTTATACTAGTTTCTAGAAATATATATATACTCTTTATATAAATAGGGGGGGTTTATTAAATAACCTATTAATAACCAATAAATTATCTAGGAAAAGGAAGGCTATTTAAATTGTGCAGTTTTCCTTTATATATCTAGCCACTAGCTTTATAGCCTTTAAGGCAGCCTATACTTCTATATTATAGACCTTTACATTATTAAAGCATTTAGTGTCTATAGTTGCTTTTACTTTATAGTAAGTGACTGCTTTCTAACTTATATTCCCTTTAATTTAAGACCTATTAAAGTAGGCTAAAATTAAGTGGGGGGGGGGAGGGAATTAATTAATTCCAGGTATTTCTTTACTGCAGTTAGTTTGCCTATACCTTTTAGGTTAAAACTAGGGAGAATATATAAGGATTTTTTAATAAAAAGGGTAGGTTTAATAGTTCTGTTAACTAGAGCGGCAGTATATTAAAGTCTGGTTTATAATAGTTAAGGAAGGAGTTTTTTATTAATACATTAACTGATTAAGTAGTTTTAATTTAGTCCCGCGAATCTCGCTATGTATTTAAGTTAGGCTTAGGCTAAGGCAATGCTGGCTAGGGGGACCTTTAACTTTCTATATAAAACAGGAATGCTTATAGTTTTCTAAATTAAGAAAACTGCCTTTACTGCAGTTTTAAAGGCTTTATTTATTTTATCTACTAGGCTAAATACTCTTATATTTACCTACTTAATAGGATTAACTTATCATTATTATTTATATCCTAACTACTATACTTTTATTTTATATAAAGTAATAAAAAGGATATAGGCCTTTATAGCTTGTATTATAGTTTTAAAAGGTAAGCCTTTTTAAGTTTTATTAAGCGATTTAAAGAAATTAAAGACTTTATATACTTTGCTTATTAGTGTTTTTATATATTTCTTAAAAGAGAGCTTTAAGTTAAAGTAGACTTTTAGCTATTAAATATTCTCTTTAAGCTAGACTGGTTTTCCTTTTATTATAATACCTTTTTTATATATTTAGCCTTTTATATAGTAAAAGTATAGTAATTCTGCTTTAATATAATTAAAAGATACTATATTCTCTACTCTTTATTTTAATATTTTATTAAAAGCCTATTATATAAAGGTAACTGTTTCTTTAATAGACCTGCCTATAATAAATATAGTAATATTATTAATATACTTAAAGCGAGATTATTAATTTTTAAGCTAAAGGATTAAATTAAAGTAAAGTATTAATATAATAGGGGAGATAAAAGATTCCTGTAAAGCTTTATATTTAAAGGCAAGGCCTAGTAAATTGGTCTTATCTCTTTTATAGATAAAGGCAGTTCTATTATTTATAAAGGACTCTGCCTATTTTATAAACTAAATAGGCTATCCCTATTACCTAAGCTGCAGGACTAGTTTATTTTTTATAATAATATTAAAGGCCTTAAAGATATTAAAAGTAAATAGGGTTATAACTTCCCTTTTATTTAAGGCAACTTTAATATTATAAATTAAATAGGCGACTAAATCTATAGCTGCTTTTTTAAAGAGGGCTTTAAAGTATTACTTTAACAGGATTTTATATTTAAGTATTAAAAGGGATACCTGTCAGAGACCCTTTTTGGGGCAGACGGATCGGGCAAGGGGCTGCGACCCTAGGAAAGAGTAGAGGAGGTTAAAGAGCAGTCACTTAAAGGAGAGATAGATGCTAACAAGCAGGTAACAAGCCAGAAACTAGTAGTTAGGTATAGCAGCAGTAGTTTACTGGTCTCTGAAGTTCTATATCTTCAAGGACCACAGTTACTCTTATATATACATTCCAGCCTATATAATATTATAAAAGCTCCAGAGCTTCCAGTCTCTTAACAGGCTGCCCCCCCTTTTATAGCATTAACCTCGATGCCAGCAAAAACCCTATATCTAACCAGCTCCTTTCTAGCTTTTAATACCCTATTGCTATACTAAGCAGCAACCATTTCCTGTACAGACGCTTCTTTAAGCCCTAGACTTAAACACTTTAATGTATACTTAGTAGCCTAAAAAGTTTCTGACTTTATAGTTTAAAAGCACGCTTCTATGCAATTAAACTTAAAAGGTAGCAGAGAAATCCTATATAATAAGCTAACCCTTTACTGCTAACGCATAAGTAATTCACTCTGTTTTTCTTCTCTTAATTCACTACTGCATGTAAGTATACTGTATATATTTTTGCCCTACCTTTCTTTTCTTTTATAACTTTAATTCCCGCTCACTTTTCTCTTTTCTTTCTTTTCTTCCTCTTTATCTCTCTCTCTCTCTCGCCCTCTCTCTTCCTATAAGCGCTTTTCTCTATAGGTATTCCTTCCTCTCACTTCTTATTACCAGCTAACCTATTATATAATAGCAGTTCTCTTTTCTTAATTTAGCCTGCTACTATAAGTTCTCTTCTTCCTTTTATAATAAATATCGCCACTTTATAAGTTTTCTATAGCTGATTCTTTACTATAATTTCCTATTTAATACACTTATAGCCCAGTTTTAGAAAATAACAGTAATCCTGCGGTATCCGAGAACCTTAATATAGCAAGCCCGTCTTTACTTACAGCCAGTATTATCTTAATTATATCTCTATTAAAACACCCTCCCTTTAAAATTACTACACCCTCGCCAGCAAAACACTATAAAGCCGCTAGTAACTTAACCTAATAAGTATTCTTATATAAATATAACTATTGGCCACTGCTAACTCGCTATAGATACCCTGCCCTATACTATTATTATTTTAACCTTTTAATTAAATAAAATGCAAAATTAGGAAAAAAACCTCTTTAATACTATAATAATAAATGTAAATTTTATACTATTAGAAAGTAAAACTTTCTATACTAACTTATATTATACTAGCTGCTTTTAAGAAATATTTTTATTGTTTCTTAAACAATAAATTATATAATCTAATTGCTTATTAATTTATTAATACCGCTAAGGCATTAATTTAATATTCCTAAAAGTCCTTTATTAATAAAGTAAATACTTTAATATTACTTTTTTATTATATAATAGCAGCTAATAAAAACCTAGTCTATAATAGCACTACTATAAGTCTAATGCAAAAAAAACCTTATATTAATGTAATAGAAGTCAGGCCTAGCGAAAAAGTAAAAAAAGAAAAAGTCTACAGTAAACAAGCAGTATCGCCGCTAAAACTTAAAGCGCTTAAACCTTTAAGTTACTTTCAATTAGGTAAACTCTCTTACTACTATTACTGCTATTATATATACTTTTATTCCAGTATATATTTCTTTATTTATAATAGGCAGTTTTTAGTTAATTACTATATAATATACTAGTATATTAAAATTCCTGTATTTCCTCGGGTATATCCTACTACTATAAAAGATTGCAATAAAGTACTGTTTAAAGATAAAGAAAACTAGTTATTATTTAGTAATAGTATCGCTATTTATTTGCTGCAAAATATACACTATTGCAAGTTTATTTTCTATTTTTAATTAACTAGTTAAAACTGCGCAATACCCTACTCCCTTTAACTTTATAATATTTAATAATAGTAGCTAGTCGTTTACTAGCAAATTACTACTTATACTTTTAAATCAATTTAATATTAGTAAAATTACTTTTCTTTTATTAAATATTATTAGTCTTTAAGTAATCTTTCCATTTAATTAAATATAAGTATTATATCCCTTTATATTTATAATTAACAATTTCCTTAACTTTAAATATCTCTTTAGCGCTAAAAGGGTAATCTATTAGCTTAAAAGGTTCTCTTTTACAGCTATAATACAGCTTAAGATTTATAATATTGAAAATATTATAAATTTTAATAAAAGATAAGAGATAAATTTAATATATTAATCTACTTATTCCAATTTAGCGTTTAATCTAGTAAAGACTAATATACTTTTTAGCGAGTTTCTTACTAGGTTACTAGAGTTTTAAGTATTTTGTAGAAAGTAATACTTAATCGCTAACAGTAAATTTCTTTTTAAGTTAATAAATATTATACTACTTTTTATATTCTTTTTAGCTTTATTATAGTATTTATTTAACTATTTTATAGGTAGCTTAAAGCTCTTTTGCCTTTATAATAGCATTGGTATAATATTTATAGTAGGTTAATCTATCGTGACCTAGAGCGTTAAGCTTATAGCTAAGCAGTAAAAAAGCTAGTAAATAGCTAGTTATAGAATATTTGGCACTATTATATATAGACTAAATAAAAGATAATTTTTATAGCCAGTTATTTTATTATTTACTGTAAAAAGAATATAAATAATGCTTTAAGGCTTAATTCTGCCGTTTAGTTTAACTATTAGTCTATAGGTAAAAAGTGGTATTAAGTTACTGTTTATAAGCAAATAGGTGACAGAAACTTCACTAAAATCTAGATTTAAATAATCAATCTCTATTAAAGGCAATTCCTTGTAGTATTTTAAAAATTAAATAAACGTGTTTTATAAAAAGGTTAATAACTCTGCTGCTTATAATATATACTATTATAGGTATATACAGGGCATATTTTATATATCGATTAATAATAATAAAAATTATATTGTATAGGTATTTGCCTTTATAGTTTAGGGTTTCCAGTAAATCTATAATAAAATCTATAGAAATTTCTTTAAAGGGTCTTTCTAGTATTAGTAATAAAGTAAGTTTACTATAAGGTTAATAGGTTCTTGCCTTTATTATCTGGCAAATATAATATATAGATATATAATACTTAATATCTCGCTTTATGCCTTACTAATAATAGATTAATATAATATATTTCAAAGTATAACTAACTCCCTAATATCTAGCAGTTAGATTATTATAAAGTAGTTTGTCGGGGGTAACTGATATGCCCAACGCACCAGCATTTTTTCTTGTTAGCTTACCCGAGAAAGGTTGGCTGCTTATTTAAGCAGCTACTGGATTAGGAAAGCACGGGAGTATAAAGATATACAGATAGACCTAGTTTAATAAACAACAACCTTCTTCCCCCTTTAATACATAACCCTACCTGTAAGAACACAGTCGCTGAGGCGTATGAAGGTAACCGTTGGTTGCTTTTGGCTGCCGGCATCATGATCAAATGATCCGCAGTATCTTTTTAGCCCCTACATTACTCAATCGCCGCTTCGTGGTTCTGTCAGGAACGCGGTTCCCGCGCTCGATACCAGTCGTTGTGTGTGGGTGTGTGTATGTGTTGTGTGTGTGTTTTGGAGTGCCAATTCCCCCTCGACAAAGTAGTATTAAAATCTCAGTATAAAGACCTATTAGTATATAAACTTTACCCTAGTAGCGAACTAGCTAATTATTACTAATAACCCAGTTATTACTATAAAATATATTAACTACTACTTAGCTCTGAACCTTCTATTAAATAAAGTAATCTCCTTGTTAAGCTTATAGGACAGCTAAGCGCAAAGACTTTTATAGTTCTGGCAGTGAACCTGCAGTAGTCTGCTGTATAACCTGCAAACCAGCAGTTATAACTCTGGCCACTATACTCTGCAGGTAGGCTATCTGCTAAATAGCATTTAGTCCCTGTCCCTTAACCTAGGGCGACGCTAAAGCAACGCTCCCGTTTACAGGCGACCTTATATATTCTTAGTTACTACAGTATACTGCTGCAGATCCCTTTAGTTTATATAGGCTATCGGCTTCTATGCTATAAAAACACTGTAAAATTATTGATATATAGCCTTACTGCGATTCTTTAATCTCAGTAAGATTATAAAAATCAGGGCGTCGAGATAAGGCATTAGCAGGGTTAAACTTCCTTGGCCTATACTTAATGCGAAAATTAAACAGAGCTAGCTTATTAAAAGCCTCTGCCTGCCGGCATAAAAGCTTCTGTTTATCTATAAAGTAATAGTGGTTAAAATGGTCTATTATAACCTAAATCTCTGTACTTATATAAGCCAGATAGTGTCTTTATATTTAGAAAGCCTTTATAATAGTAAGAAATTTAGTATTAAGGGTATAATAATGTAATTTAAAACTATTTAGCTTTCTTAATATATATACTACAGGGTGCTAGGTATCTTGCTAGTATTAAGCTAATACTGCCCTAATCGTATAGTTTAATGCATCTATCTCTATATAAATCAGCGCCTTTAGGTTATAATATATTAAAATAAGTTTCTTTAAGAACTTTCCTTTAAGCTGTTGAAAAGCTTTAAGAGCGTTAGGCTTTAGCTGTAAAAAACCTTTTCGCTTCCTATAAGTAAGATCTGTTAAAGGTGCTGTAATTTTACTGTAATTTTTAATAAAGTGATAGTAAAACCCTATAAATCCTAGAAATATAAGGATATTATAAACGCTTTTAGGTACCAGCTACTTAGTAATAACTTAAACGCATAACTGTTTTATTTTAATTCTATTAAGCGTAATAATATATTTACGGAAAGGTATTAAAGTAGTATAAAAGATATATTTATTAATATTAATATATAGCTTTGCGTCTTATAACTTCTTAAAACAAGCTTCCCTCTTATACCTATAGGTACCCTACCTTTTAGGTGCCTATTTACTAAAATTCACAACCTCTTAACTAACTATTAAGAAAAATAAGTTTAATAACGCTCCCTTGCCCCTTTTAGGCACTTAGAGAAAGATAGCGAATGCTATTAGACTTTAAGCAAACTAGGGATAACTAAACCTTACTGCCGCTAGGCAGGCAGTAATCTAGTAACTCGAGAAAAAGGGAACTCCTTTACTTTTAAAATAAAGAGGGACTATAGTTTTCCTGTTTACGCCTAAGAAACGCTGCATTAACAATAAACGCATCGAAACTGATATCCCTAGACTTAATTTTGGTTCTAATATAAGACCTAGTATCTCTCTTTTTTTAAAAGGGATTTAAGAAAGCCTCTTTTCCTCCCTTTAAAGCGGGCTAATAGAAATACCCGCCTTTAATAATAGTAAATAGTCTACTGCAGCTTATAAAATCTTCACTTAGATCGAAGAAATTAATGCAATTTAGAGAGCTAGACAGGAAGTTTTATTCTTAGTAGCCTAAGCTATCGATAACTGCCTAGTTAAATATTAAAGAAAGCACTACCTCCTGGCCGCCCTGTAAATAAATAAGGCGCTTACTGACGCTTTTAAGGGCCTCCTTTCTTTAAAGGCCTTTACAGACCCTGAAAAGTTAGGCAAGAACCCCCCTCTAGCCTAACTAATAACTATACAGCCAGTCAGTAAAAAGACCTATTAAAATAATAAGCAATAATAAACTAAACCTTACCTTTTAACTCAGACTAACCCAGGCATTCTGCTAATAACTAATAGCCTAAAGTAAATTATATAGGCTACAATTGCAGCTAAAGGCATAAATAAAAACCCTTTAATAGGAAAAAAAAGCAATTTTACTTTACAGAATAATAAAGGGCCAGCCCCTATTATGAAACCTAAAACCTAAAAATAGAATGCAATAATTAAAAAACCTAATAATAGAATCTTCCTTTAAGTCCTGCTAAACTATAGTTAAAAGAAAATCTCTGCTATTAAAACTAGACAGGAAGTTATTAAGATTGGAAAGCTTAATAAAGAGGATATCATTTACTTTTAGGAAGTGAAATCTGGCTTTGCACTGCAAGCTAGGAATAATAAGATTAAAAAAGCGATCCTTGCCCTAGGCCTAACCGCAAAGGCCAGCGGCCTAAGGATCGAGGAGGTATACAAATAGAGGAGTTTTCTCATGCAAGGCGTCCCTAAATACTACACCGACACCTTAAGCACCTTCCCTATTAATGCGCTAGTCCTGATTAAGGCTTAGGGGAGTGCTAGGTCTAAGGAACTCCTGGTCTTCTACTAGAAGGCCCCTTTTAGCGAGACTACTATAACGGGTATAGCCTAACTGGAAAGTATACAGTTAGGGCACCTCTGTATTATCTATCTATAGCTGAAGGAAGGAAGCTCTATACTAGCTATATATGCGTTATATAGTTGTGTATATAGGGTTATGGCTAAGGTGGTTTCTTAATTAAGTAAGCAGTCTAGTATTGGTTATATTTCCGGATTCGGCGTAGTCGTGATTCCAGGAAATATAGCCTAGCCTGTAACATTACCCCCCCTTCTTACAGTGGCTCTCTCCTTAAGCGCCGTTACTTCGCTGGCGCATAGCTGTTAAGTAGCCTGTCGTTAAATTCGATTAGGCTATATTTAGATATATAGTTATCGAGGGCTGCTGTGTCTTTAAATATATATATCGGTTCTTAGGTTAGCTTTATATATCCTTTCCACTATATTAATACTTCGCGGAAAGAGCTGCGACCTCGCTGCTTAATCCTCGCGTAAAGGACCTCTTTAACTTCCCATTTATCCTCGCTATCTATTTGTATTAGTGGTAGTTAAGGGTTATCTGAAATCTAGCCCGGAAAGGGGTTATCGGCTACTCTTTTTAGCAGGTTAATATAAAATCGCAGGTATATACTAGTTAGTATACCCAGTTCCACTATATAAAGGCTAATAACCTTTATTACTGTATATTTATAATATAAGGCATTAAGCTTTTTAGAAGGCTAGGGAGTATTATAGTTGCTAAAGTATAGCTAGACTTTATCTTTTACTTTATATCTCTTAAAGGGGCCTTACTGCTAGTTTACAGAGTCTTTATAGCGTTATTGCATAATAGTAAATACTGTTTAGGTAAAGGCAGTTACTCCTTTTAGTCTTTTAATTATGTCTTTTACAGCCTTCTCCTCTAAATCTTTTAATCTAATAGCTTTATTTTCTTTTATATATAGCTAGAGGGGTTTTATATAATAGCTGTGCTTAAGGAAAAAGGGGCTTATTTAAATAGCTGTATATTTGCAGTTATTTAAAGCTAGTTACACTGCTGGGAGGAGGTCTTTTTAATCGCTTTAAGAGTAATCTATATATACTTTAAGGTATACTTAGATCTTTTGGTTACTTTTTTCTAGTCTACTGTCAGTTTATAGGTAATATGCTGTACTTAGGCGTTACTAGGTTCCTGCTAGTTTACAGAAAGCTCTTTAGAAGCGGCTGGTCTAATTAGATCCTCAGTTACTGACTATAGACTAAGGCATCCTATAAAACTAATAATAGTATTAAAGGAACCTTTTTATATATACTTCTGCCTTTATACTCTCTATTACCTTAAAGGTAATATTTTTAGTAAACTAGTTAATAATAACCTAAAAGTATTATACCTATATTAGTCTTATAGGTAATAGGTTAACTATAAAGTCTATAGCTAAGTCGCTGCGGATATATTAAAGAATAGGTAGTAGTTTAAAAAGTCCTTGCTTATAGTTTCTCTATACTTTTCCTTTTCTATATATACTGCAGTTATAGAGGAATTGTTAGACTATACTGCTAATTCCTAGCCAAAAAAACCTGCGGGAAATAATAGCTAAGGTTCCATTATAACCTAAATAGCCTAAAACTGCAGCGTTATATTCTGCTTACATAATGCAAGTATACAGCATTTCGCCTTCTTTTTTAATTATAGCCGGTACCTAAATATAGTTTTAAAACATTAATCTCTATTCCTTATCGATTATATATTCTAATATCTATACTTTAAGTTAAAGGTCTATAGGGAGGGAGTGCTCTTTTTTTTTAATTGCAGTATATACCTATCAATATACCAGGTCCTTCTAAATCGTTAAGTTCTATAGGTCTTATAATTTCTTATTTCCGTTAAATACACGCATTAAAGGGAGATTAATATTACTATCTTTAAATCTCTATATTATTAGTGCAGCTAGGATAAATTATATATAGCGGCTTAGTTCGCGCTTATTGCCTTTATTAAATAAAAGGTTTTATTCCCTGCAGCTTAATGCATTAAAAGCGGCTGCCTCGCTGCCTAGCCTATATTAAATTATAAAATTAAACTAGGAAAGGAACTCTACTTAGCGCGTCTATTATTTAGAGAGTTTCCTTTATATTATAAAGAACTGCAAGTTTTTATAGTTTAAAATAACTATAAAGGGGTTGCAGCTATATAACTTTACTTTCTACTTTTCTAAACAGTAAATTACTGCTAGTATTTCTTTATTATAGATAAAATAGTTATATTTAGCGGGGCTTAGCTTTTATAAATAGTAAGCTATAGTATAATATTCTCCTTTTTTATTCTTTTATAAAAAGACTCCTTTTAAAGTATATCCTAAATAGTCTACTTTAATAAAGGTGCATTTTATAGGATCCTAAGCTTATAGTATAAGGGCTTTAATAAAAAGGCATTTAAGCTTTTAAAAGGCTGCTTTTTCTATACCTTTCTACTAAAAGGGGGTCCCTTTCTTAGTTAGCTTTATAAGTAGGTAAACTATCTAAAAGAACTTAAAGATAAATATCTAGTAGTAATTAATAAAGCTAAAAAAGCTTTAAACTTTTATTACTATTATAAATGCCTGCCACTCGCTAATAGTTTCCTGCTTTTTAAGGTTACAGGCAATTCCCTTGCCGGTATATATAATAAACCTAAAGTATTTAATCTCTTTTTATATAAACGCACACTTCCTAAGATCTAAATATAGCCCAGTATCAGCAAAGGCATATAAAACTCGCTAGACTTTCTTTATATAGTCCTTTTATAACCTGTTAGTATAAATTAGGATATCATCGAGGTATATAAACGCAAAGTCGTTTAAAAAGGGGTATAGTACTTAGTTAATATACTGTTAAAACACTGCTGGTGTGCTGGTAAGTCTAAATAGAATTACCTACTATTTATATAGGCTATAGTATATATAAAATACAGTCTTATATTCTTTTCCTTTCGCGACTTTAATTTTATAGAATACAGTTATTATATCTAGCTTTATAAACTACTTTGCTTTTATTAAGCTGTTAAAGGTTTTGGAAAAAAAGGGGAGGGGGTAGCGATCTTGCTGCATTATTGCATTTAAGGCGCAGTAGTCTACGCAAAAGCGAATTCCTCCTCCAGGTTTCTAAATAAAAAGGATAAAGGCTACAGCAGCTAAGCTATTAGCTTGAATAAATCCCTTATTAAGTAAGTTAAAGAGGGTCTTTTATAATATTAATAGTTCCTCGCGTAATATACTATAAAGGGGGCCTTAAAGGAGTTCTGGTTCTTTACTGTATTTATCGGCTTTTAAGGGAATCTGTAAATCGACTTTAATGCAGTATAGTAAAAGTTTAGTAGCTTCTTTTATAAAGAATAGCGAATAAAACTCTTTATATAGTTTAAGGGGGATATATTTTTAAGGATCTATAGGTTTTTTAGGCTAAAGTGCTTTTTTAATATTGAATAAGCTAATAGTATAAAGGAAGTATACTTCTTTTTTACTATTCCTTTTAATATAGCGGTATTTTACTTGCAATATCGAGGCTAATATAAGCCAGGCTCTTTATATAGCCTTAATATTCCCAGGCTCCTCTTTATTTACAAATTATAGTTATAGGCCAGCTTTTCTATAGTTAACTTCCTTTTTAGCTGTATTATATATTACTTAGTTAGCTTTAACCTAAAGCTTATTAAAGATTAGGTTATAATCTAGTTTATCCACTATATAAGTATATTAATATTTAATATAATTGTATAGATCTAGGTAAATAATAGTAATATAGCTGGTTTCTACCTTTTTATAAATTTTAGTAAATATTTTAATTTTCCTTTTAGTAATTTTAATCTGCAGGAGGTATAATTTCCAGGTAAAAGAGGAGTTTATAATAGTATAAAGGTTATAGCTAGTATTAAATAGTGCTATAATAGGTATATTCTCTATTCTGGCTTATAATATTATTAATTTGCCGGTTATTCGCTCTTTAAACTCTTTCTATTCTTTTAATTTTTCCTTTATAGGCTTTAACGCCTAACTTTACATTAAAGCTAATCTTTTAACTTATCGCTAAAGTTACTGTTTTCCTTGCTGTTAATATACTGGTTATTATTATTAAACTCGCGGTCAGCAATCTAGACCTAATATACCCAGGCTCTATAGCCTTTCTTATAAAACCAGGCAATATATCCCTCCTTCCTGCAATAGTAATATATAGCCTCTTAGGCAGTATCTGCTTTATTCGCTAAAGAGCTATATTAGCGCTAGTTCTTTATATAGTTTATGCCCCCTATCCAGGTATTGCCCTTTTTATTAACTATTTATATATAGTCCTTTAAAGTGCAATATAGTTAAGGTTTATTATATTTTTTCTGCTAGGAGTAGCCTATTAAGGCGGCTCCTGTATTCTATTAGTCTGGATCTAATTGTTTAACGCGGTTAGCGATATCCTAGACTTTAGTAAACTATTCGCTATAAGTAAGCGGCAGGTCTACTGTTACTAAGTGGAATTGTAGTTTTAGAGATAACGCTGTCACAGGCTAGGCCATGTCTCCCGGAATCACGACTACGCCGAATCCGGAAATACGACCAATACTAGACCGCTTACCTAATTAGGAAACCACCTCGGCCACAACCCTATACGCACAACTATATAACGCATACATAGCTAGTATAGAGCTTCCTTCCTTCAGCTATAGATAGACAATACAGAGGTGCCCTAACTGCGTGCTTTCCAGTTAGGCTACACCCGTTACATATCTATAGCTCAGCTACTACCTAGCCAGTGAGTAACGGAACTCTCACTGCAGAAGGAAAATGGCGAATTTCGGAGACCAAGCCTCCGAGGGCGACGACGTACAGTCGCGGATCGAGCAAGCTGTTCTACCTTTACAGGAACAAATAGCTGCACTGATGAGAAAGCTGGACTCCATAGCACCAGCGACTCAGGGGCTAGATAGCCAGGAAGACGAGATGTCATTCCTTCCGCAACCTGAGCAAGAACCCGCGCAGGCCGCAACCATGAAGCCTGCATCGACCTCTACGATAGAGTTTACACAAGCTCCCAGGGTCAAGAGGAAGCCACTCCCCAACCCATCTAAATTCTCGGGAAAGCGAAGGGAGTACGCCGCATGGGCGCAAGATATGCGCGAAAAGCTCGAACTCGACAAAGAGTTCTATAACAGCAACAGAGAACGGTGGTACCTTATTAACTCCTGCTTAGACGCTACACCTAAGCAGGTAGTCGCTACCTTCTATGCGTCAGGAGGAACCAACAGGAACTACGACCCAGCGGAATTTATGCGATACCTGGACCGTACCTACAAGGATCAAGGACTCCGGAACCGAGCTGCGCAAGAGCTGCGCACTCTCAAGCAAGGAGATAAGACTTCGCTCTCATCTTTCCTTCCCCGCTTCGAACAGAAGCTCTCTGAGGCAGGCGGCGACGACTGGGCTGACCAAGCCAAGATCATCTTCCTCGAGGGAGCGTTATCTCCAGAACTACGATTCCGCTTAGCAACGGTGGACCTGCCGCTTACCTATAGCGAATGGCTTGCTAAGGTCCAGGATATCGCTAGCCGCGTCGAACGATTAGATCCAGACCGACGGAACGCGGGAGCCGCCTCGATAGGCCACTCCCGGCAGAAAAAACATAATAAGCCCCAACCACATCGCACTTCGAAGGACTATACACGAGCAGTCGACGAGGAGGGCGATACCCGGATGGGGGGCGTGAACCGCATGAAGAACCAGCGCCGACGCAGCTCCTTACCGAGCGAGGCAGACACTGCCCGGGAGGCCACATGTTACCGTTGCGGGAAGGAGGGACATATTGCCCGGTTTTGCAAGAAAGGCCACAGAGCCCGGGCGCATCAGGTCCAGATCGCCGACCGCGAGTCTGATGATAACAACCAGCATACCAACGGCGAGGAAAACAGTAACTCTAGCGACGAGTCAAAAGATTAGCTCCAACGCAAAGTCGGGCGTTGGAGCCCACAAAGGAAGAACTGAAGGGATGGAAGGAGTTCAAGGAGCGAATGACCGGCGAATCAGCAACGTTACAAGCCAGAATAGAGAATATACCTATTACAGCACTATTCGATACTGGCTGTGACCTTTATGCTGTTATAAACTCCTCCCTTGCCCGGAAGTTACACCTCCCGCAGATCAAGATCACTAAAAGGAAGATTGGGACGTTTACCGAGATCCACGAGAAGGTAGAAACCAGCCGTGTCGCTGTTATTTACCTGGATCTATGCGGCTATATTGAACGTCAATACGCCTATATAGTGGATAAACTAGATCATGACCTAATCCTCGGTAAGCCTTGGGCTGAGGCTAACCAGGTAGTATATAATGCAGCCAAGAAGGAAGTTAGCCACGGAAAAGCCGGCCTACAGCTACGATTCGCAGATGAGGAGGAGCCCGGGAATATTAAGGCCATACGAAGAGCCCGGCTTATACCAGCCTCGATATTGCAAGCAGAATACCGCCGCACTAAAAGGAACAGCGAAAAGGAAGCGTACTTCCTCCGAGCTATCAGCTTATCCGACATTGAAAAAGCACTCCAGCCTGAGAAACCTATAGATCCCCGGGAATATATCCCCCCCGAACTATACAAAGAGTTCTGTTCGCTATTCTCTATAAAAGAAGCTACTAAGCTTCCACCACGCCGCCCCGGAGTCGATTTGCAGATTCCCCTGAAAGCCGATGAACACGGCAAAGAACCGGAACTCCCTTGGGGCCCCCTTTACAGCATGTCACGCGAGGAACTATTAGTGTTACGGAAGACCCTCCTCGACTTACTCGATAAGGGATTCATTCGAGCTAGCAGCTCAGCCGCCGCAGCCCCTGTCCTCTTTGTTCGGAAACCTGGAGGAGGAATTCGCTTCTGCGTAGACTACCGCGCCTTAAACGCAATAACGCAGCGAGATCGCTACCCCCTCCCCCTTTTTTCTGAAACCCTTAACAGCTTAACGAAAGCGAAGTGGTTCACGAAGCTAGATATAGTAGCTGCGTTCCATAAAATCAGGGTCGCGAAAGGAGAAGAACACAAGACTGCATTCCGTACACGCTATGGCCTATATGAGTGGCGGGTAGTTCCATTCGGACTTACCGGCGCACCAGCAGCGTTCCAACGGTATATCAACCAGGTACTACGCCCCTTTTTGGACGACTTCGCGTCCGCATACCTCGACGATATCCTGATCTATACCGACGGGTCACGAAAGGACCATATGAAGAAGGTCCGGCGAGTTTTACGCGCCCTCGCTGATGCTGGGCTACACCTAGATCCTAGGAAGTGCGCGTTCGCACAGAAAGAGATTAAATACCTTGGGTTTATTATACATGCCGGCAAGGGAATTGCCTGCGACCCCGAAAAGCAGCGAGCTATTAGCGAGTGGCAGGCACCTACGACAGTAACAGGAGTCCGAAGCTTCCTTGGCTTTGCCAATTACTACCGGATATTCATCCCCGGGTTCTCTCGGATAGCCCACCCGCTTGTGAGGCTGACCAAGAAAGGGACCCCCTTCCAGTGGAAAGGTATGGAAGAAGCAGCCTTCCAGGAGCTTAAACGCCTCTTCATCGAAGCCCCTATACTACAAGCTTGGGATCCTACAAAACGCACCTTTGTCGAAGCAGACTGTTCAGGATACGCTCTAGGAGGAGTCCTCCTGCAAGAGAACAAGAAGGGAGAACGTCACGCTATAGCTTACCACTCACAGAAGCTAAGCCCCGCCGAATACAACTATCCCATCCACGACAAGGAAATGCTGGCAGTAATTCGCTGTCTAGAAGAGTGGAGAGCAGAGCTACGTAGCTGCGACCCCTTTACAGTCATTTCAGACCATAAGAACTTGCAGTTCTTCATGACGCGCAGGAAACTCTCTGAACGACAGACGCGCTGGGCAGAGTTCCTTTCCCAGTTCGATTTTACAATCCAATATAGGCCAGGCAGCGAGGCAGCCGCTCCCGACGCGTTAAGCCGCAGGGAACAAGACCTTCCACTCAATGAAGGCGACGAGCGCGAACTAAGCCGCTATATACAACTTATCCCAGCCGCACCAGCGATACGGAGATTCGAGGACAGCGATACTGATCTCCCCTTAATGCGCGTATTCGACGGAAACGAGGAACTACAGGACCTGTGGAACCTGACGATTCAGAAGGACCCGGTATATCGACGGGTATACGCTGCAGTTAGGAAGGAAGAGCGCTCCCTCCCCGCAGACCTCCAACTTAAGGTACAGATATCGGAATGTACAATCGACGAGGAACAGAGATTAACGTTCCGAGACCGTATCTGGGTACCGGCTACAACCGAAGAAGAAGGCGAAACGCTGCGCACTCGCATTGTGCAAGCAGAACACGACGCCGCAGTCTCGGGCCACCCAGGTCGTGACGGAACCCTAGCTATTATTTCCCGCAGGTTTTTTTGGCCAGGAATTAGCAGTACAGTCCGACAATTCCTCCGCAACTGCAGTATATGCGGAAGAGGAAAGGTATGGAGAAGCTATAAGCGAGGACTCCTCAAACCACTACCTATTCCCCAGCGCATCCGCAGCGACCTAGCTATGGACTTCATAGTCGACCTACCACCCACAGGACCAACACAGGCACGATACCTTTGGGTTATTATCGACCGGCTTACTAAGAATATTACCCTCGAGGTAATGGAGAGTATGGAGGCAGAAGCATGTGCAAAGAGGTTCCTCCAATGCCACTATCGGTTCCACGGGATGCCCCGGTCTATAGTCAGCGACCGAGGATCTAATTGGACCAGCCGCTTCTGGAGAGCTTTCTGTAAACTAGCAGGAACCCAGCAACGCCTAAGCACGGCGTATCACCCACAGACTGACGGCGGACCAGAGAGGAGCAACCAAGAGATCCAAGCATACCTTAGAGCATATATAGACTACTCCCAGAGCGATTGGGGAGACCTCCTCCCGGCAGCGCAACTAGCTTTAAATAACCGCGAACACACGGCTATCCAAATGAGCCCCTTTTTCCTTGAGCACGGCTACCATGTGGAACCCCTCCAGCTATATACGAAAGAAAACGAAGCTATTGGATTAAAGGACCCGGAGGAGAAGGCCGCAAAAGAAATAGTTGAGAGACTAGAAGGAGTAACCGCCTTTGCCCAAGCAGCACTTGCCGCTACGCAACAACGCTACGAGGACTCCGCGAACCAGCGGCGAGGCCCCTCTGAGAGATATGAGGTGGGAGATAAAGTCTGGCTACACCTCGGCAACTACAATACTCCCCGGCCTTCCAAGAAGCTTGATGCCCTACATCATAAGTATACAGTAACAAAGGTCATTAGCCCTCATGTAGTGGAACTGGGCGTACCAACTGGTATATACCCGCGATTTCACGTTGACCTGCTAAGAAGAGCGGCCGATGACCCCCTTCCGGGCCAGATTTCAGACGACCCCCAACCACCACCGATACGAGTGGATGGCGAGGATGAATGGGAAGTTGAAGAGGTCCTCTGCGCGAGGACTAAGCGGCGAGGTCGCGGCTCTTTCCGCGAAGCATTAATACAGTGGAAAGGATATATAGAGCCAACCTGGGAACCGATACACGTACTTGAAGACACAGCAGCCCTCGACGACTATATATCTAAATATGGCCCAATCGAATCTAACGACGGGCCACTTAACAGCTATGCGCCAGCGAAGCAACGGCGCCCAAGGAGAGAGCCACCGTAAGAAGGGGGGGTAATGTCACAGGCTAGGCCATGTCTCCCGGAATCACGACTACGCCGAATCCGGAAATACGACCAATACTAGACCGCTTACCTAATTAGGAAACCACCTCGGCCACAACCCTATACGCACAACTATATAACGCATACATAGCTAGTATAGAGCTTCCTTCCTTCAGCTATAGATAGACAATACAGAGGTGCCCTAACTGCGTGCTTTCCAGTTAGGCTACACCCGTTACAAACGCTCCCTTAAAGAAGATAATCTTGGCTTAGTTAGCCTAGTTATTGCCGCCTGCCTTAAAGAGCTTCTATTTAAAGCAGGGAAGGAAAGATAAGAGTGAAGTCTTATCTTTTTAGTTAAAAGTGTATAGCTTTTATATAGCTTGGTTCTAGAGTCTTTAATCCTTATAAATATAGTCTAGGTATTATATAAATTCTACTAGGTTATAATTCCTATTAATTCCTTTTAATATATAAAAGGTAATAACTATTTATTTAAATATAGCGTTTAAGCAAGAGTTAATAAAGTATTACTGTTCTCTGTTACTGTTATAGAACTTTTTATTAAGTTTAAACTTTTCGCGTATATTGTGCGCCTATACAGTATACTCCCTTTACTTTCTTAAGAATTTAAATAGGTTAAGGAGTAGCTTTTTTTTAACTTTAAAAGCTTATATAAACTTTATTATAGAGGTCAATATAGGCTTTATAGTTGCAGCCTGTATGGGTTCTTGCTTAAGTTATAGAAGGAATAATATCTTGTTTTCCTGGCTATTTAGCCTTTGAGTTGCTGGTGCTATAGAGTTTAGCTTTTTTATTAATACAGCTATTTATTCCTGTAAAAGTAAAACAGCTTGTTTAATCCGCGACTGTATATCATTGCCCTTAGAGGCTTAGTCTCTGAAATTTGCTATTTTCCTTCTACAGTAAAAGTTCTGTTACTTACTGGCTAAATAGTAGCTAAGCTATAGATATATAATAGGTATAGCTTAACTGGAAAGTATATAGTTAGGGCACCTCTATATTGTCTATCTATAGCTAAAGGAAGGAAGCTCTATACTAGCTATATATATATTATATAGTTGTGCGTATAGGGTTATGGCTGAGGTGGTTTCCTAATTAGGTAAGCGGTCTAGTATTGGTTGTATTTCCGGATTCGGCATAGTCGTAATTCCGGGAGATATAGCCTAGCCTGTAACAACTACCAATACCTATTATTACTTTATCTCTTTTAAAGAGGAAGTCAGGAGAGGCTTTAAACTCTTTAACTGCTTAGCCCTAGTAGAGCTCTGGACCTAAAAGGTATAGGTAACTTAATGCAATAGGTGCCTCGGCTTTTATAACCTTTAAGGATATACTAGAACTGCATAATATAAAAAGTGCAGTAAGCCTACCTTTTAATATACTAATAAAGATAGGAACTGCAATGACCTTACCTAATATACTAACTGCCTTAAACCTTACTAGTCTAATACTTTAATCTGCTATATATACCCAGCTATTAAAAATAGCGTAAAAGTATATACTATTAAAGAATAATTTAAAAGTATTAAAGAACTTAGGATTTAGGAATTCTAGAAAAAGAACCCTGCCCCCTTTAAACCTAAGCCTAGACTTAGCGCACTTAAAGGAGGAGCTCTTTAGGCTGCCCTAGCTAGATCTTTTACTGCTCTTAAGGCCTAGATTTAAGGACCTTTCCCTTTAAGCAGGATAATACCCCCTGCCTTTATAATAAGGCCCCTTTAAAATAAAATTAACTTAATAAATATCTTTAATAGCTTATTAAAGGAAAGTTTACTGGCTTACTTTATAGTAAAGGTTACTAATTTAAATAACTTTATAAATAATGCTTTAAAGGAATCCCTTAAAGGAGATAAACCCTATAAGTTTAATTTATAAATAATAGACTTTATTAAAACTACTAAAAAAACTTTAGCTTAAAAATCTTTTAAATTAATATAAAAAAGTAAAGATAGTATTATAATACTGCCCTTTTATTAGCTTAAAAAGACAGCTTTAATATTATATTTATCTAAAAGCTATAAATTTACTAAAATACCATATTATTTAAGAAATAAATAAAATCTTACTTTAACTTTTAAACATTTAACTTATTTAATAATTAAAAGGAGACTAAACCCTTTATCTTTATATATATTAGAAAATTATTAAATTTACAATATTAATAGCTTTTGCCTTTAAAATTAAAGAATAACTATATTTAGTAAGTAAAAGTCTGCAGTTATATTATTATTAATATTTACTATAAAGCCTCTTTTAATACTATAATAAAAACCTTTAAAAAGTAGGGTTAGCCCCCTTTAAATTTAATTATAGCAGAAGACTTTAATATATTATACTAAATATAGTAATTAAGCTAAGTCCTAGATACTGTAGGTAATAGATTGGCTAAGTAGGCAGATAGATATAATTTAGTCCCTAGCTTAATAGATACTTTTATAAAGGATTCCGGAAAGTATATTAACTTTATTTTCTTTAACTGCCTTATATTAACAACTATTATAAAAAACCTAAATATAGGCTTAGATTACTATATAGTTACTATTATACTTTTAAGCTTTATTAGGCTAATAGCTAATATAGGAAAGAAATATATCCCTTTTAAGAGCCTATAAGAGTTTAGCCAGCTAATATATATATATACCTAGCTCTTTTTAAAGGTAAATATAACTAGCCTAATTAAAGAAGACCTAGATGCAGCTATATAAATACTTTAAAGACTCTTTATAGACTATATATAGTTAGCGGGTAAAAAAAGATATTAGAATAGATATAGCGCCTTTTAATAGGATAAAGACTACTGGATAATTTACTTAGCTTATATTATAGCGCCCCCTAGGATTAATAAATAGACTAAGGCAAGGAAGATATTGCATAATATAATTAAATATAAGAAATGCAATTACTGGGATAAAATTATAGTTAAAGCCAGCCTAGGCAAGGGAATCTAATAGGTGGCTAAGTAGTGTAAAGCTATAGATAAGTTTTAATTACCCCTTTTAATAGATAGTAATAAAAGGATTTTAAACTTTAGGGAGCGAGTAACCTTTTTTAAAGAATGTTTACTGCAGTAAAAGGGAGTAGAAAAAGATATTAAGAACTTATAGGAACCTTAAGTACTAAAGAACCTTTAAATATTATAGGATAAAATAGTTATTAAAGAGGAGGTAAAAAAGGCTATAACTAAAGCAGGGAATACTGCGCCTAGCGCAAATAATATATCGGTTACCCTTTTACACTATATATAGCCTACTATTAAAAAGTTTATTATAAACCTCTTTAAAGGCTGCCTTAAATTAAAGTATTACCCCCTCTTTTTTAGAAACGTTAAGGTTACTATTATACCTAAACCTAATAAACTTAACTATATAACCCTTAAAGCTTTTAAATTTATTTTACTGCTTTCCTATATAGGAAAAGGCTTTAAAAGGCTATTAGTTAAAAGGGTATCCCTTTTAGCACTTAAATATAAAATTTTCTTAAAGCAGTACTTTAAAGCCCTCTTTAAAAGAGCAGCTATAGATTTAGTTGCCTGCTTAATTTATAATATTAAAGTTACTTTAAGTAAAGGGGAGGTCGCAACTTTATTTACCCTCAATATATTTAAGGCTTTTAATATTATTATAAAAAATAGACTGGTTTTATAGTTTAAGTAATAAGGCTAGCTTATCTAGTTTATAAAATAAGCGGAGTCCTTTATAAGTAATAGAATTGCCTCTATTTATAAAAGAAATAGGACGAATTTACTAGACCTCGCCTTTAAGTATAGAGCCTTATAAAGATCTTTTATCTCCCTTATTATATTAATACTCTACTTTAGCCTAATCCTTTAGCTCAGAGATTAATAATCTTACTTTAAGTATACTAATAATATCACTATATTTATTATAGGCAGGTCTACTAGAAAAATAGCTACCTTTATATAGTAAACGTTTAATAAAATATTAAAATAAAGAGTAGAGAATACAGTATTTTTTAATTATACTAAGGCGGAATTGCTATACTTTTACTATATAAAAGGCTAGATATATAAAAAAAGTATTATAATAGAGGGAAAACTAGTTTAGCTTAAAGAGAATATTTAATAATTAAAGGTTTACTTTAATTTAAGACTCTCCTTTAAGAAATATATAGAGACGCTAGCGGGTAAAATATATAAAGTCTTTAACTTCTTTAAGTTATTTAATAAGATTTAAAAAGGCTTACCTCCTAAAGCTATAGTATAAACCGCAAAGGCCTATCTCCTCTTTATCGCCTTATATAGGATAAAGGTATAGTAGCTAGGATATAAATAATAGTTGCAAGTTAACCTTACTAAACAGGTAAATATAAGAGTGTCTAGACTAGTAGATAAAATAAATAAAGCTTTTAAGACTGCGGTAAAGGTAGTCTTCTCGGTTTAAAAGACTATAAGCGTTCTTATTTTATATAGAGAGTTAGGGGTCCCCCTGGCTAGCGTTGCCTTAGCCTAGGCCCGACTTAAGTGTATAGCGAGATTCGCGGGACTGGATTAAGATTACCCGATTAATTAATGCATTAATAAGAAACTCTTTCTTTAACTACTATAAACTAGATTTTAGTGCACTGCTGCCCTAGTTAACAGAACTATTAGACTTACCCTCTTCGCTAAAAAGTCCCTATATATTCTCCCTAGTCTTAACTTAAAAGGTATAGGCAAATTAACTGCAGTAAGGAAATACCTAGAATTAGTTAATTCCCTCCCCCCTTACTTAATCCTAGCCTACTTTAATAAATCTTAAATCAGAGGGAATATAGGTTAGGGAGTAGTTGTTTACTATAAAGCAAAAGCAATTATAAATACTGGATGCTTTAATAACGCAAAGGTCTATAATGCGGAGGTATAGGCTGCCCTAAAGGCTATAGAGCTAGTAGCTAAATATATAAAGGAAGACTATATAATTTAAACAGCCTTCCTTTTCTTAAATAACTTATTGGTTATTAATAGGTTACTTAGCAAGCCCCCCTTATTTATATAAAAAGTATATATACATTTCCAGAAACTAATATAAAGTATTTCGCCCTATAAAACTTTTATTTTATAAGTTTTAGGATATAAGGATATTATAGGCAATAAATAAACTAACTGTTTAGTTAAATAAAGCACAGCTTTCCCTGCTGCGCTATAGAATTAGGCTATAATTATATATATTAAAAGATAGATTAAAAAAGAAGTCGCGGAGGTAAAGGAGCGAGATTAGCTTAGCAAAACTTTAGAAAGCTATAAATAATAGGGACTTAAGGCCCCAGCTTCCCCCCTAGAACTTAAACTTTTATGCTTTATCTTTTATAGGCTTTTAGTGGAAAGGTTAGGATATAGGGACTTTTAGGAATACTATAAATGCTTTAGATATAATAAAGAGTCTATCTGTAAGTGCAGTAAACTAAAGAGATAAGGCTACTTCGCGGAATATAGAATAGTTAAGCCTTTCCTTTTAGATATCCCCTTAGGAGAGACCCCCCTCTTTTACCTATTTAGACCTACAGGAAGCAAAGCCTTCTAGAAACTAATAGAGGAAGCGGACCTTTATAGCCCTCCCTTAGCGGAAATAGATTAACACTACCTAGATTAACCCTTTTTCCTTTATAAATTAAAACTCAGTAAATAGTGGCGTAAGCTGCCAGCTCTTAACGTCCTGTTACCTATAAGGGATTTATATAACTAGTTTACTTAGTGGATGTAAATAATAAAACAAAATAAATAAATATAACTTCTTAAAAACCTAGCGAATATACTATATATACTCTTTAAGGGTGCAGCTATAGATTAGTATATTATTAAGATATATAATACAAATAAAATTAACTAGATTTTATAGTATATTATTAATATATTACTGAAAAGTTATAGGGGAATTTATAAGGCTAAATAGTATAATGTTGCACTTAAAGTATTTATATTGGCAGCGAAATACTATCTTTTACCTATCTTCTTTACAGATAGGTATTTAATAATACACATCCTTTAAATTAAGTTTAGTGAAAATCTTAGTATATAAGAGTCTGTTAAGAATCTTAGAAATTAATAGTAAAGGAGCGCGGTTTTTGCGAGTTATTTTATTTAAAGTATAAAAATCGATATATATTTGCAGTTTACCGCCTTTCTTTAGTATAAAGATTACAGGGGCACCTGCAAGACTAATAGACTGCCAAATCTATATATTCTATAGTGCCTTTTCTAAATACTTGCAGAAAGCTTTTAGCTCTTTAAGTGCTAGGTTATAAATAAAGCTTTATAAAGGTATTTTCCTATCTTTTAACTTAATAGTATACTGTCGACTTACTAATACATTAGCAGCTTCTTTTACAGAAAAAAAGCTAATAAGATTATAATATAGAGGAAGCAATTTTAAATATAAGGCCGACTTATAGTTTTCTAAGGAAGTAGCTTTGTTTAAGTTAGGAGATAGTAAGTTTTCTAAAGCTTTTAACCTAACTTCCAGCTTCTTTTTAGTTGCTAATATAAAAGCTACTTAAGCTTCTTTAATAGTTTATTGTAGCTGCTTTTTAAAGGCTATTAAAGTAATAGAATCCCCAGTTAAAGGATAATTCTATTAATTATACTTTTATAAAAGGGTAAGATTAGCTTCCTGAAATTAAAGTCTTCCTAAAATAAAGTCTTTTAAGCTATTAGCGATAACGCAATAAAGTAGCCACTTTTTCTCTACTCCTTAGTTATTAACTATCTTTATAAGTATATCTGTATAGCTATAAATTATAGCAGAAATACCTGGGAAAATAGCAGTAAACTTAAAAGCTAGTAATAGACTTTTTAATTAATCCTTTTATTGTAAAGAGATAATGTAAATATTACTGCCGGGATTAAATAAGGCATTTATATATTGCCAGTAGCCACTTAGCTGTATCTTCTCTGGTTGTTTTATAGGTGGATCTATATAGTAATTGTATTCTTAGGCTTAATAAACTGCAGGTTTAGTATTTCTGCCAGTAAAGTATAGCTAAACAGGGTTATTATACTTTTTAATAAAGTAGTGCTTACTATTATACTTTATGCAATTAAGAGCTTAGCAGGAGGTTTTATAGTAAGGACCACTATATTTCTAATAAATTACTGAGTTAAGGAGGTTTCTTTGTTCTTTTAAACCTCTGGATGTTTTGGTTGTTGTGTTTTTTAAAATATTGGTAGTGTAATCCTGGTATAATCCCTGCTAACTAGTAGGTCTAGTCTTCCTATATCTTCTTTAAGATCAAGATTCCTATTAAAAGCTACTTATATTACCAGTATAGCTATATATAAAAGTCTCAGCGATTATACCAGTATAAATTAACTCCTGCTATATTATAAGGATTTTATAGTAAAGTATTTGTTTATTTATTATAGGGGAAAGGTACTGTAAGAATATATAAATCTTAAGCTATAAAGGAGTTATTTTAAGGAACTTGCTTTTAACAATCTTGAATTAAGAGAGGAATAACTGAAAATTCTATCTAGCAGCTTAATATAGGCGAAAGATCTATAAAGTCGCTTTATAGCACCTAGTTAAGCCATCGCAATTATTGTCTTTAAGCTATTAATGAAATTCATCCTAAATAATCGATTTAGCAGATCCGCCTTTCTTTTTAAAATAGCTAACCTATCGCTATTAAATATCTCCTTTTAAGCAGGAAGCAGTATAAGTAATCTTATAAACTACTTAAGAAAAAGTATTAAAAGATAATTTAAACTGCCCTTTAATAATAGTAAGAAAAGTCTGTAATTCTGCTTAAAACTTTCCTTTATAATAAAGAGCTTAAATTTACACTTTACCCTAATCGCCTTTATAAAGTTATTTTAAACTAGCGGTGCGTAATAAGTTAGTTATAGGCAATAAACCTTTAATCTCTAGGAGTTTAAAAGAAGGGTTCTCTCTTTAAAAAAGAGTGTTTAAATATTTCCTCTTTAAGTATATTTACTGCTTTTCTTTTATTTGCTAAATGTAAGTATTAAGTTCTTTTTCTGTAAGTAAAGTATTATCTAGAAGGCCTAGTTAATGATTTAAAGGAGTAACTCTACTTAAAGGTCTTTACGTCTAAAATACAGCCTTTTTACTAGGAGTAAGCTAGTTATTTGCTGCTAAAGGCATCTTTAACTTTAATAGTCTTCCCACCCTTACTGGGAATAAAGAGAGACCAGTATATCAGAGACCCTCTTTAAGGCAGACGAATCAGGTAAAGGGCTACAACTTTAAGGAAAAGTAAAGGAGGTTAAAGAGCAGTCACTTAAAGGAGAGATAGATGCTAATAAGCAGGTAATAAGCTAGAAACTAGTAGTTAGGTATAGCAGCAGTAGTTTACTGGTCTCTAAAGTTCTATATTTTCGGGGACTATAGTTGCTTTTATATATACATTCCGGCCTATATAATATTATAAAAGCTCCGGAGCTTCCGGTCTCCTAACAATACCCTTTTAATAAAGAATCTTTTAAAGCCTTTTCTTATATAAAATAGCAGTAAAATAAACCTAAAAGCTTTATAGTTTAAATAATTAGGTTTACTAGGCTTAGGAATAATAGTAACTTTTATATTTTTAAAGGGGAGGGGGTAATATTTTAATTTAAAGTAGCCTTTAAAAAGGTTTATAATAAACTTTTTAATAGTAGGCTATATATAATACAGTAAAGTAATTAATATACTGTCTGCATTAAGTATAGTATTCCCTACTTTAATTATAGCCTTCTTTACCTCCTTTTTAATAATTGTTTTATTTTATAGTATTTAAAGGTTCTTTAATACTTAGAGTTTTTATAGGTTTTTAATATCTTTTTTTGCTTTTTTTTACTGTAGTAGACATTTTTAAAAAAGGTTGTTTACTTTTTAAAGTCTAAAATCCTTTTATTACTATTTATTAAAAGGGGTAATTAAAACCTATCTATAGCTTTACACTACTTAACTATTTACTAGATTCCTTTACCTAGGCTGGCTTTAGCTATAATTTTATCCTAGTAATTACGTTTTTTATATTTAATTATATTATATAATATTTTCTTTACTATAATCTATTTATTAGTCTTAAAGGGCACTATAATATAAGCTAAATAGGCTATTTAATAGTCTTTATTTTATTAAAAGGCGCTATATTTATTCTAATATCTCTTTTTATTTATTAACTATATATAGTCTATAAAGAGTCTCTAGAATATTTATATAGCTATATTTAGGTTTTTTTTAATTAAGTTAATTATATTTACCTTTAAAAGGAGCTAGGTATATATATATATTAGCTGGCTAAACTCCTATAGGCTTTTAAAGGGATATATTTCTTTCCTATACTGGCTATTAGCTTAATAAAGCTTAAAAGTATAGTAGTAATTATATAGTAATTTAAGCCTATATTTAAATTTTTTATAATAGTTATTAATATAAAGCAGTTAAAGAAAATAAAGTTAATACACTTTCTAGAATCTTTTATAAAAGTATCTATTAAAGCAGGGATTAGGTTATATTTATCTGCCTATTTAGCTAGTTTATTATATACAGTATCTAAGACTTAGCTTAATTACTATATCTAATATAATATATTAAAGTCTCCTGCTATAATTAAGTTTAAGGGGGGCTAACTTTACCTTTTAAAGGTTTTTATTATAGTATTAAAGGAGGCTTTATAATAGATATTAGTAATAATATAGCTATAGACTTTTATTTAATAAATATAGTTATTTTTTAATTTTAAAAGTAAAAGCTATTAATATAGTAAATTTAATAATTTTTTAATATATATAAAAATAAAGGGTTTAATCTCTTTTTAATTATTAAATAAATTAAATATTTAAAAGCTAAAGTAAAATTTTATTTATCTTTTAAATAATATAATATTTTAGTAAATTTATAGCTTTTAAATAAATATAATATTTAAGCTGTTTTTTTAAATTAATAAAAGGGCAGTATTATAATATTATTTTTACTTTTTTATATTAACTTAAAAGATTTTTAGGCTAAAGTTCTTTTAATAGTTTTAATAGGGTTTATTATTTATAGATTAAATTTATAGGGTTTATTTCCTTTAAAGGATTCCTTTAAAGTATTATTTATAAAGTTATTTAAATTAATAACCTTTACTGTAAAGTAAGTTAATAAACTTTCCTTTAATAAACTATTAAGGATATTTATTAGGTTAATTTTATTTTAAAGGGGCTTTATTATAGGGGCAAAAGGTATTATCTTACTTAAAAGGAGGGGTTTTTAGATCTAGGCCTTAAGAGTAATAGGAGATTTGGCTAGGGCGGCTTAAAGAGCTCCTCTTTTAGGTATACTAGGTCTAGGCTTAGGTTTAGAGGGGGCAGGGTTTTTTTTTCTGGAATTCTTAAGTCTTAAGTTCTTTAATGCTTTTAAATTATTTTTTAATAGTATATACTTTTATATTATCTTTAATAGCTAGGTGTATATAATAGATTAAAGTATTAGATTAGTAAAGTCTAAGGCAGTTAATATATTAAATAGGGTTATTGCAGTTTTTATTTTTATTAATATATTAAAAGGTAAATATTAAAATAACAAGGTTATACTGAACCTTATTTATATATAGCTTCTAGGAAGCTATATATAATGCAGCAATAAGGAAACGACTAAGAGTCTAATTGGGTTAACAATAGATAAACAATTGAATTGTAACTAAACTAATAGCTAGAAAGCTATAGAATATCTAGTATATATACAGCTAGTGTAGAAGCAATTGTATAAACAATAGCTTTGTCTTCTATGACAGTCCTCCGACCTAATAATAGGTGTGCGGTAGCAGAATTGGGTTTATGGCCGCATTTCTATTTTCTGCAAAATTTATTTATATATAAAATCAGTCAAATCGACTTACGGCCATACAAACAGGAAACCATTTTGGTCAGAGTTTTCACAATAGCCATTATGCCCATTATATTGAGTCTAGGGTAGGCGGGGTAGCTGATCCTAGCTCAATTGTTATCGTTAAGGATAACAGAAATTTCCTGACTTACACCGAAGTTCCTCCGGAACTCGGTCCTAGCGTCGGGCCTAATTCCGGGTCTAGCCAGAATAGGAAGGTTACCCAATTACACAGAAATCCTTGCTTTTTAGCCCTCCTTTTTAACACTCCCTCTAAAATAGATACTATCCTATATAACTTTAAAGTAGATATAGGATCTAGATATAGGAAAGTAACTAAAAAATAAAAAATAAAAAGGATAGCTAATATAGCTAAAGATAAAATAACAAAGATAGCTAATAGCTATAAAATAGCTAATAGCTATAAGAAAGGTAAGAACCTCAAGTATATACCTTAGGTAAAAATTTGAGATTAAGGAGACTTATAAAATTCTTTAATTTTGGACCTGGAAGAGGCTTAGTAAGCCTGTCAGTAACCATTTTACTGGTTTCCAGATAGCTGACTGTAATAACGCTATTTTTAACCTGTTCCCTAATATAATTAAACTGCAACAGAGTATATTTTATTCGATTATAAAGGGTAGGGTTATTTAAGGTAGAAATAGCACCTTTATTATCGTTAAGTAAAGAGATTGGCTGTCTAATTGGTTAATCTACCTCTTTATATAGGCCAATAAGCCACTAAATCTCCCTGGTAGCTTTTATAAGAGCTATAAACTCTGCTTTTAGCGTAAAAAGACAGATAGTTAAGCCCCTTTTTGATTTCCAGCTAATTGGCCCATTAGCAACTATAATAATATAGCTATAAGTCGATTTACTTAATTCTTTATCCCCAGCAAAATCACTATCGCAATAACCAATAGGTATAGGACTAGATTTTTTAGTATATTGAATAGCTAGATCCTGGGTACTATTTAAATACTGTAATAGGTTGCGGGCTGCGTTTAAGTGCTCTTTATAAGGGCCTTAAAATTGTCTAGCTAGCCACTAGACTAGAAAGCTAGTATCTACTCGAGTATAAATTGTTAAGTAGATAATAGTACTAATAATAGCTTAAAAAAGCTTGGTATTAGCTTTATCCAGTTTAGTTATAGTTTTATTAGCTAAAATAAAGGGCTGTAGGGGCAATTGGATAGGCTTAGAGTTTTGAAGGTTAAAAAACTCTATAGCTTCAGTAATATACTGTTTCTGGGAAAGCCAAAAAAGGCCTCTTTTTCTATCCCTAACTATCTAAACCCTTAAAAAGAAAGAGGCAGGGCCTCTATCTTCTATAGTATAGACCTTATTAAAAGCTAGCTTCAGCTAGGCTATAACTTCTTTATCTGGTCCAATAAAAAGACAGTCATCCATATAAGTAACGATAAAAATACCGTTATTTGGATTATAGAAAATAGCAGAGTCAGAAATTAAAGGATTATATCCTAGTTTATTTCCTAAGGCTTATAAAGCCTGTTGCCATTCTCTAGGGGACTGTTTCAGGCCATAAAGAGCTTTCTGTAACTAAATAACCTGATCTATATCAGGGTTATAACCCAGCTTTCTAAAAATAGACTTAATCTTAGAGGAAGCTTAACTGGCATAGTCTTTAAATCCTTCAGGGAAGTTAAGCAAGATAGTTTCCTTAAGTATCCCGTTAAGGAATACACCAATAAAGTCGATTTATTCAATTTCCCAGTTATAGATAATGGCTAGGGCTAATAGAAGCCGCCAGGTAGAAGGAACAGCCGTTGAGGCGAACGTTTGGTTAAAATCTATTCCTTCTAGTTATTGGAAGCCCCTAGCAACTAGCCTAGCTTTAAATTTAACTATTTTATTATTCTAGTCTTTTTTAGTTTTTAAAACTAATCGACTAGTAATAGGATTCCTGCCTTTAGGAATATTATTACGCTTAATAAAAGCAAAGGTGTATTGTTCAACTAGCTGGTCAAATTCGCTATAAATCGCTGCTAGCCACTTAGTCTTATTAGGACTACGAAGTACTTGCTTAAGCGTTTAAGGGTCTTGTACTGCAGCAGCTGGAAAGGCTAGCTTTCTAATGCTATTATAGAGAAAGTGGGATATATCTATATCCATTGGATCCTCTATAACAGCAGAGTCTTGTATAACTGGTGTAGGAATAGGGGGAATAGCAGTAGGTACTCCCTCTAGAATAGGGTCAGGGAGTAAGGGATTAATATCCTAAGAGCTAGGAATCATTTAATCTAGTGAATCTAGCTCTATTTCTCCCTTTAATTCTTTATTATCCTGACCTATAGTAAGCTCTAAGATTTAAAGCTTAAGAATCTTATTTTTATATAGCTTTATAGTTAACGATTTAAAGACTGTATATCTAGTTGGAATATAGATAAGATAGGTATTACTACCTAAAACTACTAGCAGTCTCCCAGTTTTAGTCTTAAGGGCTAATTTATAGCCCTTAGCCCTTCGTTTTTGCCGAACAAATACCTTATAATAAAAGCCAATAATCCTATATCTTTACAGATTAGGCTTATAATCCTTATTAAGGTCTAGGTCTTTATATAATTCTTAATAAAGGGTAAAGTCCTTATTAGTAACGGCTATATAGTTAATTAATTTAAGAACTGCAGTAATAATAAAATTCCAGAGATATAGTGGCAAGTTAGCCGCTATAATAATAGCCTATAGCCTATCTAATAAAACTCTACTAAAGCGTTTTATTAGACTATTCTGTTTATGAATATAAAGGCTGCTATAGGAATATATAATTCTTAAAGAAAAGAACCAGGTCTAAAGTTCCTAATTAATTTCCTTTCCGCTATTGTAATGAAATTCCTTAGGATACCGGTTATACTGCGTTTTCAGGCTATTTATAAAGCCTTGTATAGTAGCTAGAAGGGTAGGTCCACTATGATCTCTTAAGAGGAATAGCCACCTTGTAATGATCTAGGTTAATTCTTAAGGGATAAACCGAGGTTTGTGGGTTTATGTTAACAGAGAGGTCAGGGATAAATACTAAGCAGGGTAATATAGTTACGATTCTATAGAACAGGCGATTCTAGTGAATGCAATTGTTAACAACTGTTTAAGTAACTATACTAAATAAGTGATAAGCTAGTTATATATATATAAAGGAAATCTATATATAATTACTGATATTCCGGTAAGCGTTATTGCGATTACTGCAATAGTATAGTAATTAAGTAAATAATTATACTTTTTAGTATAGTAAATGTTTAAGTAATTACTTTTAGCGCAGTAATTACTTTTTAGTGATTGGTTAGTGTAACTAATATTCTCCTATACCCCTATAACCTAGTCTTCGATATAGTTGGGTTATAATATAATATCCCCCTTTTATTAGTTTTGTCTTTAAGACTTATTTAATCCCTTCCCTTTTCTTATATATAATATCCTTTTTCTTGACTGTTTATTATATTTAACAGTTTATAGCCTACTTATACTAAATCGACTTTCTATTATTGTAAACTTACAGACTTAATTAATACTGATGGTTTTAACGTTATGCCTTATTCTTATTGTCTCTTTCGCAGCCTGAAGTGTTATATAAGCGACCATTCTTTAAAATACAGTAAATGCATTTATGTTGGTTGTTTATGTAATAGTGCAGGGGTTATATTGAGCTTTTATATATTTCCTTAAAGTCTTTTCTTTTAATATTATAGCTGAGACTGTTTTTTAGTATTAAGTATTGTTTCTAAGTCGCGATATTTTAATTCTGCTAAGGAGTTGGCGGAAAAACTTTTATTGCTTTATTATAAAGCCTTTTATAAGCCCTAGGCAGAAATAGATAAGGCTTTAGATTGTTTAGAGTATTTTTGTCGTTAGAAATAACAGCTGCGGATTAAAGGTAAGGAGATAGTTAAGCGTGGGTTGGAATTTTTGGATGAACTGGAAGATCTAGAGCGGCAGGAATCGGAAGTTTTTTCGGAGGTTTGGGACTTTTAGGGTATTAATCTTTTTACTTTCGATGCTTTATTGGACCCTTTATTGGGAGGCCTAGATTTCGGTGGAATTGCTGTAGAGTTATCTAGGAGTGCTTAAAGTATTTTTTAAGTTCCTAGGAGTTATATTTTTTTTTATAGTTTTTTTATTTTACTAAATACTAGCGTTTATTGGCTTTTATTTTTATAGCTTTAATTTCCTTAACTTTATATTCTTTTTTAACTGGTAGGATTTTAATTAAGTTTATAATTAGTCTATTCTTTAATTTGTTTTGTAATGTTTTTTTAAGTAGTGAAATATAAAATATTAGGTAAATCTGGATACTGTCTAGTAGTGTAAGTTTATAAGTAACTTTTGAAATATCCTTTTTAACTGGGTAAGGTTTAAGTTTCTTAAAATTTAATTTATTGCTTGGTTGTATTGTTTTGATATTTGCAGTCTTTTTTCCTGGCAAATAATAGTATAGGTAGATTATATCTCACTCTTTAAAGATTAGTCTTTTTAATTTATATTTATTGGCGTATTTCCTTATTCTTTCTTGTGTAAAGTAACGGTATACCTGTATTTCTTTATATAACCGCTTTATACCTTTTAGCTTTAATTTATACTTTATTGATATATAGGCCTTTCTTTAGCGCTTTATATATATTTAGCGTAAAGTTGTAATTAATATATATAGGGCTGAGTCTAGTTAACTTTGAAATGTTACTGTTATAGGATATTTATATAATTGGTAGCTTCTCTATTTAATTGTTTTGGTTAAAGTTAATATAACTTCTTAGATAAGCTTTAATAATCTGGTTAATGCGTTTTATCTGACTATTTATTTATAGGTAGTATACTGTATTAAGCTTATAATTTATATTTAACTGATTTATAAGTACTTATTAGAATTTAAACGCAAAAGTTAATCTTTAGTTAGAAATAATCTTGGCTGGAATTATATAATTGGCTGCAATAAATTGCAAAAATATATAAGCTAGTGTTTCTATATCTATTACTTTTTTATATAAAAGGAAGTAAAAGTATTTAGTAAATCGATCTATAATTACTAAAATACTATTATATTTAATTTTCGATTTTAATTTAATAGATAATAGTAGTTTAATAATAAAGTTTAATAAGATTAATTCTTATAGTTATTCTAGTATTAGTAAAGGTTAGAGTTTACTATATAGTTTGTATTTCGAGGGTTTAACTGTTCTATAAATTGTGCAGCGAGAAATAATATCTTGCACTACTTTTTTAAGCCTTTAAAACTTAAAATACCTTTATATTTATTTGCAGGTTTTGCGAATACCTTTATATCTATATACTGGGTATTAATAAACTTCTGTAATTATATTTTTCTAGAGTTTATCTAGGATTTAGATCTTTTTATTTTATTATTAAGTTCCTTTTTTATCAAACTCTGTATCTTCTAAGAATCTATTATTATCCTAGGTAATATAGTGCTCTTTAATGCATTGCAGTATAGTATTATTACTGGATACTTTATATATAGCTTAAAGTGCTATTTATTAATAATGTCTTTTAAGGGTTTGTTTTAAGATCTGCCTAGTATATTTAATCTTTCCCTGGTTATAATCGGCTTATCTGCTAAACGCATCTGCTTATTTATTCTTAGATCCTTTTTAGTGGATTAGGATATAGTTAAATTCTAAGAGATATTCTATATAATAGATCTGCCTTCTAAAGAGTTATTAAACTATTGCGAAATATATAATATTCTTATAGTCTATATATACCTTAACTTTATATATTCCTTTTAGCAGGTAATATCACTATTCTTTAAATGTAAGGATAATAGTAAGGAATTTTTTATTGTATATTAGGTAGTTTAGTTCTATGCTATATAGTGCTTTAAAGTAGAAAGTAATAGGGTATAGCTTGCTGTTTTTATCCTTTTCACTGAGTTAAGCTTTTATAGTAAAATTGGAAGCATTTGTCTCGACTTTTATTTCTTTAAATAAGTTAAATATAATAAATATAGGTTTTTCCGAGATAAACTGCTTAAGTTTATTAAAGGTATCCTATATATTTAATGCTTATAGAAACTTTTAATTCTTTTTAGTAAATTTATAGAGAGTTTATATAATACTTTTATAGCCTTTAATAAATTGTTAATAGTAATTAGCGAGTTTTAAAAAGCTTTAGACTTCTTTAACTATTATAGGTATAGGCCAGTCTTTTACTGTTTATATTTTCAATAGATTTATATAAATTTCTTTAAGGGTAATAATATACTTTAAGAAGGTAACTTTCTGTATATAGAATTTGCATTTCTTTAGTTTTATAAGTAGTTTAGTATCTTATAGTGTTTATAATACTTTATAAATATATACTTTATATTCTTTAAAGGTATCCGAAAAGATTAAGATATTATTTAAGTAAATAACTATAAAAATGTTAAGGTACTCTTTTAATATATTATTAATTATTTTTTAGAATATTACAGGAGCATTAATAAAACTAAAAGGTATAACTAGGTATTTAAATAAGCTGTACTTGGTTTAAAAGGTGGTTATTTATTTATATTTTTTTTTAATTTGGATAAGGTTATAAATGCCTTTAAGGTCTAGTGCTGTAAACTATTTCTTCCTATATAGTTTATCCTATAATTCTGTGATTAACAGTAGTGGAGTTCTATTTTTAACAGTAGCTTTATTAAGCTGTCAGTAGTCTACAATTAACTATAGTTTGCCTTTTTTTTTTAGTATAAATATAACAGGATAGCCTACTTCCGATAAAGAGGGTTAAATATACCTTTTAGCTAATATATTATTTAAATAGTTATATAGGCTTTTAAGCTTTTTTTCGTTTAGATTGTAAATTTTGTGGAAGGTAGTGCTTGCACTGTCTTTAAGCTTAATTATATAGTTTTATTAGCTGTATTCCGGTAGCTTTGTATTAAGTATTTCCTTAAATAGCTTATTATATTTCTAGTATTCTTTAAGGATATTCTATAGCTGTTTTATTAATGCTGTTGTTTTAAGGCTTATTGTATTGAGTATCTTGTTAATGTTGTTAAATGCTTTCTGTAAAAAGGTAATTGTTTTTTGGATTTATTTATCTTTCCCTTTACTCTGTTTAAGTTTTATTTTTAGGTGGATTATTTCTGTAATTAAATTAAAGGTAACTTTTTTAGTCCCTTTTTTCAGTATACTTAAGGGTTTTATATAGGATTTCTGCCTTGCAGCTAAGGCCTTTTTAATAGTTTTAATTGCTGGGGAAGCTTTACTATCGCGCTAATAAAGCTAGCTGTTTTCCTAGTCGATATTAGGGTTATTGCGTTTTAACTAAAGATAACTAAGAATGATATCGTACCTATCAATATTCGCTATATTATAAGGAACCACTCTTTTGCGTTTGGCGATTTTAAGTTTAAGATAATTAGTCTTTCGCTTAACTTATCTATTATTGTATATAAAGGCTCCTCTTTCTGCCTAATAAAGTTAATATAGTCTGGTTTTCTCTTTTTAAAGTAACTATAGGCGATTTATAGTTATAGGTATAATAAAATTGCCTATTACTCTGCTATCTATTAATATATATAGCTAATATCCTTTAACTATTATCTTTAATTTAAAATATAGTAAATCCTTATTATTACTTTTATTATCTAATATTTCAAGAGATATAATTTATCGATCGTTACTTTATAGCCCTTTTATAAGTAATATTAATCGTTTCCTGATTTTTCTCTTTTTATATAGATTTTATAGTTAGTTAAGGTTCCTTAAAGTAAATACTACTTTCTCCTATTATAGGCGGTTCCTTTATAGGTAATAAAGTTAAATTGGTTTTAATGCAGTTCTTTTATAATTTAGTTAATTTCTTTATCTTTTAAGGTAGGTTTATACTTTATATGCTTCTATATTCGCTATTTTTAAAGTTTTCTTTACAGGTAAGTAGCGCATTTATCTTTCCAGAAGTATACGTAATCTGGCGATAAGTATAGTATATTGTTGGCTTATTGTAAATACTAATCTTGCAGCTTATTTCACTTATATATAATACACTTTAGGCTATTATACTCTAAATAGTATTATTAATTGCACTTAAACCTTTTATTATAGCGGAAATGCTATTTTATTAGTTTCTCTTAGCAGTAGATATAGTATCCTTTAGACTTATATCCTTTAAGTTTTTATAGCTGACAATATTCCTTTAAGGTTTTAGTATTTAATTTAATAATAATAATTTTAAAGTCTTAGTACTATATAGTTATAATCTATTCTTTAAAAGCATTATAATCCTATACCTATTCTATAGGGTAGAACAGGATTCTAATCAGGAATATATTATACTTTACTTTCTCTTAAAAGTGTATTATATACCTATATATAATGTAAGTGACCCAGGATATAGCGTAATGCTTTTTATAAGTAAAGTTATTTATAGTATAGTCTTTTTATATATAGAAATATATAGGTTTTTTATATATAGCTAAAGTAACTGGGATAGCTTTAACAGTTATCTTATTATTAACTTTGTTTTATATATAGAGCTGTCTATATAGGCGTAGGTTTAACCTATTTTACTGTATACCTATAGCAACTCTTTTAACTAAGTTTAGGTAATATTTATTTAGCTTATCCTTAAGGTTACTGTTTATAGGTAATACATTTTCTAGTTCTAAAGGTATAGTACCGTATAGTAATAGTCTATATTATAAAGGGTTATTTTTATCTTTATTATCGGAGTTACTGCTGCTAGTCTATCTTTTATTGCTTATAGTAATTTAGTTAAAATGTTAGTAGTCGATTATAGCGATTATTTATCTATCCGGGATACTGTTATCCCTATTTGACTCTATATAGCTAGAGTCTAAGTGTTGTTCTATTAAACTGTCTAGGCGTAGTAAATACCTATTTACTTTATCCTCTTTAAGAATACTTTTAAGAGTTAAAGATTTAGGTTTTAACTAGTATCCCTTTCAGTTTATTATAGATATCTTTCTAGGTTATTTTAAGTATTATCCACTTTTATCTTTACTGGATTTATAAATAAAGCAGTTATTATTATAGTATATAGTTTAATTAAGTAATGCATAATTAATAGTTTTTGAAATTATATTAACTTTTTGTCTAGGTTTTAGCGTAGGCTTTTAGGGTTTATTAGTTCTTGGCTTTTATAGAGCTTTGCAGTCTTTTAAAAAGTGTCCTGGTTTATTATAGTTGTAATAGATAACTTTTGCCTTTCTTTTTTAGATAGCGTTTAGATCTATTTAACTAGGTCTCTTATTATTAAAGCTGGCGATATATTCTTGTCGCTTTTTGCTTTAGTTTATATATCCTTAATATTTATGAATTTATCTAGATTACTGTTGTCTTTTTTTTATATTTAAGTGGAGTTTATAAAGTAAATTGTTTATATTTATATATTTCTTAATACACTTAGTAATGCCTTTATTGCAGGAGAATTTATAGGCTTCCCTTTTAATTTCCGGCTTAAGTCTATTATAAAAGCATTTAATAAAGGCAGAGTTTCCTTACTTAACTTTAAAAGTATAGTTCTTAAAGTATATAGTATAGTTAAAGTATTTTCTTTTCTAGATTAAGTTTATAAGTTTATTTTCTATAGTGCATTCTTTATTAATATTATTAAAGACATTCTTTAGTTTTTCCTTAAAACGATTGTAATTAGCGAATATAGTTTATATTTACTTATTAGTATCGGCTTTATTATTAAAGAAATCCCTTTAAGTGGGTTTAAATTACTTTAAGGTATTCCTTTTAAGTTATCCAGCAGCTAAGAGAATTTTATTAGTCTTTATATTAAGGCTAGTTAGGAAGTAAGTGAAATAGTTGTGTAGTTAAGTGAAAAATAGTTAAAGTGCTATAGTATTTCTATTAAAGTGTTTAAGGGATTATATCTTAAGCGATTCTTTTAAGTCCCTTAAAGGTTAGTTTCCTTTAAGGTTTAGTATAGGGTTTAGGTTAGGTGTAGGCGGCGCTTAATTCTATAAGTTCATAATAGTCGCTTACTATTAGTGAATTATTTAGTTAAGCCTAGCGTTTTCAGCAACTAAATACTAATAGCGTTACTCCTGTTCTATACAGTTAGCTTCTATATATTAGAAGGCTTCTTTTATGCGGATACAGAGTTATTCCGTTTTATCAACTTTATCCTTATTTTCGCTTCTACTTATATTATTATCTCTATTATTGTCTTGCCTTTAGCGAGGAGGTAAAATAAAGGGTAAAGTATTAGGGTTATTAGAAGAGGATACTGTAGCGGATATATTTGCGATATTGTTTAGGATTCTCAGTAGCCTTTTAAATAAGAGTTATTAACGTGTAACGATTCAGGTTAATTTTTAAAGGATAAATTAAGGTTTATGGGTTTATATTAACAGAAAGGTTAAAGATAAATATTAAATAGGGTAATATAGTTACGATTTTGTAGAATAGGCGATTCTAGTGAATATAATTGTTAATAACTATTTAAGTAACTATATTAAATAAGTGATAAGCTAGTTATATATATATAAAGGAAATCTATATATAATTACTGATATTCCGGTAAGCGTTACTGCGATTACTGTAATAGTACAGTAATCGAGTAAGTAATTACACTTTTTAGTGTAGTGAGCGTTTAAGTGATTACTTTTAGCGCAGTGATTACTTTTTGGTAATTGGTCGGTATAACCGATATTCTCCCGTGCCCCCGTGACCTGGTCTTCGACATGGTCGGGTCGTAATACACCTATATCTTGATTTTCTATCGATAATTAAAAGACTAATAGGGGCCTTATTATAAGGCACTGGCTTTATAGAGAAAGTATTAGCTTCTAGACGGTCTAGAGAGGCTAGTGGATCAGGAATTGGCTTTAAATAAAGCCTCCTAATAGCTTTTCCCTTATTACATGCTAGGCAGTGGAATTCAGTCTCTTTAATAGAATTAAAGTTAAGAATTCCAACAATTATCTTAGCAATTTTCTTTAATAGACTTAAGCTAATATAACCTAGTCTTTTATGCCATAAGAGGGCTAGCTTCAGCAGCTTGTGGCTAGAATTACTATTGATAATAGTATCTCCCTCTAGTTCAGATAACTCAACAACTTCTAGATCTTCAGTAATAAAGGATTCCCTAGGCACACGGGGCCTTTCCTCTATAAGGGTATCCTCTGTAGGCTTATTCCCCCTTATTTCCTTAGGCAATAAGGGTATACAAGGCCCCTTTTCCTCCACTTAGCCTAGGGTTTCAGGGAGTTCAAAGGGATCCTTTTCCTTAGGATGATTCCTCTTTATAAGCCTAGGGCTAGATTTAATTAGTTATTTATTCGTTAAAGCTACTGCTTCCGGAATAGCAATATATTCCTAAGCCTTTTCCTTACTAATAGTAGGAATTTAAACCTGTATAGAGCTATAAGCTCTATAGCTATTTATATAGCTATATAGTATAGTGTATCCTTTAATTGTAAGGAAAAAACCATGTTTTAAAGGATTTAACAGCCCTATTAACTGCATAGTTTTCGTAAAAAGAATATTATACTATATATATCCTCCAGCTTAGTAATGCCTTAAGCCACTTATAAGGTTTATATCTAGCTATAGGCAATAGAGGGTATTTAGCAATTTTATCTCTTTATAGTTATTATCCTTATTAAAGATATTAAAAGTGGCTGTACCTATTCCTTTAAGGGTAACAAGGCCCCCGCCAGTATAGACAATACCTAGGTCCCCTTTATTAGGTCTATAGTCTATAAACCATTTCCTAGAGTTAACTATATAAACTGTAGATCCAGTATTATATAATAGACTATCCTGAATAGGAAGTCTAAGGGATTTAGGTTTTTTAGAAGATTTAAAAGGCTTAAAAGGCTTTTTGCCTTTTTTAGCGTTTAGGGCATATAGAAGATCTCGATTACTATCTGAACTACTAATAGATTCAGTAGAAGACTCTTCTAATAGCTCTTCTGCGCTATACTCCCCAGTAGCTAGATAATATATACTAGCAAAAGCAGTATCCTCTGTAGTTTGCTTCTAGTTCTTCTGATTCTTCTGATTTCCTTGATTCTTCTGATTTCCTTGATTCTTCTGATTTCCTTTTCTTTTATTAGAGTTAGAAGCTAGCTTTTAATTGGGGGACTTAAAAGGGCCCGAGGCCTTATTAACCTTATATGCAGTAGAAGATAGATTCCTAGTCTCTTTTAATATATCTGCTATAAGAAACTGAATATTAAAACCTTTAATTAATTGCCTAATAGCTCTACTAGATCTAATAGTTCCTCTAATTCTTTTAGCCTATTAAGGATAAGTTTTTTCCAGGGAATTCAAATATTGATTTACTTAGTCTAGTATATTAATATTAACCTTTAAAATAGCTAGCTTAGCTAATAAGCTGTTAAAAGTAGCATTAAATTCAGCCAAAGATCCTTTATAATTACTATAATTTAATAAGTGAAATTCCCTATAAAGGGAATCTCTCTGTAGAGTATTGGAGTAACTATATTGTCTCTTTAATGCTAAAAATGCTTCTTTTAGGCTTTGAATCCAAGCAATAGATACAGCAGGAATAGCTGTTAAACTATCCCTGATTAGTATAAGTAATAGGGCCTGTTCTGAATCAGATAAAGAATCAGCAACTATAGGATTTTCTATAAAAGCATGGTAATCTATAGCCCTTAGCATAATACTTAGGGACTGTTTCCATTAATTAAAGTTATCAGGGCCCACTAGCTTATAGCTTTCTAGAAAGCTATAGACCTTTTTTAATGCCTTTTTAATAAAACTACTATTTAAAGTAGAAATAGTAGTCTGGGGTTAAGGAATAGATGTAAATGGAACCTGGACTGGTATAGGAATAGGAGTAGGGGCTTGTATTGGCACTGAAATAGGGGCTATAGGGTCAACTTGTATTGGACTAGTAGTCCGTTGTTGAAGCCCTGATATAGCAGCAGCTAGGCTAGCTAGAGTATTAGATAACTGAGTCATAGTGTTATTCTGACCCTCTAACTATGCCTTTACTGTCTCAGTCAAAGCCCTCTGTGCCTGAAGCTCTTGTTCTATATTCTGCACCTAAATAAATAGATCCCTTTACTGCTAGGGAGAGCTATTATCCTTAATTAAGGAAATAAGGCTGCTAGGAGCCCTAATAGGTCGACTCATACTGCTAATGTCAGACCTATATCCTATAGAAATAGGGAATATACTATATAGTATATAGAAAATGTAATACAAGTAGTATTACTATAACTGTAACAGTATTTACAGTAAAAGCCTAGGAATAGCTTCAAATAGCCAAAAAATCCTAAAAGTACTGATATAAGCACTAAGATAAGCACTATAAAAACCCGCTATGAGTGCTGTAGTAGCGCTAGGGGAAGTGCTATAAATGCTAGGATAAGCACTATAAAAACCCGCTATAAGTGCTGTAGTAGCGCTAGGGGAAGTGCTGTAACCACTAGAAAAAATCCACTAATAGAGACCCGAGGAAAACTCTCCCAGGCTCATAACCTGTTAAAATAATAAGGTTATACTGAACCTTATTTATATATAGCTTCTAGGAAGCTACACACAACACAGCAATAAGGAAACGACTGAGAGTCTAATTAGGTTAACAATAGATAAACAATTGAATTGTAACTGAACTAATAGCTAGAAAGCTATAGAATATCTAGTATATATGCGGCTGGTGTAGAAGTGATTGTATAAACAATAGCTTTGTCTTCTACGACAGTCCTCCGACCTAATAATAGGTGTGCAGTGGCAGAATTGGGTTTGTGGCCGCATTCTTATTTTCCGCAAAATTCATTTGTATGTAAAATCGGTCAAATCGACTCACGGCCATACAAACGGGAAACCATTTTAGTCAGATTTTTCACAATAGCCATTATGCCCATTGTATTAAGTCTAAGGTAGGCGGGGTAGCCGATCTTAGCTCAATTGTTATCGTTGAGGATAACAGAAATTTCCTGACTTACACCAAAGTTCCTCCGGAACTCGGTCCTAGCGTCGGGCCTAATTCCGGGTCTAGCCAGAATAGGAAGGTTACCCAATTACACAGAAATCCTTGCTTTTTAGCCCTCCTTTTTAACAGTAAGCTTACTATACTTTTTATATTATATAATTCTAGTATATCTTTAAAGGTTATAAAAGCCAAGGCATTTATTGCATTAAATTACCTATACTTTTTAAGTCTAAAGCTTTACTAAGGCTAAGCAGTTAAAGAGTTTAAAGCCTATTTTAATTTCCTTTTTAAAGGAGATAAAGTAATAATAGGTATTAGTGGTTTTACTAAAGGGGGCCTTTTAGCAGAAAACTAGGAGTTCTTTAAACCTGGCACTCCTTTAAGCTTTGATTAGGATTAGCGCGTTAATAGGGAAGGTGCTTAAAATGTTAGTGTAGTATTTAAGGATATTTTATATAAAAAAACTCCTTTATTTATATGCCTCTTTAATCTTTAGGCCGCTAGCCTTTATAGTTAGGCCTAGGGCGAGGATTGCTTTTTTAATTTTATTATTTTTAGCTTATAATATAAAGCTGGATTTTACTTTTTGAAAGTAAATAATATCCTTTTTATTAAACTTTCTAATTTTAATAACTTCTTATTTAACTTTAATAATAGAGATTTTCTTTTAACTATAATTTAGCAGGACTTAAAGGAAGATTTTATTATTAAGTTTTTTAATTATTATATTTTATTTTTAGGTTTTAAGTTTTATAATAAAGGCTAGCCCTTTATTATTTTGCAAAATAAAATTACTTTCTTTTCCTATTAAAGGGTTTTTATTTATGCCTTTAACTATAATTATAGCTTATATAATTTACTTTAAGCTATTAGTCGCTAATAAAGCATTTATGTTAATTTAAGTTAAAGGGTAAAGTTTAGTTTATTATTGCTTATTATTTTAGTAAATCTTTTTACTGACTAGCTATATAGTTATTAATTAAGCTAAAGGGGGGTTCCTACTTAACTTTTTAAAGTCTATAAAGGCCTTTAGAGAAAGGAGGCCTTTAAAAGCATTAATAAGCGCTTTACTTACTTATAGGGCGGCCAAGAGGTGGTGCTTTCTTTAATATTTAGCTAGGCAGTTATTAATAGCTTAGGCTACTAAGAATAAAACTTTTTATTTAACTCTTTAAATTGCATTAATTTCTTTAATTTAAGCAAAGATTTTATAAACTGCAATAGACTGCTTGCTATTATTAAAGGCGGGTGCTTTTATTAGCCTGCTTTAAAGGGAGGAAGAGAGGCCTTCCTAGGTCCCTTTTAAAAAAAGAGAGACGCTAGGTCTTATATTGGAACTAAAATTGAGTTTAGGGATATTAATTTCGATGCGTTTGTCGTTAATGCGGCGTTTCTTAGGCATAAGCGGGAGGATTATAGTCCCTCTTTATCCCAGGAGCGAAGGAGTTCCCTCTTTCTTAAGTCACTGGATCGCTGCCTGCCTGGCGGCAGCGAGGTTTAGTTATCCCTGGTTCACTTAAAGTCTGATAGCATTCGCTATCTTTCTTTAAGTGCCTAGGAGGGGCGAGGGAGCGTTATTAAGCTTGTTTTTCTTGACAGCTAGTTAAGAGGTTGTGAATTTTAGTGAGTAGGCACCCAAAAGGTGGGGTACCTGTAGGTGTAGGAGGGAAGCTTGAATATTACCACTGTGAACGTATCAATAAAAAGAAAACAGTATAAGGGAATATAATGGAATGAGGGATTGGATTGGAATTGTTGCTGATGACAGCTAGATGGGGAAAACTGTCACCTAAATACACAAAGTGGGCGATAGAAAGGCTTGGTAAGGAATTGTCAGATATCGTATTATTGGATCAGAGGTAACCAGGAGTCTAAGTCACATGTATAGGGAATACTGATTTACATGGCACGATGAACCGGCTGGCTGGAAACTATGGGGAGTAACGAGTCGTACTTCTTCTTACACATCAATACTGGACATCAATAGACATGGAATATAGGCGCCCCTATTGTGCCTTATGACTGCTGATTACACGAACGTGTAAGTGGACAGGAATTAAAAAAAAAAAAAAAAACTTTGCGTTTAAGCCTATCCCTAGATATTACATTGAGCCAAGCATGGAACACCTTTTTTGTAGAATTGGCAGCTATTAAAATGGTGAGGCAAATGAATAGAAGCATTCATAATGGGATCTATCTACTTCCCCTCGGAGGAGACAACTCAGGAGTTCTGCACGATATTAATCCATAAAGGATTACCTACAGTTATTCAGTGGTGAGTTCAATAACCAAATACAGAACTACGAACCTCCAAATGAACAAGAGTTAAAAATAGAGCACGCCAGTCCCTCTTTCCTTTATCGACTGGGCAATGGTGTTCCCTTACTGGTGCGGGTCTCCTTGCCTAGAGCACACAAAGTTGATACTACTACTAGATCCAGAATCGCGGAAGTGGTAGTGGGTGGTTTCTTATCTCGAGTACATATACCAAGGGTTCGCCCTATTCTGACCTCGGACTGCCAGTCAGGATTACCACTTGGATGTAATGGGCTGGGGTTTGTGGCCAATCGGTGATAAAGTGTGGAGTTGCATTTGCACATCGTGGTGAAATAACCGTATCAGACGAAGTACTAGTACTTAGCTTTGTTATCGCTTCTAGCTTGTGTATTAGGGGTGGGCCAAGAGGGGGCACAGGAGAAACAGGTCAGGACATTATCTGTCAGAATCCTTCGGATTTACAACCCCCGCAAACATATAAACCCGCTACAACTTCGTAGAGCCTCAAAACTCATGTAGTTGTTCCCTGGCACTCAGGTAGGTGGTTTGTCGGATGTATTCGTTACTTCAGTGGCTTAATACAGCAATTTTCCTTTTGAGTAGTCATCTAATTGACGCACAACAATGGGTTTAACATTCGAAAAGCAAGAACTGTTACCGTTAAGGGTAACTACATAAAGAGGCAACTTTTGTAACAGACACAACAAATCATTACCATTGACCAACGTCGCACCAAATCAATTCAGAAATTCGCTAACATATTCCTTGCGAAACGCATTACCATCCAAGTCCGAGGTGCGGTTCAGAGGAGTCCACTTTGGTTCATCCTTAAAAAGCCTCATTGCGTGAATGTACTAGGAAAGAGTTTAGTAGGTGTTTCGCTCAAGTCACATACTCCGGGCTTGTAAGCACATACATTAGCTTCGTCGGTGGTGAATCGGTGGTAGATGCCAGCAGGCAGAATGATGAGATCGTCCTTCTCGAGCTGGATGCGTATCCACTCGTCAGTCGTGCTTCGGACATCGAAGTATCCCTGGCCGCCTTTGATGTAGCGAATCTCCTCGTCTTCGTGCAAATGCTCGTTGAAGAACATCTTGACCTTCTCCTCATAGACCTCGCCCATCTTCTCTGGGGAAACGACAATCTCATCCCGGTTCTTATATCCCCGCTCGGTGGCCAGTGTATCCACCTGACTGGTCTCGCTAAAGCAATGGTAGAGCACACCGAGCTTGGCCAACGCGCTGGCATCTACCGGACGCCCAGAGTCGTGAGGGAGGCGTTGGTCGCCCTGTCATTGCAATGAGTCAAAAGGCCGTGGCTCTGCGGGGTGACGATGGTCAATGGCTTACCGGTAGGTTGTCGTACAGGTAGGCCTTCATTTTGATTGTGTTTTTTTTTTGTTCCGTTTAGTAGCAGAGCTCGAGGTTGCAAGAATGACTCCTGGGCAATACGAAGCAGGTCAGGAACTAATACTTATAGCCTCTGTGTGACCCGTGTGGAGGAATCTGAAGGATTGATCCTTCAGAAGGGTCGTTTCTGGCGACGTCATTGACAGATTATCCGGGCACAGTGGAAACCCACGTCGGCCCCGCCCTCAATACTACCAAAAATGGCTTAACACCGTCAGCGACCAAAAGTCCCAGGCCGTTGGTTGCATTTCACAAGAAAGTCCGATACCTATTGCTCTTGAATAAGAAGAGGTAGTAAAATAATACGAATTTATCATAATAATAAAATACCCGAATTCAATGATTCTAGCTTTCTCATACTAACTCTTTGCATCTTTCATCTCGGGGGAAAAGCGGAGACAAAGAAATAGGAACAGTTTGGTGGTGGCACCCAGGACTAACCGACGATAAAGTACTACATCAGTTTTCCTCTTCCTTTAATAACCATTTTGCTTACTTATACAGGTAAAAAGTTCCAAATCATATGTATCGTATTATAATTTAAGTATTAGGTAACATCAGAGTTGAATATCCTTTTTTTTTTCTTTTTTTTTTAAAAAACCATGTATTGGAGTTTTAGGTAATTGTGTGACCATATGCGCTAGTGTGTGCACTGTAAGGTAGTCGGAAACTCTTGGATGTTCATTGACATGGAACACCTACTCTGTATAACACAACGCGGTTATCGGGTCAAATGGCAAGCTATACAGTCTATGCCCTGAATGTTCCACACTTGACTACCTACACCCACTTATTGTAGCGGTACGTACTTCGTACCTCTTCAACAGTTGGCAACCAGCTGCCCCTCTATATCACGTGACACAAGTCTATATTTATTTACCTAGATAAAGAGATAGATAGCTATATACTATTCAGAATACTTTATAGAAAATGCTTTATATAATGCTATATAACTATTTGTTAAAGTTGGTATATTTAATGCTGAAAGATTTACTGTTGTTAAGGCTATACTCGTATCAGGTGGTTATATTCACTATTAAAGTGACTTTCTAGTACTTTATTTAATACTATTCTTGCTATTACTTTTTATGTACTAGTAAAGTTGCCTTTATCCCTGTTAGAATCCCACTATCATTTCTTATTGGTTGATAATCCCTGCCATTTCCCCATTGCAAGTACACGCTAGTTAATAATACAGGGGGTACTCCGTAGAGTGTATGTATATCTGTTTGATAAGCTGTCAGAGACCCTCTTTGGGGCAGACGGATCGGGCGAGGGGCTACGACCCTAGGGAAGAGTAGAGGAGGTTGAAGAGCAGTCACTTAGAGGGAAGATAGGCGCTAACAAGCAGGTAATATGCCAGAAACTAGTAGTTAGGTGTAGCAGCAGTAGTTTACTGGTCTCTGAAGTTCTATATCTTCGGGGACCACAGTTGCTCTTATATGTGCATTCCGGCCCATGTGATATCAAGAGAGCTCCGGAGCTTCCGGTCTCCTGACATAAGCACACCGCCTAAATCCTTCATCGACTCATGTACTATCTACTATCTACTAACTACCTATGGGCGCTTCAGAGAAATCGTCTCCCGCTATCTCGCTGAGATCCCGACTGGTTATGTGGATCCACCAGTGCCACCCACCATTCCCATCACAACAGCTTAAAATTTCACGCTCAACTAATACAGCCCAATCAACAAGGATTGAAAAGTAAGAAAAACAGCTAATTGGTGACTATTTACGGAATAGAGACAAGTACTACTACTACTTCGAGTATGTGGAAGGGCTACTCCTCAACCCCTGCAAACTGCCCCGCCGGTGATACCGAAGTCCTGCGACGCTGGTCTACTTGCCTACACCCCTTTGAGAAATTAAAAAAAAATATCCATTTTTAGTAAGCATATACGAACGGTTATGAGCCCGGTGTCGTAATCTTGCCATCAATTATTCTAGGCGAGAGATCGGAGTGCTTAAAATTGGGGGTAAATCTGGAAGGTGTCGGGTCCTGCTAGACTCAGTGATTGTATTTATTATCTGAGCGTTGGCTTACTCGTACACTCAACCATAAATCTAGAACGGCTTTTACCCCGAGTAGTAATAAGCCAACCTACCTTTGCTCTTACTTCAGGATCAACTGTATGCCTTGAAGTAATTCTTTGCCTTTACTCCGGGAATAGGGTTGAGGACTATTATCTTGACAAAGAGACATGCTGGAGGACCTGGGCTTTCGTTTTCAAACGACAAGGGTCATATTCCACTTAAACAACTGCCCTAAGAAATCACAACCCGAATCCTTCGCCAACCCCATGAAAAACGTCAACCCTAAACAGTCTAGGGTACCTGGAACTTTATGCTCGCTTATTCGAATCCTGCACTTACAATCGTATCTAGGCCGAAGTTCAGCAAATCACGAGTATGCTTTCTACACGTCGCATCAACACGCTCACCGAACTCTGCCGCATCGAACGCATCGTCATCTCCTGCGGTTCTGATGCCGACGGTCGTGCTTTGCACCAGCTTATGGGCTCCGCCTGGACCCACTACGTTTGCAGCAACCAGTTCCTCATCGAGCTCCGCGGCCTCAGCCGTAACTATTCTCTTACCAGGGACATTATCTCCGAGGCGCAGCGTTTTGTACAATATGACCCGGAGAGCAAACGCAGCTGGAACCTGGCGTGGTTGTGTTTGATGCGGATGCGGGATGGTGGCCTGGTAAAGATGTATGCGGCTCGCGAGGCAGCGAAGGGTGAGATGTGGGGCGAGAAAACCCCAAGCGAGGCGGAGATCAAGATGCTGGCAGGGTGTTTTGAGACAGAATGGATCGCAGCGATTGAGACGATGTTGAGGCACTGGATAACGCCGCCAATTTGGCAGTGAGTGGTTGAGGTAGGGCTGATTTTGACAAGGGGTTTGGGAGCAAATGCGGGGCAATGAACATTGCATTAGATACGAGAACATGATAGAAGCATTCGGTCAATGGTCTGGGGTCCGTATATGAGTAATAACTGGTAGTATTGAGTAAGTACTGTCTAATCTGTTACAACTCTGATCTACATCACAATCACTGATTGTGCCTATCCATGTTTGTATTAGGCAAGATGGGAACAATGGCAACAGCGACATTTACGAGTACTGTTGGCCCTCAAGTGGAGGCTAGAACATGTCCTCTGCCTCCACTCCTAAGCCACTTTATTAGTCGGCTAATGCTGTGGATCTGCCATTCAAGCATCCCGTGTGACCAAATTCCGCCAAAACCATTAATAATACATACATACACCGACACTTATACTGTTCTCTGTCTTGATAGTATCATCACACGAGCTGTTTCGTCACATAGAAGTAGGCTGATACCTCCGTAACGAAACAAAGTGGAACCAGTGTACTTGCTAAGACCAATGGCTTGCAGTGCGTTAAACATACGTTTACGATGTTCAGGAACCTGACGCTTGGTACTTTTCAGAAGAAGGATTGCTGGCTGATGAATGAACTGATGATATAATAGCCTTATGAAATAGACGGAGGCTAGCATAAGAATGTGGAGAAGAAACGGGATTGTAGCTCGCTGAGGGAAAATAGAATTAGGAATTACCGTTGGTTTCTCTACTTATTACAGCAATTATGGAGCGGGAATGATATTACTACATACCTACCACTGAGAACACACTCAAGTACTAATCCACTACCAACCGTGGACTTGTTTCAAACACGGTCAAATCTCAATTCCACAATAGAGCTCAAGGGAACACAGACAAAGTCTGATATTGTTTACGGAACTCAAGGTCATTTCGTGACCCTCTTTCAATGGATTTATTGCACCACTAGCGTTCGCCACTTTTTTGTATTGTTAACCAATGGTTCTGGAATTCTCTGAGAATTTGCGTCTGGTGTGGCCGGAACCGGAATCGGAATCATATATTAAATGGAGCCCATATTGCCGAGTTTCCTCCCAACTCTAATGAGCTGCCAATTATCCTTCCACATGGCATATATTTTCACAAAGGCAAGTTGCACAAAGGAATAGAGGCCAGGTACGACTTCTGAGATGAAATAGCACTCAGTATAACGCGTACTCAACCTTGCAATCACATTGCCTAGGTAGAATGCTTCATACACAATACTACTGGCGAGATCCACCGGTCATTCTATGACATGTCCAAAAGTTTCCGGGCATTAACGTTACACTTTTTGGAAGATGGAGGGGAATAGGATTGCCGTCTTCGCCATCCCGATTTTTTACGTCATCGTTTTCCTGGAGTTGTAAATTCCCGTCTGTAATGATGTGATCTTCGTGCACTGTAGCGTTACATTTCCATGTTGCATCAGACAACATGTCTCCTGGGGGGTTTTCTGACAAATATCTGGCAGTTACCTTAACGGTAAGAGCGGGACGACACCTATACGGCTTCGCATTCAATTGCGAGTAAAAATATAATGGAGATTTTATTGTGTTCAAGCGCATATACGGACGGTTATAGTGGAAGCCCCACAGATCTTATCACGGAGCGACCGCCGAACCAGCGGTGGAGTCACATTATACTGATTTATCAGATTGACAGGGAGACGGAATTCACGCAAGGAGTCAATTTAAGAATTGGTGGAAGATAGAATTTGTGTGCTTGAAACTGTTGAGCAAGCCAAACACATCGTCTCCGTGACCAAGTCTCGAACCCAGTCAGAACGAGACTCAATTGGCACCGACCTTTCGACTGATGCATTACATCTCTAATACTCCAAATGACCCAAGGAGGATGTGTAGACTAAAGGAAATGATAAAAACAGTACAATTGATGACGTAAAACATCAATGGCATTTCGAATATTGATAATGGATTAAGACCGAGGGCTAAACGCCGAAATTGGCGAATAGCGCTTATAAACATGCGGCCAAGGCCGAAGACATACATAACATCTCGGGAGCAAGGATAGGGTGTGTTGGTGATGGATATGGGGCGGCATTGGTATGTGGAGGCGGAATGACCTAAACTTAACCTCGCTGATGGTTTGTAACTAATTATTTACCCATCAGTCATCAATGGCACTCTGCTGAGACAGTGCTCCAATTGCTTGGCAAGTTGTTATCTCCGAATCACGGTGGTAGAGGCACGAATCAAAGACTGTGTGCTAGTCATGGCGACATCTTAATAATCCCGATGACATTATCCCGCTAGCCAAACGTATAATAGCGGTATAAAGTATATGGGAGAGTTCGGATATGGCTGTTACTTTAGGCCCAAGTTGTTCCTGAACGGTAGGGCTGAGTAGCAGCGACCTAAAATAGAAGCACTAATCTAACTCCAGACCCAAAAAGAGAGAGCATGGCAGTTATTACGTGATTGCATTCAGTTTGATGTGGATTCATTCGCCATTCCCACAGTCCCTGAAAAAATAATCTTAAACAGTATATCACCGAACTTGGCACGTAGCTCAGCCACGCCTACACCTGAGGAGTATAGGTGGATGATAAAGGCCGATTGCGGCTTTAGAATTGGAATTTGAAGGACGGGATTTATACCTAATTGAATCATGGCGCTGCTAGGAATCTAAAAACTAAAGTGATTGAATATCATATGTCGTGCTCGCTGAAAACAGGGATATAAGCAATAGTAGTCCACAAGAGCGGCTCTACCCCTACCTACCACGGAATGATATTGAGACAACTGACTCAAGACCCAAGTTGCCAAGTCTTCCCGCCCACGCCTAATTCCGGCTTAATGAGTGGTACGAAATATTCGGTCCGGAAAGTACCACTCCTCCGCAATCGACTGGGCCCATTAGTGCGAATGCGGAAATTTCCCTATGTCTGGACCTTTGCATTCTTGGCAACCTTACGAGGCACTATTGTACAAGATGAGAAATCTTGTGGCCAAGCCACAATGTAGAGACATGAAATGACACACGCAGCTGATCCAATGAGAGAATAGGTATTACCAATATGCTATGCTGGCTTCCGGCTGCGGTTCGAGTCCCAATCTGACAGTACTCCTATAAAACTGATTCATGACCCTGCATCATAAAAGACATGTGCCAAATTGTAGATTGGATATCTCTATCGTCACTTCACAAAATGACAGCAAACCAGCCGTTCCCTTTAATCAAAACTCCCACGTTCCAACTCCCCGATGGAGCACAGGTTAGTTAACCGGTGTCCTGAATTCCTAACAACATCAACTAATTCTAGAATACAGCCGGATATGCTACATCGCTGTGCCTCTGAGATGGCTTGCGTTCACAATATGATGTTGCGAGGACTTAACAGTATCTATCAGCAAGCCCCGCATATCAAGCCGGAGGATGCGAATTCCTTCACTCGGTATAGCATGTGCTTCTATAATCTTCTTCATGTTCACCATAACGGCGAGGAAGAAATCTTGTTTCCATGCATCGAAGAGATGACCGGAGAGAGTGGCATCATGTCACGCAACATCGAGCAGCACCAGTCATTCCACAGTGGGCTGGAAACTTACAAAAGCTATCTCGATGCCTGTATTAGTGGCAAAGAGAAATACGTTGGGTCGAAACTGGTCCAAATTATCGACTCTTTCGGCCATGACCTAGCTGCACACTTGGCGGATGAAATCCCGACCATCCTGGATTTGAAAAAGTACGGAGACACAGCGCTGAAAGGCTTTGAGAAGAAGTTTGAGGACTGGGCAAACAAGGACGTGGTAAGTGTATTTCTATAAGTATTCGGATGTTGGATGCAGTGGTCTCACCTGTTCCTAGGCCCAACTCAGCGTCGCCGAAACATTGACATGGGGATTTTTCAACCATGACAGGGAGTACGAGGGAGGCTTGTGGAAGAACTGGCCTCCAGCCCCGGGACCAGTAGTCTTCATTGTCCGCTGGGTTACGTACTGGAGTCACACAGATTGGTGGAAGTTTGCGTCCTGTGACCGATACGGCAAACCAAGAGGTCAACTCTATGCCACCTCGCAGTAGGCGACATGCCTGGCGATTCAGGACTCGGTGAGCGTGTATCTCACATGTATGAATGGCACATACTTGCCTACTAGCAGCCTCTAATTTTGTTTGAGGGTCCTCGTGTATGAGAGTGAATCTGGTTTGGTCGTTCCTTTGTCTGTTCTATTCTTCACGCATCTTTTCTCTGCCTCAAAGGATAGTTAGTCTATAGATATTAATCAAAAACTAATCAATTTACTAAAGATCCGCGCAGATGTGAGGTGAGAGCTATTGTACGTAGGAAATTAGTGGTCTAAAGTCTGAAAGTGCTATTCTAATAATATGCACCAGACCCTTCCCATAATGAATGAATGCAAAAGGTATGTTCAAAGAATTACCGCTTGCCAACCACGGCCTTATCCTCATCGACAACCGTCTTGTCGAAGCAAGGGATACAGATGCAACTACGCAAAACGGAAGCCACCAGATAGCAGAGGCGAAGTGATCGAAGTGGTAACGTTGCATCTATGTCTAAACTCTTGCCAAAGCAAGAGTTTTTGTTTTATTACCCTATGGCTATGACTTGTATTGATATCAGATTGGGTATGCAACTCTCTCCTATAAATTCTTTTCTGCACTAGCAGCTGTTAGCAGCTTGTTAATGCAGGAGCTTTTACAGGCCATAAAAAGCAGCGCAACAGCTATTAAGCTATCGCCTGACTAACAGTTAAAAAATGCAGTAAAGGCATGTTTAGAGAGTTGGCCTTATACTGCGTTGCCTACTTCAAACCGCTAGATCTAAAGATTAAATAGCCTCAGGACCAGGCTGCTTTAAATATTAGATATTAACAGGATCTGTAGCAGGTTAAGGCCCTACTGCCTTCCCATTAACGTCTAAAAAACAGCATCAATCGCGAGGGTTTTTCTCCTATTAAAAGAGGCTGACCCCTCCTTTTTAGGGTTTTTCCCACTCACTGCAACTGCTATTATATAGATCCTAGTTAAAAGGGGATTTTAAAGGGTTATAGAGTATATGATTTAGGGTAAAGTTATGAGAGGAATTTCTGGCTGGAAAAATCCTTCTTTTACCTGGTTTATCTAGGTATATTTATATCTATAGATACTCGACATTACGGCTTTGGCCTATATACACCGCGGCTTCTGCCGCGCCCTTTAACCCGCTGACGGGAGCTGGGCTTAACGACTTTGCCCTTGAGGCTATAAAATCCTAGATAGTGGTGGGATACTAGCCTAGGATGTCCTTTTGCCTTACTGGGATTGGTGGCCTTGCGCTATAGGACGTTAATGGGATATCATCATCATCATCATTATTATCATCATCATCAGATTGGGTATGAAGAGTACTAGGTAAAGGACGACTCGTCAGATTTCCATCCAAGTTTCCAAGCCACTAAGCGCCACTCGGCTTCGTAATTCCGTAGGGTGGATTCTTGTTTATTAATAGTTGCCCGGTAAGCCTCAGATCGTAGCTGTCACTATCCCCAGTCTTCCTATTTTGCATGGCGTAATTCCCGCTACTGGGGCCGAACACCTATCTATTGATATATAAGCAGCCAAGCAACATGGATTACTTCTGGGCTTGCACAGGGCCAAGTATAGTTTTATCCCCGACGTTGAGATTCTATTTCGGAGATAAGGGCGGGATGACACTTCTTTGCCACGACACATAAATGTGGAGCACTTTAGCAGCCAGAGATGATTATGGGAGATGCTTACGGACAAGGTTGATAGCTTATTTGTCAGACCAACAAATGTGGGCATTTTGTGTGTGGATAAGTATTCCGTGGGGGCTTCATTTGTATGTACAAGGAGCATCTCTGGCGGATAATGCGACAGCGGTAATTTCGGCATCGGGATCCACATACCCCTGGCTCCCTAGCAACTCCGGGACACCACCTCCGGGCAGCTTTTATACGTCATTTCCTAGGGAGTGGCTCTGATAATGATGCCGCAGATATGAAGCTGACTCGCCAATGTCAGAGCTTACAAGTTGATGTAGAAGTACCTAATCTACTTGCCTAGTTTGCAGTGATCAAGAATCTCATAGAATGCTACAAAAATGTGTGGATATTCGAAACATCCAAAAATATCGGAACCTAGGGTATAAGCCACTTAACCTGATAGTGCTTGATCTTTGATTGCTAAGCTAAGACACTGCGTTACATAACTTTTGTCGCATAATTTATTAGATAAAAGCTTGAAGATATCACGAGCGGCTAAGAAGAAGTAGGGCTGCGTAATGTTGGTTAAGCCTTGCGAGAAATTGCGTACTCAGTAACCCATCTCTTAACATGTATTCTACTTCTGAGGACCTTCCCTTGAACACGACTTCCATTCCCTCGACCTCCAACAATACCGCGTTGCATCTCGATAACCCTTGTGCACATCTCTGCTATAACGGAACAAACATGGCATCTTAGACTTCTATGGGCCCGGTCTTGGATGTGGCTAGCTCCTCCGAACATTTGGAATTAAGATTCTACACGATGGTGCGGGTTTAGATATATGGGGGGACGTCTTGGTATTAAAGGTATTATATGATTGCATAGAAGTTGACTTCGGAATATGTAAGCCTCCTGGGCCATCTAGCCGACTTCATCCTGGAGCAGGAAGAACACAGGGTGAAAATACAGCGCCGGTTGGAACCTCGCAAGCCTCTTATCAAGATGCGGATCATGCATACGCATATATCCAGTAGTAAAGTGAGACTCAGGCTACCCACGCAATAATTGGTAGCTGCCGGCAAATTGGATATGTTTCAACCTGAGGTTGAACCAGTGTGGCATCCCGATCAAAGCAATCAAACAAATCTATCAAACAAATCATCAAATCCAAGGCCCTTTATTTATCTAAACAGCCAAATCTATAAGTAAAAATATTTAATAGATTTGATTAAATATAGTATAGATAAATTTTTATATATATATAGGGTAAAAAAAAAACTTATTAATAAATTCAATGAATTTTATAAATAGGTTTTTAGGATTTAAACCTATGCCTTTTAACCTATTTAGGAAAAGCGCTTACTACTAAACTATATAAATTATTATTAATAGTACTCTGTATTGTTACGGCATTAACCGTAACGCGATATCACATAACTAGTCCCTAACGCGTTTTTAGCTAGCTTTCTCGCTTTTCACGGTATAATAATAATATTTGCCTTAACTTGCCTTTCTATGCCGTAATAAATATACTTTTTTTAAAGGGTATAAAGCATTAAACTAAATTCTAGACTTTTACTAACCCCTTTATTTATATATAATACGCTAATAATGTATTGTATATATAAATACTACTCTATACTATGTTATTTATATAGGAATAGTTTCTTAAAGACCTAGTCTCGCAAAAAGGCTCTCGAGGTTAAATTAGCTGGATTAAAAGTAAGAGTATTGCTATTCGGGCAGTAGACCTTCTATTTATGGGTTAGCTTCGCGCTATCCATGAAGCCCCGCCAAAATACAGTGTGAACTATGGGAGCTCCAAAACGCCCCAAATACCAGATTGAAGCTCAGCGGCAGCATCCTTGTCGGCCGAGGTCATCGCGATATTGATCAGGGTTGAAAATGCAATGTTATGTGAAGAAATCCGGGTTGTTGGCTATTCTGTGTGCAGTCGGGTCCTAGGGCGCCGTTTGTGTGGCCTCCGCGGAATCCAGTGTGCTGCACTGTATTTTACAGTAGCCCCATGGATAGCGCGGAGCTAGGCCCAAGCTGGGATAAATGTGGGCCCTTACTGCCCGAATAGCAAAAAGCTACTGTCCGAATAGCAATACTCAAAAGTAAAGGGATCTTTATCCAGGAAATAAAAAATAATAATACCTTAGGTATAATGTTAATTTATATAGTAAGATTATTATTAATTATAGGGGAATAAGACTTTATGGTAGCTTTATTTGATAGATTTAGTTATTTGCCAAACAACCAAATCTACCTCAATCGGTCAGTCAAACAGTCAAATCTACTACCTGGATTTGATTTGTTTGGTCGGGATGGTTCGCTAGGTTGAACTGTATTTCTACCTAGCTAGACCTCCTCTAGCTTCTTCCGACCAGTCCAACTCACAATGTGTTAAGAGGCACTAGAAATTGAGCTCAGCTTTGGTTCATTGCTTAATAGAGCCCATAGGGTTAGAGTTTCTCCAAAACAAACCCCTTACAAAACTTCTCAACAGGCTCAATACTACTACGATATACCTATAGCGTAGTGAATATATTAACGGGTATTCTCATTCAACGAATGCCTCGAGGACTTTGTCTCTAAATTCAGACAATCAAGAAAGAGATGTAATCTTACAGCCCAGATCCGAGCATATTACCGGGCCCACCCCACATAGGTTTGAAGAAATCCGCGTTCTTGATTATAGGTCATTCAGTTGGCTCTACCAAAAGAATTACTGTTAGAATATCCCACATAGCTCCCTTCAAAGTGAATAGAAGCAGAAGTTGGTAATGTGGAGAGTAAAGCGCAGGGCTGTATCCCGATCAAATCAAATCAAATATTCTATTAAACAAACAAACAAATAAAGCTATTCCCAATGATCAAACAGTTAAATGTATAAGGCCTAATATTTAACTTATTTAATTAAATAATTTAGGGTAGTTTTCCTTTAGAATATTATTATTCTAGGCCTAGATATCTATAAAAAAAAAATACATCTATATAAGCCTTAAAAGGGCTTACCTGGATATATATAGCCTGTAGTAGGAATTAAACTTATAACCTCGTTATATTAGTTATTTTTAAAGATTATACTATTATATAAGCTTTCCTATTAATTATTAACTGTGCCCTTTATTATAATTTATATACTATATAGCCTAGCTAGCCTTTAATGTAAATCTAGCCTGGCAATACCGCTTTATATATATCGCGATACTATATATATTACTAATACCTAAATGTATTAATAATATAACTTTATTTGCATATATGCCCTTAATATAATATTATAAGAGCTCTGGAGCTTCTAGTCTCCTAATAGGCTGCCCCCCCCTTTTATAGTATTGACCTTAATGCCAGCGAGGACCTTATATTTAACCAGCTCTTTTCCAGCTTTTAATACCTTATTATTATATTAAATAGTAACTATTTCTTATATAAACGCTTCTTTAAGCCTTAAACTTAAACACTTTAGTATATACTTAATAGCCTAAAAAGTTTTTAACTTTATAGTTTAAAAGTATACTTTTATATAATTAAATTTAAAGGGTAGCAGAGAAATCCTATATAATAAGCTAACCCTTTACTGTTAATATATAAATAATTTACTTTATTTTTCTTTTTTTAATTTACTATTATATATAAATATACTATATATATTTTTACTTTACTTTTCTTTTCTTTTATAACTTTAATTCTTATTTACTTTTTTTTTTCTTTCTTTTTTTCCTTTTTATTTCTCCCTTTCTTTTACCCTCTCTTTCTTTATAGGCGCTTTCTTTATAAATATTCCTTCCTTTTGCTTTTTATTACTAGCTAACCTATTATATAATAACAGTTTTTTTCTTTTAATTTAGCCTATTACTATAAATTCTTTTTTTCCTTTTATTATAAATATTATTACTTTATAAATTTCTATAGCTAATTCTTTACTACAACTTCCTATCTAATATATTTATAACTTAGTTTTAGAACATAATAGTAATCCTACAGTATCTAAAAACCTTAATATAGTAAACTTATCTTTACTTACAGTTAATACTATTTTAGTTATATCTCTATTAAAATACCCTCCCTTTAAAATTACTATACCTTTATTAATAAAATACCGCAAAGCTGCTAGTAATTTAACCTAATAGGTGTTTTTATATAAATATCACTATTAGCCACTATTAATTTACTATGAATACCCTGCCCTATACTATTATTATTTTAACCTTTTAATTAAATAAAATATAAAATTAAAAAAAAACCTTTTTAATACTATAATAATAAATATAAGTTTTATATAATTAAAAAGTAAAACTTTTTATATTAATTTATATTATATTAGCTGCTTTTGAAAAATATTTTTATTGCTTTTTAAATACTAAATTATATAATCTAATTGCCTATTAATTTATTAATATTATTAAACTATTAATTTAATACTTTTAAAAATCCTTTATTAATAAAGTAAAGACTTTAATATTATTTTTTTATTATATAATAGCAGCTAATAAAAACCTAGTCTATAATAATATTATTATAAATCTAATATAAAAAGAACTTTATATTAATGCAATAAAAGTTAAGCTTAATTACAAAGTAAAAAAAAAAAAGTCTATAGTAAATAAATAGTATTACCGCTAAAATTTAAAGCGCTTAAACCTTTAAGTTACTCTCAATTAAGCAAACTCTCTTACTACTATTACTGTTATTATATATACTTTTATTCCAGTATATATTTCTTTATTTATAATAGCAATTCCCTATTAATTACTATATAGTATATTGGTATATTAAAATTCCTATATTTCTTTAAATATATCTTATTACTATCAAAAATTATAATAAAGTATTATTTAAAGATAAAAGAATTAATTATTATTTAATAATAATATTACTGCTTATTTACTGCAAGATATATACTGTTGCGAGTTTATTTTTTATTTTTAATTAATTAGTTAAAACTATATAATACCCCACTCTTTTTAACTTTATAACGTTTAATAATAATAACTAGTGATTTACTAGTAAATTACTGCTTATATTTTTAAATTAATTTAATATTAATAAAATTACTTTTCTTTTATTAAATATTATTAATCTTTAAATAATTTTTCCATTTAATGAAATATAAGCATTATATCCCTTTATATTTATAATTAATAATTCTTTTAACTTTAAATATTTTTTTAGCGCTAAAAAGGTAATCTATTAGCTTAAAAGGTTCTCTTTTACAGCTATAATACAGTTTAAGATTTATAATATTAAAAACATTATAAATTTTAATAAAAGAATAAAAGATAAATTTAATATACTAATTTACTTATTCTAATTTAATATTTAATCTAGTAAAGACTAATATACTTTTTAGTAAATTTCTTATTAAATTGCTAAAGTTTTCGGTATTTTATAAAAAGTAATATTTAATTGCTTATAGTAAATTTCTTTTTAAGTTAATAAATATTATATTACTTTTTATATTCTTTTTAATTTTATTATGGTATTCATTTAATTATTTTATAAATAGTTTAAAGCTTTTCTACCTTTATAATAGTATTAATATAATATCTATAGTAAGTTAATCTATTATAACCTAAAGCGTCAGGCTTATAGCTAAGCAGTAAAAAAGCTAATAAATAACTAGTTATAGAATATTTAATACTATTATATATAAATTAAATAAAAGATAATTTTTATAGTTAATTATCTTATTATTTACTGTAAAAGAATATAAATAATATTTTAAAGCTTAATTCTACTATTTAATTTAACTATTAGTCTATAAGTAAAAAAATAATACTAAATTACTATTTATAAGTAAGTAAATAATAAAAACTTCGCTAAAATCTAAATTTAAATAATTAATCTTTATTAAAGATAATTCTTTATAGTATTCTAAAAATTAAATAAATATATTTTATAAAAAAGTTAATAACTCTACTATTTATAATATATACTATTATAGGTATATATAGGGTATATTTTATATATTAATTAATAATAATAAGAATTATATTATATAAATATTTACCTTTATAGTTTAAGATTTCTAGCAAATCTAAAATAAAATCTATAGAAATTTCTTTAAAGGGTCTTTTTAGTATTAATAATACAGTAAATTCGCTATAAAGTTAATAAGTTTTTACCTTTATTATTTAATAAATATAATATATAAATATATAGCGTTTAATATTTTACTTTATACTTTACTAATAATATATTAATATAATATATTTTAAAGTATAATTAACTCTTTAATATTTAATAGTTGAATTATTATAAAGTAATATTAAAATCTTAATATAAAGACCTATTAGTATATAAACTTTACCTTAATAGTAAACTAGCTAATTATTACTAATAACCTAGTTATTACTATAAAATATACTAATTACTCCTTAACTTTAAACCTTTTACTAAATAAAATAATCTCTTTATTAAGCTTATAAAACAGCTAAATGCAAATACTTTTATAGTTTTAGCAGCAAACCTGTAATAGTCTATTATATAACCTATAAACTAGCAGTTATAACTCTGGCTACTATACTTTACAGGTAGGCTATCTATTAAATAGAATTTAGTCCCTATCCTTTAATTTAAAGCAATACTAAAGTAACACTCTTATTTATAAGCGACTTTATATATTACTAGTTACTATAATATACTACTGCAGATCCCTTTAATTTATATAAGCTATTAGCTTTTATACTACAAAAACACTATAAAATTATTAATATATAGCTTTACTGCAATTCTTTAATGTCAATAAGATTATAAAAATTAAAGCATTAAAACAAAACGTCAGTAAAGTTGAATTTCCCTAGCCTATATTTAATATAAAAATTAAATAAAGCTAGTTTATTAAAAGCCTCTTCCTGCTAGTATAAAAGCTTTTACTTATTTATAAAGTAATAGTAGTTAAAATAGTCTATTATAACCTAAATCTCTATATTTATATAGGCTAAATAATATCTTTATATTTAGAAAGCCTTTATAATAGTAAAAAATTTAATATTAAAAGTATAATAATATAATTTAAAACTATTTAGCTTTTTTAATATATATACTATAAAGTATTAAATATCTCGCTAATATTAAGCTAATACTGCTTTAATTATATAGTTTAACCTATTGATCTTTATATAAATTAATGCCTTTAGGTTATAATATATTAAAATAAGTTTCTTTAAAAACTTTCCTTTAAGCTATTAAAAAGCTTTGAAAGCGCTAGGCTTTAGCTGTAAAAAACCTTTTTACTTCCTATAAATAAAATCTATTAAAAGTACTGTAATTTTACTGTAATTTTTAATAAAGTAATAGTAAAACCCTATAAATCCTAGAAATATAAAGATATTATAGATACTTTAAATACTGGTTATTTAATAATAGCTTAAATATATAACTATTCTATTTTAATTTTATTAAATATAATAATATATTTAAAGAAAAGTATTAAAGTAATATAAAAGATATATTTATTAATATTAGTATATAGCTTTATATTTTATAACTTTTTAAAAACTTAGCGAATATATTATATATACTTTTTAAAGGTATAGTTATAGATTAGTATATTATTAAGATATATAATATAAATCAAATTAATTAGATTCTATCGTATATTATTAATATATTACTAAAAAGTTATAAGGGAATTTATAAGGCTAAATAGTATAATATTATACTTAAAGTATTTATATTAATAGTAAAATACTGTTTTCTATCTATTTTCTTTGCAGATTGGTATCTGGTAATATATATCCTTTAAATTAAATTTAATGAAAATCTTAATATATAACAGTCTATTAAAAACTTTAAAAATTAATAATAAAAAAGCGCAGTTTTTGTAAATTATTTTATTTAAAGTAAAAAAATCAATATATATTTACAGTTTACTGCCTTTCTTTAATATAAAGATTATAAGGGCACTTATAAAACTAATAGACTACTAAATCTATATAATTTATAATACTTTTTCTAAATACTTACAGAAAGCTTTTAGCTCTTTAAATATTAAGTTATAAATAAAACTCTATAAAGGCATTTTTTTATCTTTAAACTTAATAGTATACAATTTATTTACTAGTATATTAGCAGCTTTTTTTATAGAGAAGATATTAATAACATTATAATATATAAACGCAATTTTAAATATAAAGCCAATTTATAGTCTTTTAAGGAAATAGCTATATTTAAGTTAAAAGATAGTAAATCTTTTAAAGCTTTTAATTTAACTTATAGCTTTTTTTTTAGTTATTAATATAAAAGCTATTTAGGCTTTTTTAATAGTTTATTATAACTGCTTTTTAAAGGCTATTAAAGTAATAGAATCCCCAGTTAAAGGATAATTCTATCGATTATACTTTTATAAAAGGGTAAAATTAACTTCTTAAAATTAAAGTTTTCTTAAAATAAAGTCTTTTAAGCTATTAGTAATAATATAATAAAGTAGCTACTTTTTCTCTACTCTTTAATTATTAAGTATCTTTATAAATATATCTATATAACTATAAATTATAGCAGAAATATTTAGGAAAATAGCAGTAAACTTAAAAACTAATAATAAACTTTTTAATTAATCCTTTTATTATAAAGAGATAATATAAATATTACTACTAGGATTAAACAGGGCATTTATATATTACCAGTAGCTACCTAGCTGTATCTTCTTTAATCCTTTTATAAATAAATCTATATAGCAATTATATTCCTAGGCTTAATAAACTGCAAGTTTAGTATTTCTGCTAGTAAAGTATAGCTAAATAAAGTTATTATACTTTTCAGTAAAATAATATTTACTATTATACTTTATATAATTAAAAGCTTAGCAGGAGGTTTTATAGTAAAGATTACTGCATTTCTAATAAATTACTAAATTAAAGAGGTTTCTTTATTCTTTTAAACCTTTAAATACTTTAATTATTATATTTTTTAAAGTATTAGTGGTATAATCCTAGTATAATCTTTATTAACTAATAGATTTAGTCTTTTTATATTTTCTTTAAAATTAAATTTTTTATTAAAAGCTATTTATATTATTAGTATAGCTATATATAAACGTTTTAATAATTATATTAATATAAATTAACTTTTACTAGGTTATAGGGATTTTATAGTAAAGTATTTATTTATTTATTGCAGGGGAAAAGTACTGTAAAAATATATAAATCTTAAACTATAAAAGAGTTATTTTAAAGAATTTACTTTTAATAATCTTAAATTAAAAAGGAATAATTAAAAACTCTATATAATAGCTTAATATAAGCGAAAGATCTATAAAGTTACTTTATAGTATTTAGTTAAATTATTGTAATTATTATCTTTAAGCTATTAATGAAATTTATTTTAAATAATTAATTTAATAAATCCGCCTTTCTTTTAAAATAGTTAATTTATTCCTATTAAATATCTCCTTTTAAATAAAAAAGCAGTATAAGTAATTTTATAAGCTGTTTAAGAAAAGGTATTAAAGGATAATTTAAACTGCCTTTTAATAATAATAAAAAAAGTCTATAATTCTGCTTAAAACTTTCCTTTATAATAAAAAGCTTAAATTTATATTTTACTTTAATTACTTTTATAAAGTTATTTTAAACTAATAGTACATAATAAGTTAATTATAGGCAATAAACCTTTAATCTTTAAGAGTTTAAAAAAAGGGTTTTCCTTTTAAAAAAAAAGTATTTAAATATTTCCTCTTTAAATATATTTACTGCTTTTATTTATTTATTAAATGTAAGCATTAAATTCTTTTTTTATAAATAAAGTATTATTTAAAAAGCTTAATTAATAATCTAAAAAAATAACTTTATTTAAAAGTCTTTATATTTAAAATATAGCCTCTTTATTAAAAGTAAACTAGTTATTTACTGCTAAAGGTATTTTTAACTTTAATAGTCTTTTTACTTTTATTAAGAATAGTAAAAGACTAGTATATTAAAGACCCTCTTTAAGGCAGATAGATTAGGCAAAAGGCTATAACTTTAAGGAAAAGTAAAAGAGGTTAAAGAGCAGTTATTTAAAGGAGAGATAGGTGCTAATAAGTAGGTAATAAGCCAGAAATTAGTAGTTAGGTGTAGCAGCAGTAGTTTACTGGTCTCTGAAGTTTTATATCTTTGGGGACTACAGTTACTTTTATATATGCATTCCGGCCTATGTGATATCACGAGAGCTCCGGAGCTTCCGGTCTCCTAACAAAGGATTATAAGGCTATATAAGCTGGATTAAAAAGGAAGGGCGATTTATATAGGAAATCCTCGCTAGTAACGCTTTAAGTATATTATTCTAGATTCCTATCCCTTTCTATATTTATTTTTATAGGCAAATACTTTTAGATTTACTGCTGCTATAATGAAAAAGGGGCTATCTTAAAGCCATTTAAGGCATTAGCAATAACCTTTACAACCAACTACTTTAAAAAGCAGTATAAAATACTAGAATATAATACTACCGATTTAAATATAAGTTCTGATTCTAATAATATTACCCTGCCCCTATTAAGCGATAGCGATAAAATACTATATTAATTCCGCGGTTATATATATAAAGAGTTTATAAGCTCTGCGTTATATATATTATTAATGCCGATCTATTATTTAAAGCGCTTAAAAATAAATATCGTTAATTTATTATATATTAGATAAACCCTGATTTTACGTAGTAAGTCTCTTAGAGTAGGATAACTTAATGCAATTCCTTTAATATAGTATTCTCTTTTAAAAAGGGATTTATTAAGGCAGAGCTTTATACCTTATTATTATAAATTTATCTTGGTTTTAATCTATAGACTTCCCTAAATTAAGATATAATAATAGCAGTTACTAGCTACTTCTTTAACCTATATAGTTATTAATAATAATATCTCTTTACTCTTTACTAGTAGCCTGGAAGTTATATAAGGGAGAATTTTATATATACTTTTTAATAAGTTATAGATAACTGGAATTTTATTAATTGAATTAGTATAGTTATTTCTGATAATATATTAAATAATAATATATATATACAGCATTTCTTTTACAGTTTAGATATATAAATAACTAAGGATAATATATTAAAGAGGCAAATATAATATTACAGGTATATCTTAAATTTTATTAGCTAGGCTTTTTTATTTAAAGAGGATTATAAAGCTTTTAAATAAGAATTATAATTTTATATTATCATTAATTGCCTTAATCATAATCTTCGCTATTAGAGACGCCAGGGTTTTATTAGTAAGCTTTATAATATTGTTATATTTATTTATTCCTCTCTTTAATAAAGTAAGTGTTTTAAGGAGTTTGCCTAGGAATCTGACAAGAATAATAACTTCCAAATCTTTAGTAAATCTATATTTAAACTAGAGCTTATTTTTAGTAACAAGATAAAATAGAATTTAATATATCTAATAATTAAACGAGTATTATTAAAGCGGCAGTATATCTAGAAATTCCTATATAAAGATAACTTTAAAGAAGGCTAAATATCTAGTATATCTTTAAAGATATCCTTATATTTAAGGATTAGCGGCTTTTTATAAAGATTAAAGAAATCCTTTAACCTCTTTATAGTTAAATAATACGATATTAAGGCTAGGGGATTAAAGGCAGTTATAGCCGACTTTAGGAGATTATAACAGGCATTAAATTCCTTCTTAAATCCTTTAAAGACTAGAAAGCATTATATACTATACTTACTAATAAAGAAATTCGATAGACTTAAAGCTAAATGCAAATTATAAACTCGACTTAACTAAGGCGTATATAATAAGGTGCCTTTGCGATAACCCTTTCTTAACCCCTTTAATCCCTTATATCCCGATTAAATGCAATTATTACAGCACCAAACCTGCCCTCTAATGACTCATCAGCATTATATGCGTCCTTATATAATAACTTGGTCCTACACCTTCGAACCATATTCTTATAGCTTCTTGCCTTATTTAAGGCATAATAAAGATATTACCTTAACCTACTGTTCTATATACTGTAATAGTTTATGCCTTCCTATAATAATTATACTATTACCCCTAGCCTTTAACCCTGCCTAAGAAGATTAACGAAGTTGCTGATAGCCTAGTCGCGATACTACTATAAAGCCCTATATTTGACAGGAAATTCACTAATCCCTAACTATAATAAAACTTTAAGCCTAAAAGCCTATATCCTTGCAGCAAAAAATACACTTTAGCCTAACTCTTTAAGCTATACCCAATTCCTTAGCCTACATTTAACCTAAGAATATTAAAGTAAAAATAAAAAGTATAAAAAAGGACTTTAATTAAAAAGCAAGACTTATTAATTACTACTGCAACTAGCTTTATATTTATATTATCCTAAAAGCTTATAATAATAATTATAACCTAACCTTATAGCTTTAAATATTAAAACTTAAGCAGTTTTTTAGTGTTATCTTTAATTACTTTTAGAATTAAAGTATAATTTTAATATAGCTTTAGAATAAAAGGAGTCTAAAAATATTGCTATTATTAAAAACTTAAAGCTTACTAAATATAAGGTTTAAAGCTAGAGTAATATAATCGATAAGTTTATTAAAGCTAAAAGTAATAATATTTTAAAGTATTAAACTAATACCTTTAAAGATAAATTTAACGTTAAAGATAAAAATATAAAAACCTGTTAGTAAAAGTATATAAACTAGCATTTTATTATACTGTATAATATTATAATTAATATTAAATACTTTAATACTTTTTATAAATATATTTTTTATATTAGCAGTTAATTAAATAGTGATACTTATAATTTAATATAAAAGGCATTTAACTATATTATAATAAAAAAGGATAACTATATAATATAGGAATAGGAAAGTAATAAGACTTTTATTAAATTCCTGGACTTTTAGTATAAAGCCTTTAACCTTTTGCAATCTACTGCTTAAAAGTTTAATACCTATTATAGTAAATAAACTATTCTAGAACTTTATTATTAAGTTTTATAAACTTGCAGCTTAAGCTAGTAAAACTGATATTTAAAAGGTTAATACCTTTTTTTTTAAAGTATTTAAAGAAATAGCTGCTGCTTTTATTAATAAAAGTGATAAGCCTATAAGTAAAGATAACTAGTCTATTTAAAGAACTTTTAGTTTAAAAGTATATAATAACCTTAAAGAGCAGGCTTACTATACTAAACTTAAAAGTAACTGCAAGTTTAAAAAGCTAAATAGTAATTATACTCTTTAATAAACTTTACTTTAAAATAAATTAAACCCTTTAAAGTAAAAAGATATAGGCAATCCTATATAGCTAAATATTATATCCTTTACTTTATAATATAAAAAATACTAATAACTTTATAACCTATACTATTACTATAGCAGTTAATATATAGTTAATAACTGTATAAAAAAGTAGAAAACTAATACTATAAAACCTTAAACCCTATAAAAATGCAGTAGTAGCTTTATAGGATATAGAATATATTAAAGTAATAGCACTATAGCGCCTTAAAGTAAGGTATATACTTTAGGCTAAGGAAAAGGAATATTAGCACTATAAATCCTTATTCTTTAATTCCTGCAATACTAATACTTCCTAGCCTAAAAGAATAACCTATTATATTATAAAAACCTATTTTTATACTATATTAATAAAACTAGCTTTATTAAAAGATTAATTACCTTTAATAATATACTTGCTTATAAAGATATAACCTTTAATATAAAAAGGCAGGGAAAAGAGTAGCTTTTTAATAATATTATATTAAAAAGTATAATAGAATATTAAAATAGCCTGTAAATTTAATGCCTCTATAAATATAATAGATTATTATGAATAATAGACTATTAATTTTAAATACTATAAATAGTAAATTACTATTTATTTATACTATATTATTCCTTATATAATTACTAGTAAATATATAAACCTTTATTAATTGTAGCTGTTTAATATAAGGCTTTATAAACTAGTATTTTCTTTAAAAGTCTTAAATCCTAATAATATAATTGCCTAAATTAAAGAGCTTTATTTTAGCTAATAGTAAAGCAGTAGTATAGTTTATTAACGATATAATCTTAAATATAAGAATAAGGCAATATAAAAAACTATATATATTTTTTATTATTAATCTTTTAGATTAAAACCCCTTTATCTTTAAAATACTATAGCTATAGTAATATAATCTTAATATTAACTAGCCTATATTAATAGTTACTTTTTATTTATAATACTATTTAATAAATTATTGCTTTTAGATTTATACTCTACTAATAATTTTTAGCCTAATAACTATCCTATATAATATTAATATCTTAGGCAAACCTTTAAAGTTAATATTTTATATTACTAATGAAAAATAAAATAATATATTAAAAAGGATAAAAAAAAAGGTTAATAAGAAAGTTAGGTTTTAAGCTTATATTAAAGATATACTGGAAGAAATAATACTTTAATAGGGAGAAAGGGACTTATATATTAACTTTATATTAATATTAAAGTAAAATTACTACTATATTTATTAACTTAATAACTATAAAGGATTAAAAATTAAAGTATAGATAATATTAAATAAGCCCTTAATACTAGTTTTAATAATACTTATAGCTAGTAGCCGCTAATATCTATACCGATATAACCTAGCGTAACTCCTTAAGCTAAATGTATTAATATTTAATAAGCCTATAGCGGCAGCGCGATATAAATAACCTAACTTAATAAATATCTAAATATTTACTGTAATATTATTTATTTAATGCTATAAAGACCTATTTGCCTAATATATAAGATTAACCTAGGCAGACTTAATAGAAGATATATAAAAGCAGGAATATAAAGTGTACCGACTATTAAAGCTTAATAAGGATACCTTTGTAAATGTATTATAAAGATAAAGCAGCTTTGCAGCAGTATAAGTATTATTCCCTATAGCTTTTTATAATTTCCTTGCGTATTATTATAGTAGAAAGTATTTTTAAGGGATATTAAAGTTTAATATTAATAAATTTATAAAAGCAAAGCTAAAAACTAATAGAAAGTAATATTTAAAAGAAACTTTTTAATTAACTATAAAATAAAATTATTAGCTCCCTTTTATAGCTAGTAAATAAACTTCCTTTAAAAGATTATAGGATAATAAGATTAAGCTTTTACTAGGGAAGGAACTACTATATTAAAAAAACTGCCTAATATTATTAAATAAACTTTAAATTATAAGAAAATAGCTAGATAAAAACCTAGCTAAAGGATTTATTAGGGAATTTAAAGTAAAATATACTGCCCCCCTACTTTTTACTATAAAACTTAAAGGAGGCGTTTATATTTATTAAAACTATTAAAGCTTTAATAATATTACTAGAAAGAATTATTATTTATTACTGCTAATCTAAAAAATATTAAATACTTTATATAATATTAAATTTTATATTAAACTAGATATAATAGCTGCCTTTAATAAACTTAAAATTATAAAAGGATATAAATAAAAAATAGCATTTATAACCTAATTTAGGTTATTTAAAACCTTTATTATACCTTTTAGTCTTTATAATACTTTAGCCTTTTTTTAATATTATATTAACTATACTTTATATAATTTACTTAATAAAATTTATATAGTTTACTTTAATAAGATTTTAGTCTATTTAGCTATATAACAGGAATATTAATAATATATATAAAAGGTTATAGATAAATTAATCAATATAAGCCTTTAAATTAATATTAAAAAATGCAAATTCAAGATAATAATAATAAAATACTTTAGCTTAATTATTATAAGTAATAATATTAAAATAGACTTTAAAAAAATAGCTGCAGTTATAAATTAAAAGAGACCTTTAAACCTCCGCAAACTTTAATGCTTTCTAGGCTTTGCGAATTTCTATTAGCAGTTTATTAAAGACTTTTTTAATATCTGTAAACCTTTAAATAGCCTTTTAAGGAAAGATATACTATAGAATTAAATGGAACTTTATACTGCTGTATTTAACTATTTTAAAACCTAGTTTATAATGGCTTTAATCTTTACTTTTTCCACTATAATAAAAAGATAGTTTTAGAAACGGATACTTTAAACTTAGCATTTAGTGGTATTTTCTTTTAGTATAATAAAGATAATATTTTGCAATTAATATTATACTTTTTATTAAAGTATTTACCTGTTAAATGCAATTATAAGATTTATAATAAAAAACTGTTAGTGTTAAAATAACAAGGTTATACTGAACCTCATTTATATATAGCTTCTAGGAAACTATACACAACGCAGCAATAAGGAAACGACTAAGAGTCTAATTGGGTTAACAATGGATAAACAATTGAATTGTAACTGAACTAATAGCTAGAAAGCTATAGAATATCTAGTGTATATGTGGCTAGTGTAGAAGTGATTGTATAAACAATAGCTTTGTCTTCTACAATAGTCCTCCGACCTAATAATAGGTATGCGGTGGCAGAATTGGGTTTGTGGCCGCATTCCTATTTTCCGCAAAATTCATTTGTATGTAAAATCGGTCAAATCGACTCACGGCCATACAAACGGGAAACCATTTTGGTCAGATTTTTCACAATGGCCATTATGGCCATTGTATTGAGTCTAGGGTAGGCGGGGTAGCCGATCCTAGCTCAATTGTTATCGTTGAGGATCACAGAAATTTCCTGACTTACACCGAAGTTCCTCCGGAACTCGGTCCTAGCGTCGGGCCTAATTCCGGGTCTAGCCAGAATAGGAAGGTTACCCAATTACACAGAAATCCTTGCTTTTTAGCCCTCCTTTTTAACAGTTAGCTATTATTAAATTATTAAAGGAATAGCGCTTTAAGCTTTAAAGTATAGAAAATAAATTTAAGATTATTATAGACTATAAAAACCTAGAATACTTTATAACTACTAAAGCATTAAATTAAAGATAAATCCACTAGTCTAAATTCCTATTTTAATATAATTTTTAGATTATTTACTAGCCTAGCTTAAAAGCAGTGAAGCTTAATATATTAAGCAGGTGATTTTAAAATATCTTAATAAAGTTAAATTAAAATAATAGCTGATTAAAAGAAAAAAAAAACTTTACTCCTAGAAAGCTGTTTTAATCCCTATACGTATATTAATATTATAGAAAATATAGATAATAAAAACCTATTTACTATAATAACTAGTACTTTAATCCTAGACTTAAAATATTAATTAATAAAATAATCAATAAAGCCTATAAAATATTAAATATAGTAAGTATTATAATATAAGCGCTTTAAAACCTGGCTATTTAATAATAGCCTAAAAGTATTTAAAATAACTTAAAGGCAGTAATATAAGATTTTTAAATCTATAGTAATTAAATATGTTACTAGGAATAACTTTTCCTTTTATTAATAAATAAAGCGAAGATATAAGTTATATATTTTGTCGAGGGGGAATTGGCACTCTAAAATACACACACAACACATACACACCCACACATAACAAGTAGTATTAAGCGCGGGAACCGCGCTCTTAATAAAACCATAAAGTGGCGATTAAGTAATATAGGGATTAAAAGATACTGCAGATTATTTAATTATAATACTAGCAGCTAAAAGCAACTAATAGTTACCTTTATATGCCTTAGCGGCTATATTCTTACAGGTAAGGTTATATATTAAAGGGGGAAGAAGGTTACTTTTTATTAAACTAGGTCTATCTATATATCTTTATACTCCTATACTTTCTTAATTCAGTAGCTGCTTGAATAAGCGGCTAACCTTTCTCGGGTAAGCTAAAAGAAAAAAAGCGGGTGCATTAAGTATATTAGTTACCCCCGATAAAATAGATTAATATTTTATAGTTAAATAAAAAAGAAAATATTAAACTGTTTCTATAAACCGAGATTACTGCCCTATATAATTAATTTTAAATAGATAACATAAAAATATTAATAAAATTAGTAAATATAATATATTTAAAGAATAACTATAAAGATAGTAAAGATATTAAAGAATAGGCTATATAATTTATTTAAATAGTTAAAGCTATTAGCTTTACTACTTTAAAATAATAGTTTATTTAAATTTATTTATATTAACCTATTTTTATAAGAAATCCTATTTAAATTTAAAATAGTAACAAAACTAAATAAATACTTTTAATTGTTTTTATAAAAAAAGAAATTTAATAAATAGTATTTAATAAATCCTTTTTATTAAATACTATTATATTATCTTATTAAAAGTATATATTAGCTATACTGCATTTAGCTATATATTATATAAATAAAGAAAAATCAATCTATAGCTATTATAGTTAAAACTATTATAAATAAAAACAAATAGAATTAAATAATATATTTTATAGATAAACAAATTATAATATTAAAAGAAGTTATATTAGTATTTATTTATATATACTATACCAGTGAAATAACCTTTTCCGTAATTGCGAATATATAAATTATAGCAGCAATTTTTATAGCTATAGATACTATTACTATAATATTTAATACTAGGTAAATATATAATTTACACTACTATTAAAAAGCTAGCGCGGAAATAAAAATAATTAAAATAATACGCGATGCTTTTACTAATAAATACTAAAATAATACATTTAAAATAACTATATCTATTACTAAAAGGGATATAATAAAGATATTTATATTAATTGTAAAAAAGAAAAAGTTAAAGATTCAAAGAAATAACTAAAAATAAATAAATCTTAAATTATTCAAGAATTTACTATTATTGACTATAGTAAAGAATATAACCTAAATACTTAAATTAAAAAGTCTATTTATAGAAAATTTAATATAATAAAATCTAAACTTAAAAGGGAAACTAGAAAAACTAAATAACTATTACTTTTATTTAAGCTTTTTAAACTGCTGCCTAAAATATATAGAATTAATATAAATAACTAATAAAATTACCGAAAATGCAATATATACTTTAATAAATAAACCGATTTAATAAAATATATCTTTATTAATAGCTATAATAAACGAAAAGTAAAAGGGTTAAGCCTAAACCTAAAAAATCTAAAGATTTAAAATAAAGAAAAGGGAACTGCTGTTTTTATTAAAAAAGATAAAGAATAAAGGCAGTAAAATCTATTAAAAAAGACGTAAATTACATCTTTTAGCTAAATTACATAATTAAGGTGCACTAAAAGAAAGTACTATATTTAATAAAATATAATTATATGAAAATAGACTTTAAATTTAATTTAAGAGTAAAGCCTATAATGGCAGTAGTAGAGGTAAGATATTCAGATATTTTAGTAGATAAAGATTAGTTGCAGAATTATTCCTTTAACGCAAAAATCTTTATAGCAAATAAATTAAAGCTAATATAAGGAATATTAGGATTATTTAAAATTAATAAAAAGGTAAAATTTAACTTTTATATTATAGGTATAATTAAAGGTATTATAGTATATATATACTATACTATTAAAGTATAAGTTATAAAAGAGTTTAAGTTAAATATATTTAGTAATAAAAACTTTATAGCTAAATATAATATAAATATATAAATATTATAAAACTATATAATAATTAAAATAGTATAGAGAATAAGTATATTATATAAGATATAAGTTAAGTTAAAGTTAATATACTGCTATATAAAGGTATTATAAAATACTATTATATTAGTATATTTACTAAAACAAATTAAAGTATATTATATATATTTTAATAAAAGAGATTTATACTTTATATAATAAATATACTATTTTATATCTGCATTAAATAATATACTAGACTATATATATAGTCTAGATATATTCAGTATAATAGTAATATAAAGTTAGGTAATAGTTATAATGTTAGGAGACTAGAAGCTCCGGAGCTTTTATAATGTTATATAGGCCAGGATATATATATAAAAGCCACTATAGTCCCTGAAAATATAAAACTTTAAAGACCAGTAAACTACTACTGTTATATTTAACTATTAATTTTTAGCTTATTACCTGCTTATTAACACCTATTTCTCCTTTAAATAACTGCTCTTTAACCTCCTTTACTTTTCTTTACAGTTATAGCCTTTCTCTTAATTTATTTACTTTAAAAAGGGTCTTTAATATATTAGTCTTTTATTATTTTTAATAAAAGTAAAAAGACTATTAAAGTTAAAGATACTTTTAGCAGTAAATAATTAATCTATTTTTAGTAAAGAGGCTATATTTTAAATATAAAGACTTTTAAATAAAATTACTTTTTTAAATTATTAATTAAGCTTTCTAGACAGTATTTTATTTATAAAAGAAAAACTTAATATTTATATTTAATAACTAAAAGATAAAAATAAATATATTTAAAAAGGAAATATTTAAATACTTTTTTTTAAAGGGAAAACTTTTCTTTTAAACTTTTAGAGATTAATGGTTCATTGCCTATAATTAGCTTATTATATCCTGCTAGTTTAAAATAACTTTATAAAGGCAATTAAAGTAAAGTATAAATTTAAGTATTTTATTATAAAAGAGAGTTTCAAGTAGAATTATAAACCTTTTTTATTATTATTAAAAGGCAGTTTAAATTATCCTTTAATACTTTTTTTTAAATAACTTATAAAATTATTTATACTACTTTTTATTTAAAAAGAGATATTTAATAGCGATTGGTTAATTATTTTAAAGAGAAAGGTAGATTAGCTGGATTAATTATTTAAAATGAATTTTATTAATAGTTTAAAAATAATAATTGCGATAGCCTAATTAAATACTATAAAGCGACTTTATAGATTTTTTGCCTATATTAAACTATTAGATAAAGTTTTTAATTATTTCTCTTTTAATTTAAAATTATTAAAAGCGAATTCTTTAAAATAACTCCTTTATAGCTTAAAATTTATATATTTTTATAGTATTTTTCCTTTATAATAAATAAACAGATAGTTTATTATTAAATCCCTATAACCTAGCAAGAGTTAATTTATATTAATATAATCGCTAAGACTTTTATTTATAGGTATATTAATAATATAAATAGCCTTTAACAGGAATTTTAATCTTTAAGAAAGTATAAGAAAATTAGATTTATTATTTAATAGAGATTATATTAAAATTACACTACTAATACTTTAAAAAGTTAAATAATTAAAGTATATAGAAGTGTAAAGGAATAGAAAAACCTTTTTAGTTTAATAATTTATTAGAAATATAATAGTTTTTACTATAAAACTTTATATTAAACTTTTAATTATATAAAGTGTAATAGTAAATATTATACTATTAAAAAGTATAATAACCCTATTTGGCTATATTTCACTAATAGAAATATTAAACTTATAGTTTATTAAGACTAAAAATATAATTACTATATAAATCTATTTATAAAATAACTAGAAAAGGTGCGGCTAAATAGCTACTAGTAGTATATAAATACTTTATTTAATCCTAGCAGTAATATTTATATTATCTCTTTGTAATAAAAAGATTAATTAAAGATAGTATTTTGCTGTTAATATAAATATTTTAAATGTAATATTATACTATTTAGCCTTATAAATTTCCCTATAACCTTTTTGTAATATATTAATAATATATTATAAAATCTAGTCAATTTTATGTATATTATATATTTTTCATAATATATTAATTTATTGCTATACTTTTAAAGAGTATATATATTATATTTGCTAAGTTCTCGAAAAGCTATAAAATATAAAGCTATATATTAATATTCATAAATATATTTTTTATATTACTTTAATACCTTTCTTTAAATATATTATTATATTTAATAGAATTAAAATAGAATAGTTATATATTTAAGCTATTATTAAATGGCTAGTATTTAAAAGTATTTATAATATGTTTATATTTTGAAGATTTATAGGGTTTTACTATTACTTTGTTAAAAATTACAGTAAAATCATAATAGTTTTAATAGATTTTATTTATAGGAAGCGAGAAAGTTTTTTATAGTTAAAGCCTAGTACTGTTAAAGCTTTTTATTAGCGTAAAGGAAGTTTTTAAAGAAACCTGTTTTAATATATTATAACTGAAAGGTATTAATTTATATAGAAATAAATATATTAAACTATATAATTAAAGCAGTATTAGCTTAGTATTAGCGAGATACTTAATACTTTATAGTATGTATATTAAAAAAATTAAATAGTTTTAAATTATATTATTATACCTTTCACATTAAATTTTTTACTATTATAAAGGCTTTTTAAATATAAAGATATTGTCTGGCTTATATAAGTATAGAGATTTAAATTATAATAAACTATTTTAATTACTAGTATTTTATAAATAAATAAAAGCTTTTATATTAATAGGTAAAGGCTTTTAATAAATTAACTTTATTTAATCTTTCTATTAAATATAAGTGAAAGAAATTAAACCCTGTTAATACTTTATTTTAATGCTTTAATTTTTATAATCCTCTTAAAATTAAAGAATTGCAGTAAGGCTATATATTAATAATTCTATAGTATCTTTATAATATAGAAGCCAATAGCTTATATAAATTAAAACATCTGCAGTAGTGCACTGCAATAATTAAGAATATATAAAATTGCTTATAAATATAAGCATTACTTTAGTATTACTTTAGGTTAAAGGATAGGGATTAGATGCTATTTAGTAAATAGTTTATTTATAAAGTATAATAGTTAAAGTTATAATAGCTATTAGTTTATAGGTTATATAGTAGACTACTATAAATTTACCGCTAAAACTATAAAAGTTTTTATACTTAACTGTTTTATAAATTTAATAAACAGATTACTTTATTTTAATAAAAGGTTTAAAGCTAGGGAGTAGTTAATATATTTTATAGTAATAATTAGGTTATTAGTAATAACTAGTTAATTTACTATTAAAGTAAAGTCTATATACTAATAGGCCTTTATATTAAAATTTTAGTGCTACTTTATAATAATTTAACTACTAAATATGAAAGAGTTAATTATACTTTAAAATATATTATATTAATTTATTATTAATAAAGTATAAATTAAGATATTAAATATTATATATTTATATATTATATTTATTAAATAATAAAAGCGAGAACCTATTAACTTTATAGTATACTTGCTTTATTATTAATATTAAAAAAACCTTTTAAAGAAACTTTTATAGATTTTATTATAAATTTACTAGACATTTTACATTATAAAGGTAAGCACTTATATAATATAATCTTTATTATTATTAACTGGTATATAAAATATATTTTATATATATTTATAATAGTATATATTTTAAACAGTAGAGTTATTAACCTTTTTATAAAATATATTTATTTAATTTTGGAATACTATAAGGTATTATCTTTCATAGAGATTAACTGTGTAAATCTAGATTTTAGTAAAGTTTTTATTATTTATTTAATTATAAATAGCAATTTAATATTACTTTTCACTTATAGACTAATAGTTAAATTAAATAATAGAATTAAACTTTAAAGTATTATTTACATTTTTTTATAATAAATAATAAAATAATTAACTATAAAAATTATTCTTTATCTAAATTATATATAATAGTATTAAATATTTTATAATTAACTATTTATTAGCTTTTTTACTGCTTAGCTATAAGCCTAATACTTTAAGTTATAATAAATTAATCTATTATAAATATTATAGTAATATTATTATAAAGGTAAAAGAGCCTTAAGCTATTTATAAAATAGTTAAATAAACCTTATCATAAAGCTAAAAAGAATATAAAAAGTAGTATAATATTTATTAAGTTAAAAAGAAATTCGCTGCAGGCAATTGGGTATTATTATTTATAAAATACCTAAAACTCCGGCAACTTAATAAAAACACTCGCTAAAAAGTATAGTAATTTTTATTAGATTAAATGCTAAATTAGAATAAATAGACTAGTATATTAGCTTTACTTTTTATTTTTTATTAAAATTTATAATATTTTTAATATTATAAATCTTAAACTATATTATAGCTGTAAAGGAGAATTTTTTAAGTTAATAAATTACCTTTTTAGCGCTAAAAGAATATTTAAAATTAAAGAAATTATTAATTATAAATATAAAGGAATATAGCGTTTATATTTAATTAAGTAGAAAGATTATTTAAAGATTAATAATACTTAAAAACAGAAAAGTAATTTTATTAATATTAAGTTAATTTAAAAGTATAAATAGTAATTTATTAATAAATAATTAGCTACTATTATTAAGTGTTATAAAGTTAAAGGGAGTAAAATACTATATAGTTTTAATTAATTAATTAAAAATAGAAAATAAGCTTGCAATAGTATATATTTTCTAATATATAAATAGTAATACTACTATTAAATAATAATTCATTTCTTTTATTTTTAAATAGTACTTTATTGCAATTTTCTACAATAATAAGATATATTTAAAGAAATATAGGAATTTTAATATATTAATATATTATAGAGTAATTAACCGGGAACTGCCTATTATAAACAAAGAAATATATATTAGAATAAAGGTATATATAAGAACAGTAATAATAGTAAGAGAGTTTATTTAATTACAAGTAACTTAAAGGTTTAAATACTTTAAGTTTTAGCGGCAATACTGTTTATTTACTATAAACTATTTTTTTTTTACTTTTTAATTAAATTTAACTTTTACTATATTAATATAAAGTTTTTTTTGTATTGAACTTATAGTAATAGTATTATAAATTAATTTTTTATTAGCTGCTATTATATTATAAAAAAGTAATAGTAAAGTATTTACTTTATTAATAAAAGACTTTTAAAAATATTAAATTAATGATTTAGCAGTATTAATAAACTAATAGGCAATTCAGTTATATAATTTATTATTTAAAAAATAATAAAAATATTTCTTAAGAGCAGTGAATATAATATAAATTAATATAAAAAGTTTTACTTTTTAATTATATAGAATTTATATTTATTATTATAATATTAAAGCAGTTTTCTTTTTAACTTTACATTTTATTTAATTAAAAGGTTAAATAATAATAGTATAAAGTAGGGTCTTTATAGTAAATTAATAGTAGCTAATAGTAGTATCTATATTCAAATACCTATTAAGTTAAATTGCTAGGAGTTTTATAATATTTTATTAATAAAGGTATAGTAATTTTAAAGGGAGGGTATTTTAATAACAATACAGTAAAAGTAATATTAACTATAAGCGAAAATAGGCTTATTATATTAAAGTTTTTAAAGACTGCAGGATTATTATTATTTTCTAAACTTAAGCTATAAATATATTAAATAGGAAGTTATAGTAAAGAATTAATAATAGAAAACTTATAAAGCAGTAATATTTATTATAAAATGAAAAAAGAAATTTATAGTTATAGGTTAAATTTAAAAAAAAAGAACTGCTATTATATAATAAATTAGCTGGTAAAGAAAGGCGAAAGAAAGAATATTTATAGGAAAAGTAGTTATATAAAGGGAAAGGCTAAAAGAGAGAGAGAAATAAAAAAGAAAAAAAGAAAAAAAAGAGAAAAATAGGTAAAAAGTAAAGTTATAGGTAAAAAGAGAAGTGGGGTAGAAATATATACAGTATATATAATAGTAAATTAAAAGAAGAAAAATAAAGTAAATTATTTATATATTAATAGCGAAAAGTTAATATATTATATAAAACTTTTTTATTATCTTTTAAATTTAATTATATAAAAGTATACTTTTAAACTATAAAATTAAAAACTTTTTAAGCTATTAAATATATATTAAAGTATTTAAATTTAAGCTTGAAAAAGCGTCTATATAGGAAATAGTTACTATTTAATATAGTAATAGGGTATTAAAAGCTGGAAAAAAGCTGGTTAAATATAAGGTCTTTACTAGTATTAAAGTTAATGCTATAAAAGGGGGGGCAGTTTATTAAAAGACTAAAAGCTTTAAAGCTTTTATAATATTATATAGGCTAGAATATATATATAAAAGTAACTGTAATTTTTAAACATATAGAGCTTTAGAGACTAGTAAACTACTGCTATTATATTTAACTATTATTTTCTGGCTTATTACCTGCTTATTAGCCCCTATTGCTCCTTTAAATGACTGCTCTTTAACCTCCTTTACTCTTCCCTAAAGTCGCAGCCCCTCGCCTAATCTGTCTGCCTTAAAGAGGGTCTCTGATATATAAATAACCTAAATAGCCTAATAAAGCTAATAGAAAATAATAAAAAATTAAATACCTAGATAACTATAATATCGATAAATATATCGCTATATGATAGGAAAAAGCTATAGTGTTAATAATATATTTAAATAGTATAGATAAGTAAAGAAATCTTAAAATAATAAATAACTTTAAAGATATTTTATAAATATGAGATAAAGAATTAAAAGAAAACCTTATTGCTATATATAGATAAAGGCAGGATATATTAAAAAAGGAATAGCAGTTAAATTAATAAATATCCTTAAAGGTTAAATAAATAAAAGAGTATATATTTGTGGAATTAACTTAAATAAAGTAATATAATTAACAAGGATTATTAAATTACATGATATTTAAAGAGATAGAGGAATTATCTTTTTAAATAAAGATAAAAAATAAAAATAGATTTAATTAAGAACGAGTAAAATAAAAAATTAGCAGTTAAATAATATTTATTAAAACTAAAAGATTATAAGGTTTTAAATAAAATAATAAATAAACTCTATATATAAGGTTAAATATTATAAATAAAAAGGTTAACTTTATTTAAATGCTTAGTCTTTATTATTTAGCGTATAGTCAATAGTAAATAAAAAGGTAAAATAGTAATAGACCTTTAATAATTAAATACAATTACCATATTAAATATTTACTTAATACTATTACAGGAATAAATTATTATAAGACTAAAAGGAAAAAAGTATATCTTTATATTTAATATATTAGCCTTCTTTTATTAACTCTTAATCTATAAAAACTATAAAGACTAAATAATTTTAATAACTCCCTATGGATTAAAAATATCTTATATTATTATTATAGGATTTAAAAATAGTTTATCCTTTATATAAAGATTTATAGACTAATAATTATACTATATAAAATATTTTATTTAAATTTATATTAATAATATTATAGTTTTTAGTAACATATTTAAAGAATACTGCTAGTATTTAATAAATCTATTTAAACTTTTTAAAAGACGTTATTTTACTATAAACCTTTAAAAATCATTTTATAAATACCTTTTAGTAAGCTTATTTAGTTTTAAAGTAAATATATTAAAACTAAGTATTATAGTAGATTAAATAAAGGCATTAAAAAAGATTAAAATGCCTATAATATTAATAAATCTAGAAATATATTTAAAAATAGTAATATTTTTAAAGAGATTTATTTATAAGTTTTACATAAAAGCTAAACTATTAAAGAAATATAAAATAATACAATTAATATAACTATATAAAGAGAATAAACTAATAAAAGAATAAAAAAATAAAAGCTTTTAAAATATAAAGAATTATATTGAAACTAATAGAAATTAAAAAAAAGTTATTTTAAATATTATAAAACTATTTAAGAAAAAGATAAAACTATATTATTATAATTTAAATAGATTAATATTCTTTAAACTAGACGCTAATGGAAAAGGAATAAGTCTTTTTATTTTTTATATTAAAGGAGATAAATAAAATCGTTATACTATACTATAATACAAGATCTAACTAGTTTTATTCCTGAAATAACTTTTATTAAAGTTAAAATAACACTTTAAACTAATAAAACTAAAAGTAATATACCTAGTATAGGCATATAAAAAGCTCAAACTTATAGTTTAATTATTATAATTAAATATAATTGTTTTAATAGATTATACAGCAATAAAAGGAATAATAAATTATACTATAATATTAATATTTAATTTAATAAAGGCGAATTATCGATTAATAAACGTATTAGTTTATGTAAGCTAATTCCAACTAAATATTTACTATATTTTAAATTATATCAATTTAATTCTAAACGCACTATCCCAACTATTAATAATAAAAGATAAAAAGTATAATAAAGAAGAGAAAAATATTAACTATTTAAAGGTATTAAATAAACTAGATAATATTTAAAAAAAAAGATCTATACTTTACGATAATAACTATATAAATAAATAATGGCATTGAATTAAAATTTACAGGAAGCTATAACTTTAATAAAACGCTAGCTTAAATAATCAAATTATTAAAAATGTAAAAAAAAGCCAGGCATATGTATATAATTAATATAAAAAAAGAAATTAAAGAAATATAATTATGATTTATAGTAAAAGATAATCTTTTTTATTAAGTTAAATAAAATAAAATAAAATCACTATATATACCCTAAAACTATATATTATAAATTCTAAAGGCAGCCTATAATAAAAAGTTTTATACTAGCATATATAAAATAACTATAACCTTGAAAGGATTATCCTTTTATAGGAAACTAAAGTAAATTAACAAATAAGTAAAATACTGTACAATTTATTTAAAAAATATAATAGATAAGCAATAATAGCTGGGAAAAGTATAACTAATATTTACACTAACTTAACTATACTATACAGTTATAATTAACTTTATTATAAAATTACTAAAAAAAAAGCTTAAATTATTTTAAAGACTACTTACAAACAATAATTTATTTAATACACTAATCATAATAACCTATAAATAATGATAAAAAAAATATTAATATTAATATTAAAATAAAAAAAGTATAGAATAGCTATATAAATATAAATATTTTTATAACTGCTATTACTTTATAATTAACGTATCCTTAAAGTTATTATTAGCGATCGCGACAAAAGATTTATATTTAATTTCTAGCAATAAGTCTTTAAGGCAATAAGAATTTAATCAAACTTCAGTACCAGCTATTATTTATAGACAAATAAACGCTTTAAATTGAAAAACTAAGCTATAAAGATAGCTATATAATATTATATAGCAATATTAAAAATACTTTAAATAGAAATTATCCTCTTTCTGCAATTGATATTAAATAATACTATTAATACTTGATTAAAAAGATTACTAAATAAAATAGGATTTAAATTTAAATTAAATAAATTAATAGACATATTTAAATAAAAATTAAAAATAAACTAAAAGGTAATAAATATATTATATTAATTATATATAGAGGAAATATAATATATAATGAACATTGTAGTAATAGACGCTAAATATTTATATAATAAAATATGTAAACTAATAGAATTTTAAATAAAAGATAAAGTGTATTTAAAACTTGATAAAGGATATTATTTGCCTAAAAAGCTATTATAAAAATAGTTTTAATAGTAAATATGACTTTTTAAAGTAATTGAAAGGGTTAGTTTATTAATATATAGGCTAAAATTCCCTTTAAAGTAAAAGATATATAATATTATTTAAATAATATATTGATATTCAAACTTAAAGGAAATACACTTATTTAAAAAATAAAAAGAGCTATTAAGCCTAATAATAGTTAAGGGCAAAAGAAAATAAGAAATAAAAAAAATAATGAAAGGATAAGTAAACTAGAGAAGATAATATCTTTAAATTCAATACTTAATTTAATAGAAAAGATTTAATATAAAATATAATGAATAAATTAAATAGAGATAGCTAATCTTAATAGTAGTAAATATTATATAGAAATTTAAAGAGGAATACCTAGTTAAAGACCTTTATAAATAAATACTAATACAAGAATTTAAAAAAGTAATAAATATCCTATAAATAAATATTTAAATGCAATTACTAGTAAAAGCAATAAAGAAATTATAATAGAAAAAAGGAATTTTATATTAAAAGTTATCTCTTTATTTTAAAATGCAATAAATAGTAGATAAAAGGAGTCTAGGTATTATAAAGTAAATAATAAATATAGGCAGCTATTAACTACTCAACCTTTTACTAAAAACTTTTCTCTCTCTCTTTTTCTCTCTTTTTTATTTCGTTTACCTTCTTTACTTTTTTTACTTTTTCCCTATTATTATTACTTTTTTAAAGAATTTTTAACTATATATTATTACCTGCCTTAAAGGTATATTATTTTATATACTATTACTATATTAAATACACTTCTATTAACTTAAACCCTTATTTTATTAATTTAAGAAAATTAATTTAATTTTATTAAAGTAATAAATTACTATAGTACTATAAAGGCAATTAATACTAAAGCTGTATTATAAAACGTAAAACCTACTTAAATTAATAAAAAAGGTAAAGTATTGAATTATAACTTTAATTTTAAAGTATCATAAAATAAATATATAGTAATATAAAGATATCAACGGATTAGTAAAAGAATATATATTAAGAGACAAGGTAATAAAGAATACGTTTTATTTGATTAAAATAAAGGCATTATACTATTTAATTTACATTAAAGTATATATTAAGAAATATATATATATAAATATTAAAGGTAAAGACTTTTTTAAATCAACTAAAATATTAAAATGTAAATAAAAAGTTAATAAAGGTTAACGAATAGATTTAAGCTATAGGAAAAGCTTATAGCCTACTGGCTGTAATAGTAATTGCAATTATTGTTATCCTTAGCATTAAAGGAATAAACCCTTTTATTAGCAGAAAATAAATTAATTTCCTTGCAAATTATAAAACATTTAACTTTACTTTAACTGCAATTAAATATTACTTTATACTTAATAATAAAATTGTCCTAATATAAAGAGTTTTAATTAAAATAGAAAAAGAATTTAAAGAAATAAAAATAATAATAATAAAGGATGAACTAAAAGAATAAAAGAGATGAATTATAACTATATAAATTAAATATATAGTAATTAATAGCAGTAATATAGACTTAATAAATATAAATAAAGAAATAGATAATACATTAAATAAAAAAAAGAATAATATTAAAGATATAATAAAAACTATAAATATTAATATAATATTTAAAATAATATATTAAAATATAGCTAGCCTTTTATTAATATTAAGTAAAAAGGAGATATTAATGGTAATAAAAAACTTTATTTAAATTAAATAATAGAAATAAAATTATTAATTGTATTATAAAAGAAAAGGCTATTAAAAGACTTTAATTATTAATAGAAGAAATAATAAAAACTAGTAACCTTAAAAACCTAGCAGTAAAAATTATAGACTAGATATTGCAATATAATATTTTAATATTAAATATAATATTAAAAAAGAAGCTAAAGATATAGGTATATTAGATAAAGTATTATAAGATTGCCGGCTAAATAGTCAAAGCAATAAATAACCTATATAAATATTAATAAATATATATATAAAAAAACCAATACTATAGCTATAAGTAGTAAACCTAACAATAATAATTATTACTAATATTAATATTATTAAGCAATAATATAGTTACTGAAAGATAAAATAAGCATTAATTATTATATCCAACTAATTGTTTAAATATATCAAATAGACAGAATTATAGTCTAAAAACCTATAAAAAATAATAATAAAACTAACCAACTTAGCGGATAAATAAACAAGCATTATTAAAAAGCTGACTATAGTTAACTAAAAACTCTAATAAACCTTAACCCAGCTAGTCTTAAACTTTACAATACTATAAAAGCAGAAGGATAAAGTTAAAGTACTAGATAAAGTTATTAAAAAAGTAAAAAGGCTTATGGATATAAGCAGATAGGGTATTAATATTAGTCTATATATTAACGCGTTAATAAAGACAATCGAACGCCAATATAGGAAGTCAATAAAACTAAAGGAAAATTAATAAATGTTTATTTCTTTTCTTTTTTCTTTTTTCCTTTTATTCCTTTATCTTTCTTTATCCTTACTATTATTAACTTTGCTTTATAAATAAATATAAAGAATAATAATAGTTAAAATAACTGTAACTTTTCTTAAAGGGGGGAGTTGATATATATATTAGGTGTAACCATACACTTAATCCAGAGGATCTTATATTACATGCATTATTACATATAACTACACTAGTCTAGACTTCTCTATTTATTAGCTAGCCCAATAAAACCATACTTCTTTACTAACACTTTATATATATCAATTAATTATTAAAAGCTTTTAATAATTAAAATGAATAGATTTTAATTAAATATTTACTTTAATAGTTATTTTTTTTCTTTAATAGCTTTTTTTAATATTAATTATTATTTATAATTAAAAATTAAATAAATTAACTTTATTAATGCATTTTTTAATAAAATATTTAAAAAAATTATTTTCTTTAATTTCTTGAAAAGGTTTAAAGATTATATTAATTAAATTTCGTTTAAAATTAAATTTATTTTTAAAAAACTCTTTATAGTTTTAAATAATTCTTTAAAAAATAATAATAAACTTTATATACTTTAAAAATTAAATTAAAATATATCTTTTTATTTTGAATTTTATTATTTTTTATAAGTTAAATAATAATATTTTTATTATTATTTATAAAAATAATTATCTTTTTATTAAATTGAATAAAAAAGCTATAATTGAATTAAAGGTAGCTTTTAATAAAGTTTTTATTATAAAAAATAAAAGCTGCATTTTTTTTAAATGTTTTAAATAATTAAAAAAAAACCTATAAAGTTTCTTAACTTTTAAAATTTAAAGTTTGTTTAATTACCTTTATAGCTTTTACTTTTAATTAATAAAACTATAATTAAATTTAATAAAATTAATATTAAACTTTTTTAAATTATTATTAAAATTATTATTTATTTAATAATATATATTTACATAAATATTAGCTTTTTAATTTAATAGTTAATAAAGTAATTTTAAAGTATATATAAAAAGTATTTAAATATAGCCTATAATTTATGATAGTATTTAAATAATGTTTAAAATTTAGCTACTTAATATACTAGAAAATTTAATTTTATATTTATTAATTATTATAATAGTAATTTTATTATAGATAAAGAATTAAATAAATCTATTTATAATTATATTATTATAATTATTAATAAATTAATTAATTAAAAATTAAAAAAAGCTTAATTCTTTTTTATATTAAAAGTAAAGTTTATAACTTTTATAAAAGCTATTAAAAAGATTTAATAGCTTATTAGCTTATATAAACAGGTAAATTAATTAATTAAATAATTAATCTTTTTATTTCATAATAATAAAAATACTATTTTTACTTTAAATAACTTTACCTTTTATAATAAAATAAAATATACTTTATTATAATTTAATTATATTAAGGAATAGGTTAAAAATAATATTATTATAATTAACTATTTAAAAACTAGTAAAATACTTATTAATAAATTTACTAAACCCTTTTTAAGCTAAAAGTTAAAGAACTTTATAAATCTTTTTAATTTTAAGCTTTTACTTAAAGTATATATTTAAGGTTTTTTACTTTTTCTTTATAATATTAAGTTATTTGATTTTTTTACTTTTTTAATTATATTAACTATTATTTTTATTTTTATATTTTAATTACTTTTTTATATGTAAATCCTATATTTACTTTAAAGTTATATAAAATAATATTTATTTTAAAAGAAGTATTAAAAAAGAGGGCTAAAAATAAAGATTTTAATATAATTAGATAATTTTCCTATTTTAGCTAGACCGAAAATTAAGCTTAATATTACAATTAAATTCTAAAGGAATTTTAATATAAGTTAAGAATTCTCTTTTATTTTTAATAATAATAATTAAGCTAAAATTAACTACCCCGCCTATTTTAAACTTAATATAATACTTATAATAAATATTATAAGAAATTTAATGAAAAAGGTTTCCTATTTATATACCTATAAGTTAATTTAAGCGATTTTATATATAAATAAATTTTGCAGAAAATAAAAATATAGCTATAAATTTAATTCTGCTACTATATACCTATTATTAAATTAAAAGACTATTATAAAAGATAAAGTATTATTTTATAATTACTTTTACAATATAGCTATATATTACTAGATATTCTATAGCTTTTTAGCTATAAGATTAAATATAATTTAATTGTTTATTTTATTATATTACGGCACCGACCGTAACGCGATGTTGACGCCCTGTCACGTGAGCCCCGGTCACGTGACCAGGCCCCATCGCGTTCCTAGCTATAGCTTTCCATAGAGCCTCAGGGCTTTCTCGCTCTCCACGGCACAACAACGATATTTGCCCTGACCTGCCTTTCCGTACTGTAATAGTTTATGCCGTCCCTTAACTCGGCTGTGCCGTCGCGAGGCATATACCCAACCAATTACAAATTCCAATCACAAATTCCTCTAGAATCCCCCTTTATTCCTAAACCTACAATAACGCCTCTATAGCCTAGCCTTTATCCCTTAAACCCTATATCTATAGGAAACCAATTATAAGCGAGATAAATATAAATGCCCTAAACCTTACCCTACAGCCTAACCTAGCCCAATAAACTATAGTTTTAGCTATAAAGTTTACGCCTTTCCCTTTTCTCTTTAAAACCCTGTAAAAATCTAGCATTAATAGCGACTATATATATCTAATAAACGCGATTATTAGGGACAATAACCTTCATTACTAATTCTATCTCTTTAGCCAAGCAATCAAGAAAGGCCTAGCTTAATAAGAAAAACGAAAATAAACCTTTAAATAGGAAATCTTAAAGTAGGCAGCTAAAAATCAAGACCTTGAGGTATAAATCAAGGCCTAGGTTAAAGCCTTAAATATAGCTTTACTACTAAGCCCTAGAAATAATAACCTATTTAGCCGCCACTAGACTAAAGACCCTAAGTAATTTAATAGTAAATAAAAAGATATTACTAAATATTAGTAAAAATACATTAACTGGCATTCCTAGATTAATATTACCTTTATAGGCGACTAATTAATCTTCTCGACTAAACTTAAAAAGATCTTATATATTATAGGTCTTTTAAAGGGAGATATATACTAACTGCAATAAGGAAACTTTAACACTATTATCGAAAGTCTTAATAACCCTGCCTAATAGCACTAAAAGATTAATATAGTACTTTTCGCTAATTTTAATAAATAATATAAAATAATTAACCTCTCTTAAAAGGCATTACAGTCCTTTAATAACCTATATATATTAAATAAGCCTTTTTAGAACTTTATAGTAAAGTTATCTGCACTAGGCAGTAAATATAGTAAGACTACTAAGCAGATAGTAAAGGCTTTAAAGATAAAGGTCTTTTAAAAGCTTATTAATGCTATAAAGACTTAAGTAATTAAGTTAAATAAGTTTAATTTTACTAAATAGTATTAACTTTATTAGACTATTTATAATAGGCTTTAAGAGGGCGCCTACTATAATGCCTTCTACGCTGCTTAAATAGGTTAATATTAATAAAGCTATTAATAGCAGCAGTATTAACATTAACAGCAATATTACCAACGCCAGCAAAACAACTAAGCTGCTGCCCTAGCGCCAGCTAATAACCTAATGCAATTAAATACTATATATACCCTGCTACCTTGCCTTTAAGTCTTTTGCAAGGAATATATCGCTAAAAGACTTTACTTTTACTGTAAAAAAGTAGGCTATAGCTTTAATAAATGCAATAAAAAAAAGCAGTTTAATATATACTAAGGCAATCTATACTAGATATAAAATTAAAACTGTTAAATTTAGCTATATTAGCTATACCTTAACCTAGCAGTACTTTAAAGCCAATAATAAAACAGCCTAGTAAAGTATAATAATTAAACTCTACTAGCGCGTTAATATTACCTGCAATGCCTAGGTAACCTATAAATTTAAGCCTTAAATAATATACCCTCTTTAAGTATTAATAAAAATAATAACAGTAGCGCTGCTTTATTAACTTTTAATTTACTTTAATTCAGCTAAACCTATTTATTAGGAACCTAAACCTAACTTGTAAATTAAAGAAAAGATTAACTTTTACTGAAAATCGCAAATAAAGGTTAACTATAAATAAAACTATTATCCTAGAATAGATCTACTATTATTTTTTTAATTAAAAACCCTTTAAACTTAAATTAATAGACAGTAAATCCCTTTTAATATAAAATATACTATTCTTTATATATAATATTTATATTAATATAAAAGCTTTAATAAATAATAGCTGTATACTTTAGGCTTTTACTAGCTGCGCTTTTATTAAGCGATTTAGTATTACTATTTAATAACTGCTATTTACTAAAAATCTTTTATTTACTAATAAAAGTATAGCTAATAAAATTTTAAACTTTTTTATTATATAAACTATAATCAGCTTTTATAAAAAACTTTACCTTTTTATTATTATAAATATCCTTAATAATATACCTATAATCCTTAGCCTTTTATAGCTAAGAAAATATAACTTTAATATTAACTAGGAAAAGTTAACTATTACTTTTAAATCCTATTACTATTATAACTACTATCTCCCGAAAAGTATAGCTAGCCTTATATAAGTCTTAATAGCAGTTAAAATAAAAAATAACTTCGCTAAAGCTAATATAGGGAGTATATATTACTAGTAACTAATAGTCGAAAACGCTTTAAATAAAGCAGAGCCTAACTTAATTAAATAAAAAACTATACTATACCAGCAATTATTAGTTAAAAATACCTTAAAAGAAATAAACTATAACTTAATTAAAGAAAAAGCCCTTAAACTGTATATTCTATAAACTTTAACGCTAAACCGAGATTACTATATAACCTGCAGGTATAGTAGAATTAATAATAAAGAAATATAGGCATAAATAATCCTAAATTAAATATATATAAAGCCACTGCCTGCCCTTATAATCTATAGTTAATAATAAAAAGGGAAACCCTTATTAAAGCTATTATTACTACTTTTTAATATATTATTTCCGTAAAACTAAACTAAACTCTAAAATTAAAAAGTATACCTAGCTATAGCGGATATATAAATAATAGCAGCTATAAACTTTATTACCTTTTATTAATAACTATATATCCATGCAATAAAAGTAAACTAAAAGGAGATTAACTAAACTATTAAAATTAAAGAACTAATACCTATTACTTTACTAAAGCTCCTAGATAAGTTTTTCTAATAAATACTTATAAGATAAAGAGACTATATTAAAGCAAAAATAATATTACTTAAAGAAATATATAATTTTATTAATAAATACTACTCCCTAGTATAACTAAAAAAGATTATAGCCGCCAATATTAAGAAATTTATAGTAGGGAAACCTAAGTTTAGTAAACTAAATATCTTAAAAAAACTGCTATTTTAACTACATAACTTACATAACGCCTTCCTGCTAAAAACAGTAAACAAGCTTCCTTTATAATAGGCCTAAGACTATAAAATCGAGATACTGCTAGGAAAAGACCCGCTATACTAAAAGAATAAACTATTTTTACTTAATAAACTGCAGGTAATAAGAAAATAGTTAAATAATAATTTAGTAAAAGGATTTATCCGCAAATTGTAAGTATAATAGGCTATTCCCTTCCTCTTAGCCGCAAAACTAAAAGGCAGCGTTTATATTTATTAAGATTACTAAAGGTTAAATAATATTACTATTAAAAATTAATACCTATTACTATTAATCTAGGAAACCTTTAATGCTTTAAGCTAAGTAAAGGTATATATAAAACTTAATATTATCGCTATATTTAATAACCTCTATATTATTAAAGGGGATATATAAGAAATAGTATTTATTATAAGGTTTAGCCTCTTTAAGATATTAGTTATACCTTTTAGCCTTTATAATATACCTGCTATATTTTAATACTATATTAACTATACTTTCTATAACCTTTTTAACTGTATTTATATAATATACCTTAATAATATCTTTATATATTTATTATATTAATAAAAGTACTGAAAATATATATGCAAAGTAGTAGCCTGCCTTTAAAATACTAGCCTCTAAATTAATATTATTAAATGTCAAGCTTCCCTCCTACACCTACAGGTACCCTACCTTTTAGGTGCCTACTCACCAAAATTCATAACCTTTTAACTAGCCATTAAGAAAAATAAGCTTAATAATACTCCCTCGCCCCTCCTAGGCACTTAAAGAAAGATAGCGAATGCTATTAAACTTTAAGTAAACTAGGGATAATTAAACCTCGCTGCTATTAAGCAGGCAGTAATCTAGCGATTTGAGAAAGAGGGCACTCTTTTGCTTTTAGGATAAAGAGGAACTACAGTCTTCCTGCTTATACCTAAGAAACGATATATTGACAATAAATGCATTAAAACTAATATCCCTAAACTTAATTTCGGCTCTAATATAAAGCCTAGCGTCTCTCTCTTCTTAAAAGGGACCTAGGAAAGCCTCTCTTCCTCCCTTTAAAGTAGGCCGATAAAAGTACTTGCCTTTAATAACAGTAAGCAGTCTACTGCAGCCTATAAAATCTTCGCGCAGATTAAAGAAATTAACGTAATTTAAAGAGCTAGATAAAAAGTTCTATTCTCAGTAGCCCAAGCTATCGATAACTGTTTAGCTAAATATTAAAGAAAATACTATCTTTTAGCCGCCTTATAAGTAAGTAAAGCGCTTACTGATACTCTTAAAGGCCTCCTCTCTTTAAAGGCCTTTATAGACTTTAAAAAGTTAAGCAGAAATCCCCTTTTAGCCTAACTAATAACTATATAGCTAGTTAATAAAAGACCTACTAAAACAATAAGCAATAATAAATCGAACCCTACCCTTTAATTTAAATTAACTTAAATGCTCTGCTAGAGATTAATAGCTTAAAGTAAGTTATATAGGCTATAATTGCAGTTAAAGGCGCAAATAAAAACCCTTTAATAAGAAAAGAAAATAATTTTACTTTGCAAAATAATAAAAGGCCAGCCTCTATTATAAAACCTAAAACCTAAAAATAAAATATAATAATTAGAAAACTTAATAATAGAATTTTCCTTTAAATCTTATTAAACTATAATTAAAGAAAGATTACTGCTATTAAAGCTAGATAGGAAATTATTAAAATTAAAAAGTTTAATAAAAAAGATATTATTTACTTTTAAAAAGTAAAATCTAGCTTTATACTATAAGCTAAAAATAATAAAATTAAAAAAGTAATCCTTGCCTTAGGCTTAACTATAAAGGCTAGCGGCTTAAAGATTAAAAAAGTATATATCTAGAGGAGTTTTCTTATATAAAGTGTTCTTAAATACTATACTAATACTTTAGGCACTTTCCCTATTAATGCGCTAGTTTTAATTAAAGCTTAAGGGAGCGCTAGGTTTAAAGAACCTTTAGTCTTTTACTAAAAGGCCCCTTTTAGCGAGACTATTAATACTTGCTATTACTTTATCTCTTTTAAAAAGGAAGTTAAAATAGGCTTTAAACTCTTTAACTACTTAGCCCTAGCAAAGCTTTAAACTTAAAAGGCATAGATAACTTAATATAATAAATACCTTAGCTTTTATAACCTTTAAAGATACACTAAAACTATATAATATAAAAAATACAGTAAGCCTACCTTTTAATATACTAATAAAAATAAAAACTGCAATTACGTTACCTAATATATTAACTGCCTTAAACCTTACTAATCTAATACTTTAAACTGCTATATATATTTAACTATTAAAGATAGTATAAAAGTATATACTATTAAAGAATAATTTAAGAGTATTAAAAAACTTAAAATTTAAGAATTTTAAAAAAAGAACCTTGCCCCCTTTACCCTTAAGCCTAAATCTAGCGCACATAAAGGAAAAGCTCCTTAAACTGCCCTAGCTAGATTTTTTACTGCTCCTACTCTTAAAGCCTAAATTTAAAGACCCCTCCTTTTAAATAGGATAATACCCCCTGCCCCTATAATAAAGCTACCTTAAAATAAAATCAACCTAATAAATATCCTTAATAGTTTATTAAAAGAAAGTTTACTAGCCTACTTTATAGTAAAGGTTATTAATTTTAATAACTTTATAAATAACGCTTTAAAGGAATCCCTTAAAGGAGATAAACCCTATAAGTTTAATCTATAAATAATAGACTTTATTAAAACTACTAAAAAAACTTTAACCTAAAAATCTTTTAAGCTAATATAAGAAAATAAGGATAGTATTATAATATAGCCCTTTTACTTACTTAAAAAAACAGCTTTAATATTATATTTATCTAAAAGCTATAGACTTATTAAAACGCTTTATTATCTAGGAAACAAACAAAATCTTACCTTAGCTTTTAAGTATTTAACCTACTTAACAATTAAAGGGAGACTAAACCCTTTATCTTTATATATATTAGAAAATTATTAAACCTATTATATTAATAACTTTTACCTTTAAAACTAAAAAGTAATTATATTTATTAGGTAGAAGTCTATAGATATATAATTATTAACGTTTACTATAAGGCTTCTTTTAATATTATAACAGAAACCCTTAAAAGGTAGGGCTAGCCCCCCTTAAACTTAATTATTATAAAAGACTTTAATATATTACACTAAATATAATAACTAGGCCAAGTCCTAGATACTCTAGGCAATAAATTAGCTAAATAAACAGATAAGTATAATTTAATCCTTGCCTTTATAGACGCCTTTATAAAGGATTCTAGAAAATATATTAACCTTGTTTTCTTTAACTGCCCTATATTAATAACTATTATAAAAAACTTAAATATAGGCTTAAACTATTATACAGTTACTATTATACTTTTAAGCTTTATTAGGCTAATAGCTAATATAAAAAAGAAATATATCCCCTTTAAAAGCCTATAAGAGTTTAGCTAGTTAATATATATATATACCTAGCTCCTCTTAAAGGTAAATGCAATTAACCTAACTAAAGGGGACCTAGACGCAGCTATATAAGTACTTTAGAGACTTTTCGCGGACTATATATAGTCGGCAGGTAAAAAGAGATACTAGAATAGATATAGCGCCCTTTAATAAAATAAAAACTGCTAAATAGCCTACTTAGCTTATATTGCGGCGCCCCTTAAAACTAATAAACGGACTAAGGCAAGGAAGACACTATATAATACCATTAAATATAAAAAACGCAATTACTAAAATAAAATTATAGCTAAAGCCAGCCTAGGCAAGGGTATCTAGCAGGTAGCTAAGTAGCGTAAAGCTATAGACTATTTCTAACCCCCCCCTTTAATAGACAGCAGCAGGAGTATTTTAAACCTTAAAAAGTAAACAGCTTTCTTTAAAAAATACCTACTATAGCGAAAGGGAGCTAAAAAAGATATTAAAGACCCCTAAGAACCCTAAGTACTAGAAAACCCTTAAATACTATAAGATAAAACAGTTATTAAAGAGGAGGCAAGGAAAGTTATAACTAAAGCAGGGAATACTGCGCCTAGTATAGATAATATATTAATTACTTTTCTATACTATATATAGCCTACTATTAAAAAGTTTATTATAAACCTCTTTAAAGGTTACTTTAGGCTAGGATATTACCCCCTCCCTTTTAAAAACACTAAAATTACTATTATACCTAAGCCTAGTAAGCTTAACTATATAACTTATAAAGCCTTTAAGCCTATTTTACTGCTATTTTATATAGGAAAAGGCTTTAAAAGGCTATTTATAAAAAGGGTATCCCTTTTAATATTTAAATATAAAATCCTTTTAAAGCAGTACTTTAAGGCCTTCTTTAAAAAAGCAGCTATAGACCTAGTCGCCTACCTAATTTATAACATTAAAATTGCCTTAAATAAAAGGGAGGTCGCAACTTTATTTACCTTTAATATCTTTAAAGCCTTTAATATTATTATAAAAAATAAACTAATTTTATAATTTAAGCAATAAAGCTAGCCTATCTAGTTTATAAAATAAATAGAGTCCTTTATAAGCAATAAAACTACTTTTATTTATAAAGGAGACAGGATTAATTTACTAGACCTTGCCTTTAAGTGCAGTACCTTATAGGGGTCCTTTATCTCCCCTATTATATTAATACTTTACTTTAGCCTAATCCTTTAACTTAAAGACTAATAATTTTATATTAAGTATACTAATAATATCGCTATATTTATTATAAAGGGGTCTACCTAAAAAACAGCTACCTTTATATAGTAAGCGCTTAATAAAACACTAAAATAAAAAGCAGAGAATACAGTATCCTTTAACTATATTAAAGCTAAACTGCTGCACTTTTACTATATAAAAGGCCAGATTTATAAAAAAGGCATTATAATAAAGGGAAAACCAGTCTAGCTTAAAAAGAATATCTAGTAACTAAAGGTCTACTTTAATTTAAGGCTCTCCTTTAAGAAATATATAGTAACACTTATAGGTAAAGTATATAAAGTCTTTAACTTCTTTAAATTGCTTAATAAAACTTAAAAAGGCTTACCTTTTAAAGCTATAGTATAAGCTGTAAAGGCCTATATCCTCCCTATCGCCCTATATAAAATAAAAGTATAGTGGCCAGGGCATAAACAATAATCGCAAACTAACCCTACTAAGCAGGTAAATATAAAAGTATCTAGCCTAATAGATAAAATAAATAAAGCCTTTAAGACTGCAGTAAAGGCAGTTTTCCTAGTCTAGAAAACTATAAGCGTTCCTATTTTATATAAAGAGTCAGGGGTCCCTATAGCCAGTATCGCCCTAGCCTAAGCCTAACTTAAGTGTATAGCGAGATTTGCAGGACTAGATTAAGACTATTTAATTAGCTAATATATTAACAAAAAACTCCCTCCCTAACTGCTATAAACCAGACTTTAATACACCGCCGCCCTAATTGGCAAAACTAGTAAACCTACCCTCTTTACTAAAAAGTCCCTATATATTCTCCCTAATCCTAACTTAAAAGGTATAGGTAAATTAACTGCAGTAAGGAAACACTTAGAATTAATTAACTCCCTCCCCCCCTACTTAGTTTTAGTTTACTCTAATAGGTCTTAAATTAAAGGGAATATAGGCTAAAGAGCGTTCGCTTACTATAGAGTAAAAGCAACTATAGACACTAGACGCCTTAATAATATAAAGGTCTATAACGCAAAGGTATTGTCACGGCACCAAACCTGCCCTCTAATAACTTATTAGTATCATGTGCGTCCTCACGTAATGACTTAGTCCTATACCTTCAAACCACATTCTTATAGCTTCTTGCCTTATTTAAGGCACAATAAAGATATTACCTTAACCTACTGTTCCATATGCCGTAATAGTTTATGCCTTCCTATAACAACTATACCATTACCCCTAGCCCTTAACCCTGCCTAAAAAGAATTAATAAAGTCACTAATGGCCTAGTCGCGATACTATAAAGAGCCCTATATCTTATAGGAAATTCACTAATCCCCAACTATAGTGAGACCTTAAGCCTAAAAGCCTATATCCCTGCAGTAAAGAATATACCCTAGCCCAGCTCCCTAGCCTATACCCGATTCTTTAGCCTGCATTTAACCTAAGAATACTAAAGTAAAAATAAAAGGTATAGAAAGGGACCTTAGTTAAAAAGCAAGGCTTACTAATTATTTCCGCAATTAACTTTATATCTATATTATCTTAAAAGCTTATAATAATAATTATAACCTAACCTTATAGCTTTAAGTACTAGAACTCGAGCAGTTTTTTAATATTATCTTTAACTACTTCCAGAACTAAAAGTATAACTTTAATATAGCCTTAAAATAGAAAGAGTTTAAGAATACTGCTATTATTAAAAACCTAAAGCTCGCTTAATATAAAGTCTAAAGCCAAAGCGATATAATCAATAAACTTATTAAAGCTAAAAGTAATAATATTTTAAAGCATTAAACTAATAACCTTAAAGATAAATTTAACGCTAAGGATAAAGATATAAAAACCTATTAATAGAAGTATATAAACTAGTATTCTATTATACTGCGCAATATTATAATTAATGCCAAGTACTTTAATACCTCCTATAAATATATCCTTTATATTAGCAGCTAACTAAATAATAATACCTATAATTTAATATAAAAGGCACTTAACTATATTATAATAAAAAAGGATAATTATATAATATAAAAATAGGGAAGTAGTAAAACTTTTATTAAATTCCTAGACTTATAGTATAAAACTTTTAACCTTTCGCGATCTACTGCCTAAGAGTTTAATACCTACTATATAGCAAATAAGCCATTCTAAAACTTTATTACTAAATTCTATAAACTAGCAGCCTAAGCCGGCAAAACCAATACCTAAAAGGTTAATACCCTTTACTTTAAAGTATTTAAAGAGATAGCTGCTGCCTTTATTAATAAAAGCAATAAACCTATAAGTAAAGATAACTAGTCTGTTTAAAGAACTTTTAGTTAGAAAGTTTATAATAACCTTGAAAAGCAGGCCTATTACGCTAAACTTACAGGCAACTGTAAGTTTAAGAAGCTAAATAGTAATTATACTTTTTAATAAACCCTGCCTTAAAATAAATTAAACCCTTTAAAGTAAGAAAATGCAGGCAATCTTATATAATTAAATACTATATCCTTTACCTTACAATATAAAGAATACTAATAACTCTATAACCTATACTATTATTATAGTGGCCAATATATAGTCAGTAATTATATAGAAAAGTAGAAAGCTAATACTATAAAACCTTAAACCCTATAGGGATATAGTAGCGGCTTCTTAGGATACAGAATATATTAAGGCAACAGCACTATAGCGCCTTAAGGCAGGGTATATATCCTAAACCAGGGAAAAGGTATACCAGCACTATAAGTTCCTATTCCCTAATTCCTATAGTACTAGCACTTTTTAACTTAAAGAAATAACCTATTATACTATAGGAACCTATTCCTATACTATATTAATAAGACTAGCTGTGTCGAAGGATTAGTTACTTTTAGCGATATACTTGCCTATAAAGATATAACTTTTAATATAAAAAGGCAGGGAAAAGAGTAATTTCCCGATAATATTGCGTTAAAAAGCGTAATAGAATATTGAAATAGCCTATAAACCTAATACCTTTATAGATATAATAGATTATTATTAATAATAGACTATTAATTTTAAATACTATAAGTAGCAAATCACTACTTATCTATACTATATTATTCCTTACGCATTTACTAGTAACTATATTAACCTTTATTAATAGTGGCTGTTTAGTATAAGGCTTTATAGACTAGCATTTTCTCTAAAAGTCTTAAATCCTAATAATACAATTGCCTAGATTAAAGAGCCTTATTTTAATTAATGGCAAAATAATAGTATAGCTTACTAATTATATAATCTTAAATATAAGAATAGGGGAATATAGAGAGCTATATATATTTTTTAGTATTAATCTCTTAAATTAAAACCCCTTTATCTTTAAAATACTATAGCTATAGTAATATAATCCTAATATCGATTAGCCTATATTAACAGTTACCTTTAATTTATAATATTATTTAATAAATTATTGCCTTTAAACCTATACTGCACTAATAATTCCTAGCCTAATAACTATTCTATATAATATTAATATTTTAGGTAAACCATTAAAGTTAATACTTTATATTACTAGCGAGAAATAAAATAATATATTAAAGAGGATAAGAAAGAAGGTTAAAAAGAAAGTTAGGTTTTAAGCTTATATTAAAAGTATACTAGAAGAAATAATGCCTTAATAGGGAGAAAGGGACTTATATATTAACTGTATATTAATACTAAGGCAAAATCACTACTATATTTATCGACTTAATAACTGCAAGGGATTAAAGACTAAAGTATAGATAATACTAAATAAGCCTTTAACACTAATCTTAACAATACCTATAGCTAATAGCTATTAATATCTATATTAATATAACCCAGTATAACTCTTTAAGTTAAGTGTATTAATACCTAATAAGCTTATAGCAGTGGCGCTATATAAGCGACTTAACTTAATAGATATTTAAATATTTACTGCAATATTATTTATTTAGTTCTGTAAAGACCTATCTGCCTAATATATAAAACTAACCTAGGTAAACCTGGCAGAAGATATATAAAAATGGGAATATAAAGTATATTAACTATTAGAGTTTAATAAGGATACCTTTGTAAGTATATTATAAGGATAAGGCAGCTTTATAGCAGTATAAGTATTATTCCCTATAGCTTTCTATAATTTCCTTATATACTACTATAGCAGAAAGTACCTTTAAAGGATATTAAAGTCTAATATTAATAAATTTATAGAAATAAAGCCAGAACTAATAAAAAGTAATATTTAAAAGAAACTTTTTAATTAGCTATAAAATAAAATTATTAGCTTCCTTTTATAACTAGTAAATAAGCTTCCCTTTAAAAGATTATAAGACTATAAAATTAAACTTTTATTAAGGAAGGAATTACTATATTAAAAGAATTGCCTAATATTACTAAGCGAACTTTAGGTTATAAGAAAATGGCTAGATAAAAACCTAGCTAAAGGATTTATTAAGGAATTTAAAGTAAGATATACTGCCCCCCTACTCCTCGCTATAAAACCTAAAAGAGGCGTCTGTATTTATTAAGATTACTAAAGCCTTAATAATATTACTATAAAGAATTGCTATTTATTGCCATTAATCTAGGAAATATTAGATGCTTTATATAATATTAGATTTTATATTAAGCTAGATATAATAGCTGCCTTTAATAAACTTAGAATCGTAGAGGGATATAAATAAAAGACAGCTTTTATAACCTAATTTAAGCTATTTAAAACCTTTATTATACCCTTTAGTCTTTATAATACCCTAGCCTTTTTCTAATACTATATTAACTATACTTTATATAATTTACTTAATAAAATTTATATAGCCTACTTTAATAATATCCTAGTTTACTTAGCTATATAAAAGGAACACTAATAATATATATAAAAAGTTATAGATAAATTAATTAATATAGGTCTCTAAATTGATATTAAAAAATGCAAATTTAAGATAATAAAAATAAAATACCTCGGCTTAATTATTATAAGTAATAGTATTAAGATAGACCCTGAGAAAGTGGCTGTAATTGTAAGTTAAAAGAGACCCTTAAACCTCCGCAAACTTTAACGCTTCCTAGGCTTTGCGAATTTCTATTAACGGTTTATTAAAGACTTCTTTAATATCTGTAAACCTTTAAATAGCCTTTTAAGAAAAGATATACTATAGAATTAAACGGAACTCTATACTGCTGCGTTTAACTGTTTTAAAACCTAGTTTATAACCGCCTTAATCCTTGCCTTTTTTGACTATAATAAAAAGATAGTTTTAGAAATAGATGCTTTAAACTAGGCATTTAGTAGTATTCTTTTTTAGTATAATAAAGATAATATTTTGCGATTAGTAGTATACTTTTTATTAAAGCATTTACCCGCTAAATGCAATTATAAGATTTATAATAAAAAACTTCTAGCTATTATTAAATTATTAAAAGAATAGCGCCTTAAACTTTAAAGTATAGAAAATGAATTTAAGATTATTATAGACTATAAAAACCTGGAATATTTTATAACTATTAAAGTATTAAATTAAAGATAAGTCTGCTAGTCTAAATTCTTATTTTAATATAATTTCTGGATTATTTATTGGCCTAGGTTAAAAGTAGTAAAGTTTAATGCATTAAATAGGAGATTTTAAAATATCCCAGTAAAGTTAAACTAAAATAATAGCTAATTAAAAGAAAGAAAAAGAACCTTACTCCTAGAAAGCCGCTTTAACCCCTATACCTATATTAATATTATAGGAGGTATAGATAATAAGAACCTATTTACTGTAATAACTGGCACTTTAATCCTAGACCTAGAGATATCGATTAATAGAATAATCGATAAAGCCTATAAAATATTAAATATAGCGAGTATTATAATATAGGCGCTCTAAGACCTAGCTGTTTAATAATAGCCTAAGAGTATTTAAGGCAATTTAAGGGCAATAATATAAGACTTTCAAATTTGCGGTAATTAAATATATTACTAGGAATAACTTTTCCTCCTATTAATAAATAAAGCGAAAATATAAGTTATATACTAAATACACTCTTTTAGGCTAAAGGGATACCCAGGATAAGTAAAAACGCTAGACCTCCTTAACTGTATATACTAGTGGCTATAAATGTTAACTGATATTAATATTTTTATTAAAGGTTATAACCTATACTTTTAAATAAAGTTAAGTAAGTCTACTCCCCTAGGATTCCTAAAACTATTGCTAGTACTATTCTAGGCCTAAAGTAATATTTTAATAGACTATATTATACTACTGCCTAACTATAACCAGTAAGGCTTAGTCTATAAGAATATCTTTATAGTGGTATACTACTTAACGAAAATACACTACTTTATTGCTACCTATATATTTAATGCTAAAAAACTTGCTAATGCCTTTATTTTATATATCTATACCTTATATAAAGCGCTAAAAATAATTATATTAAACTAGGGTACCTAGTTTATATTTAAGTTCTAGAAATAGCTATTTTAATAATTTAGAATTTACTTTAAATATTCTTTAGCCTATTATCCAAAAACTAACAGCTAGACTAAACAGCTAAATATAGGGGTAAAGTAATATTTTAGGTAGTTTATAAGTTTTTACTAGAACGATTAGGTAGACTGGTTGCCACTTATAGAGTTTGCCTAGAATAATTAAGTATTTAAAATAACGGGAACCTCGCTATTTTTTGTAAATTATAGTTTTTACCCGCGCTTAGGAGTTAAGCCTTTAAACCCCTGCCTACTAAACATATCTATCGCCTAAAAGAGGAGTTTCTATAAAGCAAACACTATAACTAAGCATTTCTAACAAATCCTAGACTAACTGAAAGCCCTTACAGTATAATCGATCGCTTAATATAAGGCTGCGGCCAATATATTAAAGGAAGACTTATACTGATTCGCAGTTAATAAAAAGGTATAGTTAAAGACTAAATACCTTAAAATAAACCGCCTAATAAAGAAGGGAGATAATAAATAGGTGGGCCTATATAAAATCCTTAATATATACCCCTAAGCTTACTGACTTAAACTCCCTAACTATATCTATATTTTCCCTATATTCTATAACTCTCTCTTTAAACTATTGGCAGTTAATAAAATAGGCTAATAGATATATCTGCCGGGATAAAACGCTATTAATAAGCGAGAGAATAAGAATATGCAGGGACGAGTCCTCGAAAGAGATAACAAGATAAACAAAGTGGTGGAAAAGTGGGAATTCAATAAGATCCTCGACTGCTATAATAAGGATAGCCTATACTATTATATAGCCTGGAAACACTACACACCAAGCTAGTAACCCGCAAAAGATCTAAAAGGATAAAACGCCGCCCTTTTAGAATACTATATGAAAAACCCCGACAAGCCCGGCCCGCCTGCCTGGGTCAAGAAAAGGAAGATAACCGACCAGCTAGACCCGCAACGCAGCAGCCGCTTATAACGGAATTGATATAATAGGGGGATTAGAATATATATAGTCTTGGAATAGCCATTTGGGGGCAAATAGAGTTTGAAAAGGGGGGGGTACTGTTACGGCACCAAACCTGCCCTCTAATAACTTGGTCCTACACCTTTAAACCACATTCTCATAGCTTCTTGCCTTGTTCAAGGCACAACAAAGATATCACCTTGACCTGCTGTTCCATGTGCCGTAATAGGTATAGGCTGCCTTAAAGGCTATAGAGCTAGTAGCTAAACGCATAGAGGAAGACCGCACGATTTAAACAGCCTTCCTCTTCCTAGACAACTTATCAGTTATTAATAGGCTGCTTAGCAAGCCCCCCTTATATATGCAAGGAGCATATATATATTTCCAGAAACTAGTATAGAGTATCTCGCCCTGTAAGACCTTTATCTTATAGGTCTTAGGATATAAGGATATTATAGGCAATAAATAGGCTAACTGTTTGGCTAAATAAGGCGCAGCCTTCCCTGCCGCGCTATAAAACTAGGCTATAATTATATATATTAGAAAATAGATTAAAAAAGAAGTTACAGAGCTAAAGGAGTAGGATTAGCTTAGCAAGACCTTAGAGGGCTATAAACAGTAGGGACTTAGGGCCTTAGCCTCCCCCCCAGAGCTTAAACTCCCTTGCCTTATCCTCTATAGGCTCTTAGCGGAGAGATTAGGATATAGGGACTTCTAGGAGTACTATAAACGCTTTAGATACAATAGAAAGTCTGTCTGTAAATGCAGTAAATTAAAAAGGTAAGGCTATTTCGTGGAATATAGAATGGTTAGGCCCTTCCTCCTAGATATCCCTTTAAAAGAGACCCCCCTCTTTTACCTATTTGGACCTATAGGAAGTAAGGCCTTCTAGAAACTAGTAGAGGAAGCGGACCTTTATAGTCCTCCCCTAGTGGAAATAGATTAACATTACCTAGATTAACCCTTTTTCTTTTATAAATTAAAACTTAGCGAATAGCGGTGCAAGCCGCCAGCTCTTAATATCCTATTACCTATAAAGGATTTATATAACTAGTTTACTTAATAGATATAAATAATAAAACAAACAAACAAATAAACAAATATTATTAAATGTAAATTTAAAATAATAAAGATAAAATACTTTAGCTTAATTATTACCTTAAAGGGATTAGAAATAGATTCCGAGAAAGTTAAAGCTATATTAAATTAGCAACTATTTAAAGGAGTAAAAGACTTATAAAAGTTCCTTAGCTTTATAAATTTCTATGACTATTTTATTTAAAAATACTTTAAAATAGCTATACTATTAAATAAGCTTTTAAAAAAGGATTAACTATATACTTAAAGAGAGAAATAGTAAAAAGCCTTTAATTTAATGAAATATACCTTTAAATTAGCCTTAATCCTAGCCCTCTTTAACTATAATAAGTAAATAGTCTTTAAGACTAACGCCTTTAATTAAATATTAAGTAATATTTTATTGCAGTATAATAAAAAGGGCATTTTATATTTTATTATATTTTTCTCTATAAATTATAACGCCTAAATATATAATTATAAAATCTATAATAAAAAACTCTTAGCTATTATTAAAGTAATAAAGGAGTAGCGCTTAGAATTATAAGGCTTATAAGAGTTTAATGTTATTATAAACTATAAGAACCTTAAATACTTTACTTTAATAAAAGCCTTAAATTAACAGTAAATCTAATAATTTAAATTCCTCTTTAACTTTAACTTCTATATTATTTATTAACCCGGCTTTAAAGCTATAAAGCCTAATACTTTAAATAGAAAAGCGGAAGATAGGCCTGCAAAATCAGACCCCTTTAACAATTAAATTAAAAACAGGCAATACACTATCCTCCTACAGAGTTCTTTTAACTTTAAAGCTTAGGTAATATTTTAAAAAAAAGTTTTATTAAATATTAAACTATCTATAAAGGCCGCCTTTATAGCTATAATAATATTAACGGAAGATAAACTAATTAATAACCTGATTACAGCAGTATATAAACGAAATACTATAGTAAAAGAAATAGTAACTGCGCTTTAAGACCCCGATATCTACTAATAGCCAAAACAGCTCTATAGAGAACTCTGGATTGCAATAAATAACTGCCGAGTAATAAATAGCAGAATTTACTACTAAAAGCAGCTTTTTATTCCCCTTAATAATAAACTTTAAATATAAATCCTATTTAAAAACCACTTAAGCGGCCTAGCCAGATACCTAGGCAGGTTTAAAACTCTAAACCTTATTAGCCGGATATACTAATAGCTATAAATCTTAAAAGACATTAAAGCATTTATATAAGCCTGTAAACTATATATTAAAATAAAGGCCTTACAATCCTTACTATAAAGCTTCCTTTAACTATTACTAGTCTTATTTTATATATAATTAAATATCTTTATTAACTATATTATACAACTGCTTAAATTATACCAATATAATATTACCTATAAGCATTTATTAATAATAGTTTACTGCTTTATAAAAATATATTATTTTATATCTATTATTTTACTATTAATAAAAGAGCTAGCTAATATATTTATTAATAGGATTTACTGCCTTTATAATATACCCGATAATATTATATTAAACTGCAGTATATAGTTGATATTAAAATTTTAAAAATAACTTTTAAAGTAATTAAAAGTTATATTAAAATAGTTATTAGCCTTTTACTTTAAAACTAATAGCTAAATTAAAAGGATTAATGTAAATATAAAATAATACTTGCAAGCTTTTATTAACTGTTACTAAAATAACCAGGCCTACTGGCTTTTATTAGCCAAATTCACTGCAAATAATATAATATCTAAAACCACTAGCGTATTGCTGTTTTTCGCTAATTATAGTTTTAACCCTTACTTAGGGATAAAGCCTTTACAGCCTTACCCGCTAAACCTCTCTGCAGTAAGGAAAAGAGAGTTTTTCCGCGTTAACGCTATTGCCAAGCGATTTAAATATATTATTATATAGCTAAAAGCCCTCGCCAAGGCCTTAGAAAGAAGATATAAAAAAAACGTAAACGCGCAGAGAGAGGCATTACTAGTCTATACTATTAGGCAGGAAGTCTTTATTAATATGCAAAATATAAAGACTAACCGGCCAATAAAAAAGCTAGACAATAATGTTAAAAAGGAGGGCTAAAAAGTAAGGATTTCAGTATATTTGGGTAACCTTCCTATTCTGGCTAGACCCGGAATTAGGCCCGACGCTAGGACCGAGTTCTGGAGGAACTTCGGTGTAAGTCAGGAAATTTCTGTTATCTTTAACGATAACAATTGAGCTAGGACCAGCTACCCCGCCTACCCTAGACTTAATACAATGGCCACAATGGCTATTGTGAAAAATCTGACTAAAATGGTTTCCTGTTTATATGGCCGTAAGTCGATTTGACTGATTTTATATACAAATGAATTTTGCGGAAAATAGGAATGCGGCCATAAACCCAATTCTGCCACTATATACCTATTATTAGGTCGGAGGACTATTGTAGAAGATAAAGCTATTGTTTATATAATCACTTCTACACCAGCCGCATATACACTAGATATTCTATAGCTTTCTAGCTATTAGTTCAGTTACAATTCAATTGTTTATCCATTATTAACCCAATTAGACTCTTAGTCGTTTCCTTATTACTGCGTTATATATAGCTTCCTAGAAGCTATATATAAATAAGGTTCAGTATAACCTTGTTATTTTAACAAATAAATAGGCAGGGCCTTATATAATAACGAAAGTATACCTATAAGCCTGCGCTATTAGCCTGCCAGAAGGCATAAAGATTTTCCCAGTCCTATATAACTCCCTCCTATAACCTAATACAGCTACCCTACTGCATTCTGTTACAGGCTAGGCCATGTCTCCCGGAATTACAACTATACCGAATCCGGAAATATAACCAATACTAGACTGCTTGCCTAATTAGGAAACCACCTTGGCCATAACCCTATACATACAACTATATAATACATACATAGCTAATATAGAGCTTCCTTCCTTCAGCTATAAATAGACAATACAGAGGTGCCCTAACTGTATGCTTTCCACTTAGGCTACACCTATTATATATCTATAGCTCAGCTACTACTTAGCTAGTAAATAACGGAACTCTTACTGCAAAAGGAAAATAGCGAATTTCAGAGACTAAGCCTCTAAAGGCAACAATATACAGTCGCGGATTAAGCAAGCTATTCTACCTTTACAGGAATAAATAACTGCACTAATAAAAAAGCTAGACTTTATAGCACTAGCGACTTAGGGGCTAGATAGCTAGGAAGATAAAATATCATTCCTTCCATAACCTAAGCAAAAACCTGCGTAGGCTATAACTATAAAGCCTATATTAACCTCTATAATAGAGTTTATATAAACTCTTAAAGTTAAAAGGAAACTACTCTTTAACTTATTTAAATTCTTAAAAAAGTAAAAGGAGTATACTATATAGGCATAAAATATATGCAAAAAGCTTAAACTTAATAAAGAGTTTTATAATAGTAATAAAAAATAGTAATACTTTATTAACTCCTGCTTAAACGCTATACTTAAACAAGTAATTATTACCTTTTATATATTAAAAGGAATTAATAGGAACTATAACCTAGCGGAATTTATATAATACCTAAACTATACCTATAAAGATTAAAGACTCTAGAACCAAGCTGTATGAAAGCTGCGCACTTTTAAGTAAAGAGATAAAACTTTACTTTTATTTTTCTTTCCCTACTTTAAATAAAAGCTCTTTAAGGCAGGCGGCGACAACTAGGCTAACTAAGCCAAGATTATCTTCCTTAAAGGAGCGTTATCTCTAAAACTACGATTCCGCTTAATAACAGTGAACCTGCCGCTTACCTATAGCAAATAGCTTATTAAAGTCTAGGATATTGCTAGCTGCATTAAACAATTAAATCTAGATTAACAGAACGCGGGAGCCGCCTTAATAGGCCACTTTTAGCAGAAAAAATATAATAAGCCTTAACTATATTATACTTTAAAAGACTATATATAAGCAGTCAATAAAGAGGGCGATACCTAAATAAGGGGCATAAACTATATAAAGAACTAGCGCTGATATAGCTTTTTAGTAAGTAAGGCAGATACTGCCTGGGAGGCTATATATTACTATTGCGGGAAGGAGGGATATATTGCCTGGTTTTGCAAAAAAAGCTATAAAACCCAGGCATATTAAGTCTAGATCGCTAACTGTAAGTTTAATAATAATAACTAGTATACTAATAGTAAGGAAAACAGTAACTTTAACGATAAGTTAAAAGATTAGCTTTAATGTAAAGTTAGGCATTAAAGCCTATAAAGGAAGAATTAAAGGGATAGAAGGAGTTTAAGGAGTAAATAACTAGTAAATTAATAATATTATAAGTTAAAATAGAGAATATACCTATTACAGTACTATTTAATACTGGCTATAACCTTTATACTATTATAAACTCCTCCTTTACCTAGAAGTTATACCTCCCGCAAATTAAAATTACTAAAAGGAAAATTAAAATATTTACTGAAATTTATAAAAAGGTAAAAACCAGCTATATTACTATTATTTACCTAAATCTATACAGCTATATTAAACGTTAATACACCTATATAGTAAATAAACTAAATTATAACCTAATCTTTAGTAAACTTTAAGTTAAGGCTAACTAGGTAATATATAATATAGCTAAAAAGGAAATTAACTATAGAAAAGCCAGCTTACAGCTATAATTTATAGATAAAGAGGAGCCTAGGAATATTAAAGCTATATAAAAAGCCTAGTTTATATTAGCTTTAATATTATAAGTAGAATACTACTGTATTAAAGGGAATAGCGAAAAGGAAGTATACTTTTTTTAAGCTATCAGTTTATTTAATATTAAAAAAGCACTTTAACTTTAAAAACCTATAGATCCCTAGCAATATATCCCCCCTAAACTATATAAAGAGTTCTATTTACTATTCTCTATAAAAAAAAGCTACTAAACTTCCACTATACCGCCTTAAAGTCAATTTATAGATTCCCTTAAAAGCTAATAAATACAGTAAAAAACCGGAACTCCTTTAAGGCCCCTTTTACAGTATATTACGCGAGGAATTATTAATATTATAAAAGACCCTCTTTAACTTATTTAATAAAGGATTTATTTAAACTAGCAGCTTAGCTGCTATAGCCTTTATCCTCTTTATTTAAAAACTTAAAGGAGGAATTTACTTTTATATAAACTACTGCGCCTTAAATGCAATAATGCAGCAAAATCGCTACCCCCTCCCCTTTTTTCCGAAACCCTTAATAGCTTAATAAAAGTAAAGTAGTTTATAAAGCTAGATATAGTAGCTATATTCTATAAAATTAAAGTCGCGAAAGGAGAAGAATATAAGACTATATTCTATATATACTATAGCCTATATAATTTGTTGAGGGGGAATTGGCACTCCAAAATATACACACAACACACACACATACCCATACACAACGACTGGTATTAAGCGCGGGAACCGCGCTCCTGACAGAACCACGAAGCGGCGATTAAGTAATATAGGGGCTAAAAAGATACTGCGGATCATTTAATCATGATGCCGGCAGCCAAAAGCAACCAACGGTTACCTTCATACGCCTCAGCGACTGTGTTCTTATAGGTGGGGTTATGTGTTGAAGGGGGAAGAAGGTTGTTGTTTATTAAACTAGGTCTATCTGTATGTCTTTATACTCCCGTGCTTTCCTAATCCAGTGGCTGCTTATTTAAGCAGCCAACCTTTCTCGGGTAAGCTAACAAGAAAAAATGCTGGTGCGTTGGGCATATCAGTTACCCCCGACAAAATAAATAGCAGGTAGTTTTATTTAAATTTATTAGTATACCAGCAGTATTTTAATAGTATATTAACTAAATACTATACCCCTTTTTAAACAACTTTGCGTCTATATACCTTAATAATATCTGTTAAACCAAACTGTAAAAGTAAAGACGCTTTCGCTAAAAGCAAGGCATATTTTGCAACTTATTGGCTGTATTTCAACATTCCCCCTCAGATAAACTTCAATTATTAAGAATTGAAAATGTAAGCTGGATTAGAACTTATACCCAATTAAGTAGCAATTAAAACCATACTACTATACGACTTATTTAAGTTGTGTAGTCCCTGTAGAATTATAGGTTAAAGTTCGGTTAAACTATAAATAGACTTTGACCTCGGTCTTATTGATAATGCCGATTTATCTAAAGGGTTCCCAAGCCCTTCCTGGGGTCAAGTCGGTTTAACTTCGGGCTTATTGCTCTTTGGGCTTATTGCCGATTTCCTAGCTTGAAAAAATCTGGGATTTTCTGGGATTCGAACCTAAGCGCAGTAGAAGCGGCAGGGACTTATAACCTGTTAAAATAACAAGGTTATACTGAACCTCATTTAAGTGCAGCTTCTAGGAAGGTGCACCTAACGCAGCAATAAGGAAACGACTGAGAGTCTAGTTGGGTTAACAATGGATAAACAATTGAATTGTAACTGAACTAATAGCTAGAAAGCTATAGAATATCTAGTGATGTGCGGCTGGTGTAGAAGTGAATTGTATGAACAATAGCTTTGTCTTCTACAATAGTCCTCTGACCTAACAATAGGTGTGCGGTGGCAGAATTGGGTTCGTGGCTGCATTCCTATTTTCCGCAAAATTTATTTGTATGTAAAATCGGTCAAATCGACTCACGGCCATACAAACAGGAAACCATTTTAGTCAGATTTTTCACAATAGCCATTATGGCCATTGTATTGAGTCTAGGGTAGGCGGGGTAGCTGGTCCTAGCTCAATTGTTATCGTTGAAGATAACAGAAATTTCCTGACTTACACCGAAGTTCCTCCGGAACTCGGTCCTAGTGTCGGGCCTAATTCCAGGTCTAGCCAGAATAGGAAGGTTACCCAATTACACAGAAATCCTTGCTTTTTAGCCCTCCTTTTTAACACTCCCTCTGGAATAGATACTATCCTATATAACTTTAAAGTAGATATAGGATCTAGATATAGGAAAGTAACTAGGACATAACAATAAAAAGGATAGCCAAATATAGCTGAAAATAACAGGAATAACCAGGATAGCTAATAACTAAAAAAAGAAAAGGGTAAGAACCTTAGGTATAGACCTTAGGTAAAAGCTTGAGATTAAGGAGACTTATAAAGTTCTTTAATTTCGGACCTGGAAGAGGTTTAGTAAGCCCGTCAGTAACCATTTTACTGGTTTCCAGATAGCTGACTGTAATAACGCTATTTTTAACCTGTTCCCTAATATAATTAAACTGTAACAGAGTATGTTTTGTTCGATTATAAAGGGTAGGGTTATTTAAGGTAGAAATAGCACCTTTGTTGTCGTTAAGTAAAGAGATTAGCTATCTAATTGGTCGATCTACCTCTTTATATAGGCCAATAAGCCACTGAATCTCCCTAGTAGCTTCTATAAGAGCTATAAACTCTGCTTCTAGTATAGAAAGACAGATAGTTAAGCCCCTTTTCGATTTCTAGCTAATTAGCCCATTAGCAACCATAATAATATAGCTATAAATCGATTTGCTTAATTCTTTATCCCCAGCAAAATCACTATCGCAATAACCAATAGGTATAGGACTAGATTTTCTAGTATATTAAATAGCTAGATCCTGGGTACTATTTAGATACTGTAATAGGTTGCGAGCTGCAGTTAAATACTCTTTATATAGGCCTTAGAATTATCTAGCTAGCCACTAGACTAAAAAGCTAGTATCTACTCGAGTATAAATTATTAAGTAGATAATAGTATTAATAATAACTTAAAAAAGCTTAATATTAGCTTTATCTAGTTTAATTATAGTTTTATTAGCTAAAATAGAGGGCTGTAAGGGTAATTAGATAGGCTTAGAGTTTTAAAGGTTAAAAAACTCTATAGCTTTAGTAATATATTATTTCTAGGAAAGCTAAAGAAGGCCTCTTTTTCTATCCCTAATTATCTAAACCCCTAAAAAGAAAAAGGCAAGGCCTCTATCTTCTATAATATAGACTTTATTAAAAGCTAGCTTTAGCTAGGCTATAGCTTCTTTATCTAGTCCAATAAAAAGACAGTTATCTATATAAGTAATAATAAAAATACCGTTATTTAAATTATAGAGAATAGCAGAGTCAGAAATTAAAGGATTATATCCTAGTTTATTTCCTAAGGCTTATAAAGCCTGTTACTATTCTTTAAGGGACTGTTTTAGGCTGTAAAGAGCTTTCTGTAGCTAAATAACCTAATCTATATTAAGGTTATAACCCAGCTTTCTAAGAACAGACTTAATCTTAAAGGAAGCTTAACTGGCATAGTCTTTAAATCTTTTAGGGAAGTTAAGGAAAATAGTTTCCTTAAGTATCCCATTAAGGAATACACTAATAAAGTCGATTTGTTCGATTTCCCAGTTATAGATAGTAGCTAGGGCTAATAAGAGCTGCCAGGTAAAAGGAATAGCTATTAAGGTGAATGTTTGGTTGAAATCTATTCCTTCTAGTTATTGGAAGCCCCTAGCAACTAGTCTAGCTTTAAATTTAACTATTCTATTATTCTAGTCTTTCTTAGTCTTTAAAACTAATCGACTAGTAATAGGATTCCTGCCTTTAGGAAGACTATTACGCTTAATAAAAGTAAAGGTGTATTGTTTGACTAGCTGGTCAAATTCGCTATAAATCGCTGCTAGCCATTTAGTCTTATTAGGACTATAAAGTACTTGCTTGAGCGTTTAAGGGTCTTGAGCTGCAGTAGCTGGAAAGGCTAGCTTTCTAACGCTATTATAGAGAAAGTGGGATATATCTATATCCATAGGATCCTCTATAACTGCAGAGTCTTGTATAACTGGTATAGGAATAAGACTAGGAATAGGGGGAATAGTAGTGGGTACTCCCTTTAGAATAGGGTCAGGGAGTAAGGGATTAATATCCTAAGAGCTAGGAATCATTTGATTAATAGAATCTAGCTCTATTTCTCCCTTTAATTCCTTATTATCCTAACCTGTAATAGGTTCTAGGATTTAAAGCTTAGGAATCTTATCTTTATACAGCTTTATAGTTAACGATTTAAAGACTATATATCTAATTAAAATATAAATAAGATAGGTATTATTACCTAAAACTGCTAGCAGTCTCCCAGTTTCAGTCCTAAGGGCTAATTTATAGCCCTTAGCCCTTTGTTTTTACAAAACGAATACCTTACAATAAGAGCCAATAATCCTATATCTTCGCAGATTAGGCTTATAATCCTTATTAAGGTCTAGGTCTTTATATAATTCTTAATAAAGGGTAGAGTCCCTATTAGTAACAGCTATATAGTTAATTAATTTAAGAACTGCAGTAATAATAAAATTCCAGAGATATAATAGTAGGTTAGCTGCTATAATAATAGCCTATAGCCTATTTAATAAAACTTTAATAAAGCATTCTATTAAACCATTCTGCTTATAAATATAAAGGCTGCTATAGGAATATATAATTCCTAAAGAAAAGAACCAGGTCTAAAGTTCCTAATTAATTTCCTTTCCGCTATTGTAATGAAATTCCTTAAAATACCGGTTATACTGCGTTTTCAGGCTATTTATAAAGCCTTATATAGTAGCTAGAAGGGTAGGTCCACCACGATCTCTTAAAAGGAATAGCCACCTATATCTTGATTTTCTATCGATAATTAAAAGACCAATAAGGGCCTTATTATAAGGCACTAGCTTTATAGAGAAAGTATCAGCTTCTAGACAATCTAAAGAGGCTAGTGGATCAGGAATTGGCTTTAAATAAAGCCTCTTCATAGCTTTTCCCTTATCACACACTAAACAGTAAAATTCAGTCTCTTTAATAGAATTAAAGTTAAGAATTCCAGTAATTATTTTAGCCGTCTTCGTTAGTAGACTTAAGCTAATATAACCTAGTCTTTTATGCCATAAAAGGGCTAGCTTTAGTAGCTTGTGGCTAGAATTACTATTAATAATAGTATCTCCCTCTAGTTCAGATAGCTTAACAACTTTTAGATCTTTAGTAATAGAGGATTCCCTAGGCACACAGGGCCTTTCCTCTACAAAGGTATCCTCTATAGGCTTATTCCCCCCTATTTCCTCAGGCAATAGGGGCATACAAGGCCCCTTTTCCTCTACTTAGCCTAGGGTTTCAGGGAGTTTAGAGGGATCCTTTTCCTTAAGATAATTCCTCTTCATAAGCCTAGGGCTAGATCTAGTTAGTTGTTTATTCATTGAAGCTACTGCTTCCGGAATAGCAATATATTCCTAAGCCTTTTCCTTACTAATAGTAGGAATTTGAACCTATATAAAGCTATAAGCTCTATAGCTATTTATATAGCTATATAGTGTAGTGTATCCTTTAATTGTAAGGAAAAAACCATATTTTAAGGGATTTAACAGCCTTATTAGCTGCATAGTTTTCATAAAAAGAGTATTATACTGTATATATCCTCCAGCTTAGTAATGCCTTAAACCACTTATAAAGTTTACATCTAGCTGTAGGCAATAAAGGGTATTTAGCAATTTTATCTCTTTATAGTTATTATCCTTATTAAGGATATTAAAAGTGGCTGTTCTTATTCCCTTAAGGGTAACAGGGCCCCCGCCAGTATAGACAACACCTAGGTCCCCTTTATTAAGTCTATAGTCTATAAACCATTTCCTAGAATTAACTATATAAACTGTAGATCTAGTATCATATAATAAACTATCTTAAATAGAAAGTTTAAGGGGTTTAGGTTTTTTAGAAGATTTAAAAGGCTTAGAAAGATTAAAAGACTTTTTTCCTTTCTTAGCGTTTAAAGTATATAAAAGATCTCGATTACTATCTAAACTACTAATAGATTTAGTAAAAGACTCTTCTAACAGCTCTTTTAAGCTATACTCCCCAGTAGCTAGATAATATATACTAGCAAAAGCAGTATCCTCTATAGTTTACTTCTGGTTTTGTTGATTCTAATTCTTTTAATTCTTTTGATTTCCTTATTTCTTTTGATTTCCTTTCCTTTTATTAGAATTAGAAGCTAGCTTTTAATTGGGGGACTTAAAAGGGCCTAAGGCCTTATTAACCTTATATGCAGTTAAAGATAGATTCCTAGTCTCTTTTAATATATCTGCTATAAGGAACTGAATATTAAAACCTTCAGTAGATTGCCCAATAGCTCTGCTAAATCTAATAGTTCCTTTAATTCTTTCAGTCTACTAAAGATAAGTCTTTTCTAAGGCATTTAAATATTAATTTACTTAATTTAGTATATTAATATTAACCTTTAAAATAGCTAGCTTAGCCAATAAGCTATTAAAAGTAGCATTAAATTTAGCTAAAGATCCTTTATAATTACTGTAATTTAATAAATGAAATTCCCTATAAAGGGAATCTCTCTGCAGAGTATTAGAGTAACTATATTATCTCTTTAATGCTAAAAATACTTCTTTTAGGCTTTGAATCTAAGTAATAGATATAGCAGGAATAGCTGTTAAACTATCCCTAATTAGTATAAGTAATAGGGCCTATTCTGAATCAGATAAAGAATCAGCAACTATAGGATTTTCTATAAAAGCATAGTAATCTATAGCCCTTAGTATAATACTTAGGGACTGTTTCCACTAATTAAAATTATTAGGGCCCACTAGCTTATAGCTTTCTGGAAAGCTATAGACCTTTTTTGATGCCTTTTTAATAAGACTACTATTTAGAGTAGAAATAGTATTTTAGGGTTAAGGAATAGATGTAAATGGAACCTGGACTGGTATAGGAATAGGAGTAGGAGCTTATATTGGCACTGGTATAGGGGCTACAGGATTAATTTCTATTGGACTAGTAGTCTGTTGAGATTAAAGACCTGAGATAGCAGCAGTTAAGCTAATTAGAGTATTATTTAGCTGGGTTATAGTATTATTCTGACCCTCTAGCTGTGCCTTGACAGTCTCAGTAAGAGCCCTCTGTGCCTGAAGCTCTTGTTCTATATTCTGCACCTAAATAAATAGATCCCTTTGCTGCTTGGGAGAGCTATTATCCTCAATTAAGGAAATAGGGCTATTAGGAGCCCTGATAGGTCGACTCATACTGCTGTCAGACCTATATCCTATCGAAATAGGGAATATACTATATAGTATATATCAATCACTAAAAATAGTAAAAATAGTAGCAGTACTGCTATAACTGCAACAGTATTTACAGTAGAAGCCTAGGAATAGCTTCAGATAGCCAAGAATCCTAAAAGTGCTAATATAAGCACTAGGATAAGCACTATAAAAACCCGCTATAAGTGCTGTAGTAGCGTTAGGGGAAGTGCTGTAAATACTAGGATAAGCACTATAAAAACCCGCTGTAAGTGCTATAGTAGCGCTAAGGGAAGTGCTGTAACCACTAGAAAAATCCACTAATAGAGACCCGAGGAAAACTCTCCCGGGCTCATAACCTGTTAAACCAAACTGTAAAAGTAAAGACGCCTTCGCTAAAAGCAAGGCATATTTTGCAACTTATTGGCTGTATTTCAACAATATCCTAATCTATACTGATAGGTTATAAAAGGACTATATAAAAAAGGTCTAGCAAGTTTTATACGCCCTCGCTAATACTAGGCTATACCTAGATCCTAAAAAGTGCGCATTTATATAGAAAAAGATTAAATACTTTAAGTTTATTATATATACCGGTAAAAGAATTGCCTATAACCCTAAAAAGCAGTAAGCTATTAGCAAGTAGCAGGCACCTATAATAGTAACAAGAGTCTAAAACTTCTTTAACTTTACTAATTACTACTAGATATTTATCCCCGGGTTCTTTTAAATAGCCTACCTGCTTATAAGGCTAACTAAAAAAGGGACCCTTTTCTAGTAGAAAGGTATAAAAAAAGCAGCCTTTTAAAAGCTTAAACGCCTCTTTATTAAAGCCCTTATACTATAAGCTTAAAATCCTATAAAATACACTTTTATTAAAGTAGACTATTTAAAATATACTTTAAAAAGAGTCTTCCTATAAAAGAATAAAAAAGGAGAATATTATACTATAGCTTACTATTTATAGAAGCTAAGCCCCGCTAAATATAATTATCTTATTTATAATAAAAAAATACTAACAGTAATTTACTATTTAAAAGAGTAGAGAGTAAAGCTATATAGCTATAACCCCTTTATAATTATTTTAAACTATAAAAATTTATAGTTTTTTATAATATACAAAAAACTCTTTAAACAATAAACACGCTAGGCAAAGTTCCTTTCCTAGTTCGATTTTACAATCCAATATAGGCCAGGCAGTAAGGCAGCTGCTCTTAATGCATTAAGCTGCAGGGAATAAGACCTTCCACTTAATAAAGGCAACAAGCGCAAACTAAACCGCTATATATAACTTATCCTAGCCATACTAGTAATATAGAGATTTAAAGATAGCAATACTAATTTCCCTTTAATATATATATTTAATAGAAATAAAGAACTACAGGACCTATAGAACCTAACGATTTAAAAGGACCCGGTATATCGATAAATATATACTGCAGTTAAGAAAGAAAAGCGCTCCCTCCCTGCAGACCTTTAACTTAAAGTATAGATATTAGAATATATAATCGATAAGGAATAGAGATTAATGTTCTAAGACTATATTTAAGTACCAGCTATAACTAAAAAAGAAAGCAAAACGCTACGCATTTATATTATATAAGCAGAATATAACACTATAGTCTTAGGCTACCTAGGTTATAATAGAACCTTAACTATTATTTCCTGCAGGTTTTTTTAGCTAGGAATTAGCAGTATAATTTAACAATTCCTCTGCAACTACAGTATATAAAAAAAAGGAAAAGTATAGAGAAGCTATAAGTAAAAACTCTTTAAACTACTACCTATTCCTTAGCGTATCTGCAGTAACCTAACTATAGACTTTATAGTTAACCTACTACCTATAAAACTAATATAAGTATAATACCTTTAGGTTATTATTAATTAGCTTACTAAAAATATTACCTTTAAGGTAATAGAGAGTATAAAGGCAGAAGTATATATAAAGAGGTTCCTTTAATACCACTATTAGTTTTATAGGATACCCTAGTCTATAGTTAATAACCAAGGATCTAATTAAACTAGCCGCTTTTAAAGAGCTTTCTATAAACTAGCAGGAACCCAGTAATACCTAAGTACAGTATATTACCTATAGACTAACAGCAGACTAAAGAGGAGCAACTAAAAGATCTAAGTATACCTTAAAGTATATATAGACTACTCCCAGAGCAATTAGGGAGACCTCCTCCTAGCAGTATAACTAGCTTTAAATAACCGCAAATATACAGCTATCCAAATAAGCCCCTTTTTCCTTAAGTACAGCTACTATATAAAACCCCTTTAGCTATATATAAAAGAAAATAAAGCTATTAAATTAAAAGATTTAGAAAAAAAGGCTATAAAAGAAATAGTTAAAAGACTAGAAGGAGTAACCGCCTTTGCCTAAGCAGTATTTACCGCTATACAATAACGCTATAAAGACTCCGCAAACTAGCGGCAAGGCCCCTTTAAGAGATATAAAGTAAGAGATAAAGTCTAGCTACACTTTAGTAACTATAATACTCCCCAGCCTTTTAAAAAGTTTAATGCCCTATATTATAAATATACAGTAATAAAGGTTATTAGCCTTTATATAGTGGAACTGGGCATATTAACTGGTATATACCCGCGATTTCACGTTAACCTTCTAAAAAAAGCAGCCGATAACCCCTTTCCGGGCCAGATTTCAGATAACCCTTAACCACCACCAATACAAGTAGATAGCGAGGATGAATAGGAAGTTAAAGAGGTCCTTTGCGCGAGGACTAAGCGGCAAGGTCGCGGCTTTTTCCGCGAAGTATTAATACAGTAGAAAGGATATATAAAGCTAACCTAGGAACCGATACACGTACTTAAAAACACAGCAGCCCTCGATGACTATATATCTAAATATAGCCCAATCGAATCTAACGATGGGCCACTTAACAGCTATGCGCCAGCGAAGCAACGGCGCCCAAGGAGAGAGCCACTGTAAGAAGGGGGGGTAATATCACAGGCTAGGCCATATCTCCCAGAATCACGACTATACCAAATCCGGAAATACAACCAATACTAGACCGCTTGCCTAATTAGGCAACTACCTCGGCCATAACCTTATACGCACAACTATATAACGCATACAGAGCTAGTATAGAGCTTCCTTCCTTCAGCTATAGATAGATAATACAGAGGTGCCCTAACTGCATGCTTTCCAGTTAGGCTATACCCGTTACATATTCTAGGCAAAAGATAATTAATAAAGCCAAGTTAAAGAATATTTAAAGCAGAATACTAAAAAGAGAAAATAGTATAGATAAAGTATAAGAGAAATAAGAGTTTAAAGCGCTTTTAAATTATTATAACAATAACGGATTCTATTATTTTATTAAATAAAAATACTATACTGCTATATAGCAATTAGCTAAAGACCTATAAGGCTAAAAGAAGGTAATATAAGACTTCTATAAAAGAAACTTAAAGAAGCCGGGCCTACCGCGATAAGCACTAAAAGGAATTATAAAAGAGGAAAAGGAGGAAATAGCTAGAAAGAAATTAATGCCCGCAGAGCGCTAACCGAAGACTACACCGCGCCAAAGCCTACAACTAAACCATACATCACTAATACCAAAAACTATACAATTCGCCCCATTTACCCTTATATTAAAAGTATTAAGATGGATTACCCGGAATTTCGATTTATGCGAGCAATATAGCTATTCGCGGCTGAATGGCGTAATAAAGAGGGGGGGTACTGTTACGGCACCGACCGTAACGCGATGTTGACGCCCTGTCACGTGAGCCCCGGTCACGTGACCAGGCCCCAACGCGTTCCTAGCTATAGCTTTCCGTAGAGCCTTAGGGCTTTCTCGCTCTCCACGGCACAACAACGATATTTGCCCTGACCTGCCTTTCCGTGCCGTAATATATTGTTTACTTAGTAAACTCTTAGTTATTTCCTTATTACTGCATTATATACAGTTTCCTAGAAGCTATATATAAATGAGGTTTAGTATAACCTTATTATTTTAATAACTTTTTAAAGAGATAAAGATTAATCCTTTTCTATACTTTAGCAGTAATTATATTATTTATAAAAACAGTTATTTATTTAATTTACTCTTTTAATAATTCTAGCTTTATAAAAAGTAAATTTCTTATATTATTTATTATAGAAAATAAATTCTATAATATAAAAGTAAAAATAAAGAAAGTATAAAGGAAAAGTATAATATTAAATGGAAGTTTTTAGTAACTTAATTAAAGTTACTACCTAAGTTTATAACTATAATAGAGCGCAGTATAGCTCTATAAAGTATAGAGAGATAGGAAATAAAGCTTAATTCTATAAAAGAGAATATACTATAATGGCCTCGCTATATATATATATAGCTAATATAAAAAAGAAGCTGTATGCAGGCGCTGTAAGCGCCTGCATAGTCTAATATATCGCTTACGCGATATGTATTTCAGCTTGTATCTGCTTTGTAAGCAGATAAGAGCTCCCTAGCGCTGACAGGCGGTAGGGCCCGGCCTACTCAACCCAACAGTTACCAAATCGGTCGCAAGTTTCGCACTTACTGGTGGAGAGAGTCTTGTACAGTGTCCTGCAATCAAAAGCGGTTGCATTGATGCTAATGATCGCGCGAAGGACGTTGGGACAATTCTCCATCACCATTCTGTACCTATGCAGTGAGTCGACAAGACTCATTGCACGACGACTTACGCGACGAAAGGTAATTAACGTTGGAATATCCAACTGAAGGAGGATTTCGGTAGCGAGTTCTTGGGGAAGTGCATTGAGATGCCCCGATGAATATCCTGGTTGAAGGGAGTGCCGTCCTTGGTCCAAAGGACATCGGGTTTCGAGATCGGCATCGTCTAAGGTGTGGTCGACAATTCTTGACTTCCGACATGTATATAGGTGGAGTTGAGAAGGATTGAGACGTTTCGTACTCATGGTACCTAATGAACGGTGCAGCAGACGGTTTGAGAATGACAGGAACATACCAAGCAGCCAGGTCTTGGACGAGGGGAGCCCATAGGTGCGCGGGATCACCCCTCTCCTTCGACAGTCAATTAACCATTAAATTGTTGCCCAACTTCAAGAGACCTATACTAATAGACAATAGTCATGCTGTTGCCTAATAGATATGAGATCCTACTGTAGTATCTAATACGTGGTAGTATTATATGCACGCGACACCTCAACAAGTGGAAGATGTGATTGGAGGGCATATTTTATGCGCTGCCGGTAGAATCAGCCAAGCCATGGAACCTTCGGCTCTTGGAAACTGATCGAGATCTAGGCTCGATGCTCTAATTCGGAGAGAGGCCCGAACTCAGGACCCACGGTCGAATATCGAGACCTGCCTCTTCTGGAAGGCCGAGCGCGGCATCCACAGAGCTACGGATCTATACTACCACGGCTCGGAGACTACCACAACGGCCCCCAACCCCATTCCCACATCCAGAAGGTGTCCCGGCCTCTCTATCCGAATCCCTTATCGACAAAGGTTCCTCCAAAGGTTCCTCCAAAGGTTCCAAGCGCTTCGAGTACCTCAGTGTCCGCCCGAGCCGCGGCAGGGACCAGGATAATGGATCGGCTGATATGCACTGGAAGCCGACCCTGCAGTCTACGACCGGTCGGTTTGCCCATGAAAGTCGTCGGATGTTGTTGGGCCATGAATCATAAGAGCCGCCTATTCGACTATATATTGTCTTGCTTTCCTGCCTTCCGTCCCCCTGTGTTTCTCAGGCTGGGCTCTTTTGAAGACTGTTCCCTATCACAACGAGTTTCACTCAGACCTGGAAGATGCGCCGAAATGCCATCATCGCCACGGCCTTGCTGGCTGGCGCGACCGACTTGGCTGCCGCTACTGGCTGCGCTGCAGACAATTGTCTGCGTGCCCTGAGGGCGACTCAGATCCCCGGACGACTCGAGAGCGCCCAGGCCTTCTGTGCCAGCTACACAACGACCAGTGTTCCAGCAACAGCTATCCCAACATTTGCTTTGGATGGTTGCAAGAAGAACCAGAATGGTGATCTGCCTGCTCGTCTGTCTAGTGCTTGTTCTTGCATTGCGCCGGCTACCACCAAAGTTCCCATAACCACCACCTCGCCAACGACAACCACTCAGACTGCAGCTCCAACTACAGTTCCTACCGGTGCATGTGCGCAGGTCAGCGCTTCGTGGGCAGCGCAACGCAAGACTGCTGGTACGTGATTCTATCTTGACTCGGCGTTTCGCGCTGCAGTCTACTAACAAGAGCTCATATAGCCGCTGTCCCAACCGTGGCTGCCTCACTCGCCCATGAGTGTCTCAACTCTGTCCCCGTGAACACGCAGGCGGCTATTGAACTTCTCGACTCGATTGAGCCATACCTTGAGTGGCAGAGCGACGCCGCGTACAAGAAGGATCCGCCAAAGGACTACTTCTACCCCGGCTACGATATGTTTGCTAATCTTGCCCGAATCAAAACCGATGTGAAAGCCGGAAAGTATTCAAGCGAGTATGCCTACCTGGCCGACATGTATGAGAACGTATTTGGCAAAGGCCATGACGGGCACTTCGTCTTGTATCCGGATGCCTTGAGTAAAGCATTCCGTTGGAGACGCCAGCGCTCTCTCGTATCTATTAGCGAGGATGGCAACTCCCTACCTGTTATCAAGCTGTACGGTAAGTCATAAATCTCCTTCTCCCGTATGTCTTCCAACCGGACTAACGTTTGGATAGAGGATGTTATCGCCAACCCCAAGACTGCCTCTGTCGTCAAGCAGATCAACGGCATCGATGCTGCCAAGTATGTCGAGGACACTATCAACAAGGCAGGATATAACCAAGATGTCGATTCCGCGTACAATTCTATGTTTTACGAAAAGTCCGGGTTTGCGATTTCCGGATCCAAAGGCGCCTTCACCAGTGGCGGCCGTATTGGCATCATCTACCAGGGTCCTTATACGAACTTCACCTTTGCTAATGGAACTACCTTATCATTGGAGAACAAGGCCTCTGTCGTCGGTAATTTCACTGGTGTTATAGATGGACCTTCCTTCTACTCCAAATTCTGTGTTCCCAAGCCACCCAACAACTCCAGTTCTACTCCTCCAGCCAGCCAGCCTGGTAACGTCCCCGGTTATCCTCAGCCAGTAATCGCCACCAAAGATGGCGTTGTCGCCGGCTATTATCTCACTGGAGAAGGCCTGGAGGACGTCGCCGTTATTGTTCTTACTGCCTTTGAGAGCGAGAGCCCAGCTGAGTTCCAAGCGGTGACGAGAGACTTCTTGAACGAGGCCGTTGCTGCTGGCAAGACGAAGCTCGTCATAGACTTCCAGGGCAATGGCGGCGGCTACATCCTTCAGGGCTATGACTTTTTCCGCCAATTGTTCCCCAAGGTTGAGCAAGATGGCTTCTCTCGTTGGAAGGGTAATGATGGTTTCATCGCCATATCTCATATCTTCAGCGACGCAGTCAAGGACCTGAACCCTGCTACAAGCGATAACGAGGATCTGATTGGTGCCTACGAGAATACGTTCAATTATCGCTATGATCTCAATCTCACGGACCAGGGTTTCCAGACCTTTGAGGACAAATTTGCTCCCCATGTTGTCAAGGACACCCCTTACACAGCCCTGATGCGCTGGAACCTGAGTGACCCTCTCACAACAGTTAATTCCACATTCGGCATGGGCATGGATATTTCAGGCTACGGCTCGCTCACCAATCTCTCCCAGCCCTTCAAGCCCGAAAACATCGTCATGCTCTACGATGGTGTCTGCGCCTCGACCTGCACCATCGCCTCAGAGATGCTCCGCATTCAGGGTGGCGTCAAGTCGGTTGCCTTTGGTGGTCGTCCCATTGAAGGCCCTATTCAAGGTGTCGGTGGCGTCAAGGGTGCCCAGATCCTTCAATTCTCCGACATCCTTTCTTCCGCACAGCAAGCGGCCCAGTGGACGAAGGATCCTGAGAAACTCGCTGTTCTGAACCGATATACCGCACTCCCAATCCAACGATCACTCTCAGCGGCTGTGAACGTGCGTGACCAGATCCTTCGGGACCACGTCAATGATGGATTGCCTGCACAGTTTGTCGCTGAGAATGTCGACTGCAGGTTGTACTGGACAGCGCCAATGATCACTGACGTAACTGAGGTTTGGAAGGCCACGGCTCACGCGGCCTTCAATGGTGCTAAATGCGCGCACGGCGGTATTTCCAAACCGTCCGCTTCGAAGAGACGAGCTCCTCCTGTTCGACCAATTAGCAGGCCGACACATAGAACGTCTGAGTTGGTTGATAGTAGCCCTCGGACATTTTCCGAGAACTGGCTTGCTATGCACTTGCAAAAGGTGGTCGAGTTGCCAGAACATGAATGAATGATGAATGCTTTATGTATATAGAATTGCGTGTACCACAATTATGAAGAATTATATTTCAAGTATGCATCTTATCATCGTCCACTCATGCTACTGTTCTTACCACCATAAGGTGGGTGATGAAGTATATCACCAAGCAGGCTCATGCCTAGAACAGGTCTATAAAACAAACTTAGGCAAAGTTACTCAAACTATTAAATACAGTAGACCACAATGTATCGTCAAAAATACCGTTGCTGTCGTCTAATCCTGGGTAAGGAAGCGGCCATGAATCTGAGTCAAAAGGGCCGTCCAAGCCCATATCCTGATTCCCAGTACCCCCATTTATAGTACTGATAGCCTCTGGTTGCGTTGAAGCCGCCACGACAGTGCTAGAATTCACCATTTCCAATCCTAGGATTCCTTTGACAAAATGCGAATAGCCACAGGCTAGCAAGCGCATTGTGGAGCATAAGCTGCCCACTATGTCCGTCTCTCGATCCTGATCAGAAAGATCTCGAGTCATGAGGTCGAGTTTCTTCAACAATTTGGCAACAATATTCAGGTAATCTGTTTCATTAACGATGGCCTGAACTTCCGATCTTTGGCTAGGGCTTAGGCGTCCTGGCGCCGGGACGTTGTGAACAACCTGCTTCAAAAGTGCTGAGGCAGTCTTGGGAAGAGTTGCAAGGGCCGTACATAGCTGTGCCAATGTGAATACAGTAACCCGGGATAGTTCTGTATCCGGAATGCTTAGAAAAGCGTTCATAAATTCCTTTGTTGGTCTTAAAAGGCTCCATAGCATTGATGTTCTGAAGGTGGAAGTTTCGAGAGTTTGCGTGGAGTCAAGTTTGGTTACCTCTGGCTGGCAGGAAATCCTTTCTCCGAGTACTACATCTCGGATACACATATCGATGTAGTGCATGTCGCAAAGAAGAGCATCCGCTACAAGATTGTTAAGGCATTGTCGCCACTTGTCTACTCAAGAATGCCACTTACCAGTTGGCCTCGGATAGCTTGAAAACTCTTTATCTAGTGAGGCTCTGAAACTTTCCATTTCTCTCAAAAAAGGCCCAGTGATAACCTGGAGAAAAGTGTCTCCAAGAAATGAGCCCTCTGGATCCTTCAGGACGCCATAGCTGTTATTTACTCTCGAGATAAATGACTGGACGAGAATAAACGGTGGAATCCATCTATCGGACAGATGCTCAGTTGATACGGCTAGGTGATCACAGTATTCCTCTATTCGCTTCGTGTGCTCCATTGCAGTCGGTCGGTGTATTGTTCTTGCTAGGCTACGAGACAACGGACAAGATATTAGCGTCTCAATGAACAGGAGTCTCTGAAACAGATATATGACTTACCCTACTGAGAGCCAATACGCACCGAGCAGTGATCGCTGCTCATCTGAGCTCAAATTGGGCTTATGGTGCAGGCGTAAGTCATACACAATTGTCATGCATAGATCCACAAGCAAGACAAGCTGTACATGACGCCTTTCGGCAGGGTAGCGATACCATGCAGACTTGACGAGAAGACCGCGGAGCAAGCCTAAATTTCTCTCAGACCCCGCGATGATTCTCGAGGTGATATGATTCATAATTTCCTCTGCAAGAGGTTTTTGCAAGGGATGTGCTCTGGGGATTGTTGCTGCTATAATGCAAAGGAAGAGGAAGGGCTCCTGTTTCTTGAGGAGAGCAGCAGTTTGATCAGGTCTGAGGACGACAAAGGGAAATTTCGGAACGAAGTGAGATCTGAACTGTTGGATTAGAGTATCGGCATCGTCTAAGCTCATTAAGCCTCGATCAATGATGTCAGGCCGGCCTTCCAATACAGGCTTTGCAGGTTCAGGGTGGTGGTGCAAATTGTCATTCGCTGCCATCAAATGGGCAGAATTCCTGGAACCGAGTTCAGAGGTATCAAAAATTGATACTGAGCCCATAGGTGGAATTCCAGCATTGGAAGAAGAAGCAGATGCCACACTTTGGTTTCTCAGGATATTCCATTGTGTCATCAATTCACTGACCTTTTCCTCCAATGTATCGACTTGCCTAAATCGTTACGCTCTAGGGTCAGTATTTTGATGTAAACAGACGCTTCCGTCTCATAATGTCAATAAAACCAGGTATCCAATCACTGACCGCTGACTATTCCGGGGCCTTCGCCTTCGTTCTGGCAAGTCGAGGTATACACATTGTTTGCCGAGGCGGGCACATCGCTCGCACATTTTCTCGGATTGCGGCGTGCACTTGGACTTTGCCTGCGTACATGTGACACACGCACGTCTCTTCACGCCGGGGTTTATTCCGGCCGGATTCATCATCAATTGCGAAATACGCAGACCTGAGAGATGATCTTCGAAGCGGCTGATGGATGTGAGAGGAGGGAAACGGCCGGTCCGCGACCCAACGGACCTTAGCAATGTTAAGTACCCGTTCCTAGCTCACACAATCTTGATGTGATTGGTCAACTCTGCTTATGAATGCGGTGGTGGGACCGGAGATCGGGGCTCCGGACCGGCCGGTCAGCGGAGCCTCCGCTTCATCGTGTGTCAGTTTGTAAGCTGAATGATACAATATGAGACTGATGCCGAGTATATAAAATCAAGACTCTTGTCGAGATGATGGCTGAAACAATTGCGACAAGAGTTCACGCAAATCGACACACAGACAAAGACATCCTACCTTGACCAACAGTATAAACATGCCGTCATACGCTATCACTGGAGCCTCCATGGGCATTGGCCGCGAGTTCGTCCGGCAACTGGCCCAAACTCCATCCAATACCGTCTTGGCAATTGTTCGAGATCCCGAATCGCCAAAGATCAAAGAACTGTCTCAGCTCTACCCCAATATCCACGTCATCAAGGGAAACGTGACGGATCCCAAGTCCATGCTCGACGCCGCAGCGGAGGCCAGCAAGATCCTTGACGGCAAGCTCGACGTGTTTATTCACAACTCCAATGCTATCGACCAAGCCACGTTTGGGTACAATCCAACGCAGGTTCCTTTCGATGTTCAGGCAACAGAGCAGTTCTTCGACGCTCCAGTCCGTACCGCCATCTATGGTGGTCTATGGTCCACCAATGCCTTCCTCCCCTTAATTGAGAAGGGAACTGAGAAGAAGATTATCCACATATCTAGTGGAATGGCAGACCTGAATCTCATCAACAAAGTCGGCGTCAGTTACGCTCTAGCCTATGCAGTTGCGAAGGCTGGTATGAATGTCCAAGTAGCCAAATACGCTGCTGAGCTGGCCCCCAAGGGCATCAAAGTCTTGGCTCTCAGTCCTGGCTATGTGGATACATGGGAGGGACCTGGTAAGTGACAACGCCTATACGTCCCAACTCGTCATGTTCTCACTTTTTGAGCATCGGCTAATGCGCATGAAATAGGCCCGAAGCCTCAGGAGCTCGTAGCAGCCACGGAATTTTTGACGAAGCAGTTCCAAAGAGGTGATCCCGAGTTTGAGGGGCAAATTCAGCCTGAACAAAGTATCAGGATGCAATTGCAAGTGATTGAGAGTTTGGATTTAGAGTTGAGTGGCTCGTTTTTGAGCCATCATGGTGTCTCGGACAGGTGGTAAATCTAAAGCTGGATAGAAGAGGGCATGCTTGCACTAAACCTCTATAGAGTTAGTTTGCTGCTGCTTATTATTAAATAGGCGCACAGAATAAGCTTATATTATAGTAGTAGTACGTACTCCGTACGGTGCATCACAAGGTGGATCGTGATCACTCAGCACCATTTGACATCTTGAACTCAGTTAATGTGCACCTTTTTCATGAAAATAATGTTCGTATTAAATCCGCCGTTATCAACGCAAGGTTTGCCCCTCATTAAAAATTACGATATCATAGCACCGTCTGCTCTTGTACTATTTTCACTTCTGGGCCTTCGATTTTCTTGACCTTCCGGCTCTCCCACCATGACATCAGACCCGCGAACATAGCAACACCGCAACCCAAGGCGATGAAGGTGCCCGTCGCCCATGACTACATCATAGTGGTTAGTTATTGCGGTCATAGGCAGATGATACAAAAAAATCGAGACTGGAGGTGGCTGTTGTTGACTTACGGGTCGATCAATACGGTTATAGTGCCACATGAAAAAGCACAAGACAGCTTGTAGCAGCGTATTTAAAACCATCATCCAGATAGTAAATCCTAGCTTCCAAACCGGCGTTGGCGGTGCAACTTGACCAGTGTATGTCGCCTTCACGGTCTCGTCATCTTGTGTCGCCCAGGCTGGCGGCCGAAACCATGACTTATTCTGCTCGGCCAGTTTCTTCATGGCAGCAGTGTCTCTGAAGTGAACAGCGCGCACGAACCAGTACAAATCGCGAAAGCGCCAAGGGGCCAGTCCAAATCCAGTGACGCAGAACAAGGCGTTGAGGATCTGACTGTCAATCTCAATCCAGATTTTTCGAGGGGAGTTGTCGTCATCCGCACTTGGGTGGTTCATAGCTGGGGCGGCTTTGAGGAGGAGGAAAAACAACATGGCCTATGGAGCGCGCAGGACATTGTTAGCAACACTGCATCGATATCAATGATGAGATGCACGACTGCAACTCGCTGGAGTGAAACGTACTCCCCATGCCTGCAAATCCCCGTTAGTAGGTCCTAGAGTTCAATGGGGATAATTATTGGTGACGCACCACGATGTTAAGACAATATATTGTGATGAGAAATCCCGACGGCGTAGTGAAGAATTTCCAAAAGGCTGCTAGGCCGTGCATAATTGTCGGTCCCCATTTTGCCTTGACGTGGTGGCCCTCATGATGCCTCTTGAACAAGCCATGGTGGTGGTGGTGGTGATGGTGCTTCTGCTTCTGCTTTTCATGGCCATTTAGGAGCTGTGTATCCGTTGCTGGCGGCACCTCTCGTACACATTCCTCATCAATTTGCAGTGGGACTCGGAGATCAACCGCAGGTGTTTTCTCAGAGCGAATACCGCTGGGGCCTGACCAAGTCTTCGATTTGGATTTTGATCCTACGAGCGCCAATTGGCCGGAATCCTCTTCCAGAGCAGCAAGACGCGCCGAGTGGCCTTGGGCGTTGAAGGTGATGTTGTTGCCGCCAAATTCGACGTCCCGAAGCTCAGTGAGGTTTGGGGCTTGTGCGATTGCCGTGCCAGCGGCCTGCCATATTCCCAGCTGGGGATTTGTGTTTATGACCGAAAGAGAGGCGCGTCTGGCGCGGCCAATAATGCCCGTATCGGCATCTGTTGTTGTCGTGGCCATTACGCGTGGTGATGATGATGATGGTGATGGTGATGGTGATGGCGATGGCGATAAGTGAAGCAATTCACCCTTGCTTGCTCCGTATTATTTTCAGTCGGCTGAAAAAAAATCAGAGATACGGAGTACAATATCACATTCGGATTTTGACGTAATTGTGTCCTCACTCTCCCCTCTTTGGCTGGTGGCAACAGGATTTCTCTGCTAGGACTTAGCGCTGACAGATCAGAGACAGGTTTTATGATAGTATTAGTACCGTAGTCCTGAGCAGGCAGGACAAGGCTCAACTGTTGTCACATCGGTCATTTGCTTCTTTAAAGGTCCGTCTAATCATACGGAGTGGCTTCCGCAAAAAGTCCGCCGTCCGTGTCCGACCGAGTCCGAAAGCCCGCCTGGTCAGTAAATCAGCAAAGCCGGGCTCGATCAAAATGCCGAGCCTGGTCCTGTGGAATTGCCGAAGCCCTGTAGCCTCGGCATACTGTGAATATGGATGGGCCACTCGGATCGCACTGCTATTGGATGCTGCCTCAGATTCGTCCGTTAGCTGCTGCAAGGTGATATCACTCAACCTGTTGGTTCATCCTCTACGAACGGCTAGCGCGCCATTCAAGTGATTGCTCGTCTAGGGTTGTGCAATTTCACACGGACAAATGCCGAAGAGCCCGGAAGCAGTATTGTTCAAATGGCTAAGGCTGACGGAGTACGTGCGGATCCGACGGACCGACCTTTGCCTTTGCCTTACCACATTCTGCTACGACTACTCCGTACTTACTACTACATGTTATGTTGCCATTGCCGCGAGAAATGTTCTTCTTCTCTCCAGCAGAACGTCGAGACGACATAATACCCCAGCTGCCACGAATCGCTTCGACTAAACATGCTTCTCAGCCGAACCCGATCCAACGCTCCCGGCCATATCGCCATTGACGATGGCTACAAGAAAGAGGTGACATCTGGCAGCGTGAGCTCTGATGGACGCTTCAAGCTGCTCTTCCGCCATGACACGCAGGGACTGGCGGATTGGGCGCAGAATATTCAACGCTCGCTGAGGCAGCCACAGAGAGACCGTGGCATCCCTGCTGGAATCAAGGAGGACTCGGCCGACGGTCCCAAGCCGCGCCTCAATATCGCGATACACATTGTGGGCTCTCGTGGCGATGTCCAGCCCTTCATCCCAATCGCCCAAATGCTCTCAAAACCGCCATATGGCTATCGTGTGCGCATTTGCACACATCCCGCCTTCAAGGACTTCGTCGAGTCGCAGGGAATCGAATTCTTCAGCATCGGTGGCGATCCCGAGGCACTTATGGCATACATGGTCAAGAACCCCGGTTTGCTGCCCAACAGGAAGAGCGTCAAAGACGGTGATATTGGCAAGAGAAGGAGTGAGATGTGGGAGATCATCAACGGCTGCTGGCGAGGCTGCATCGAGGCAGGCAATGGAATGGGTGAGCCGATAAAGGCTGTCGATGTGCCCGCAGCCGAGGACTTGTTTCTTGCAGATGCCATCATCGCCAATCCGCCCTCCATGGCGCACATTCACTGTGCTGAGAAGCTGGGAATCCCGCTACACATGGTTTTTACCATGCCATGGAGTCCAACCGAGTTTTTCGGGCATCCATTGGCCGCACTGAGCGGCGGCGCGGATCCTAGAACCGCCAATTATCTGTCTTTCGTCATGATGGAGCTGTTGACCTGGCAAGGGTTCGTTTACATGCTCCATATGTAGTACTTTGTTTGCTGATCTGGTTCGCTAACCGTTGCATCTCTTAGTCTCGGGGACTTGATTAACAAATTCCGCCGCCAGAAGCTTTTCCTCGATCCCATAAGTCCAATGTGGGGATTCCAGTTGCTCTCTCGCCTCCACGTCCCATTCAACTACCTCTGGTCCAGCTCGCTGATACCTAAGCCATCCGATTGGGGTTCACATATTAATATCACAGGGTTCTCCTTTCTACCTCTGGCCCATTCATATACGCCTCCACCGGATTTGACGGCGTTTCTTGAGAAGGGGCCTCCTCCCATCTACATCGGATTTGGATCCATTGTTGTTGATGACCCGGAAGCTCTTACACAGATGGTATTCAAGGCTGTCAAGATGGCGGGTGTCCGCGCTATCGTTTCCAAGGGTTGGAGTGGTGTCGGTGGCGAGGATAACATCTCTGACGACATATATCTCATTGGCAATTGCCCACACGACTGGCTCTTTGAACGTGTCTCGGCTGTCGTCCACCATGGCGGCGCCGGCACAACTGCCGCTGGTATCGCAGCTGGCCGTCCCACAGTCGTCGTCCCCTTCTTTGGCGACCAGCCGTTCTGGGGCCAGATGGTGGCGCGCTCCGGAGCCGGCCCAGAGCCGGTTCCATTCAAGGAAATGACGGCAGAGATTCTGGCCGCAAGCATAACATTTGCTTTACGGCCAGATGTTCAAGTAGCAGCTCGGGAGATGGCAAAGAATATTGCTCAAGAAAACGGTGCGGTGAATACAGCCGGAGACTTCCAAGAGCGCCTCGACGCCTATCAGTTCCAATGCGACCTTTGCCCAGGAAGGCTAGCCTCGCATCGGCACAAGAAGACTGGTGCGCGTCTGAGCGGTTTTGCTGCGTGCTGCCTCGTCGACAAGGGGCTTATACAACCGCACGAACTCAAGATTCTTAAACACCAGAGCTGGTATGTTGATGAAGGCGCCGAACACCCTCTCGTTGGTCTGGCAGCCGCCTTCACGGGCACTGTGTACGCCGTAGCCATAGCAACATCCGACTACTGGCACGCCTTGAAGAGACGGCCTCAAATGCCGGTGTCTGAAAGCAAAATTGCCACACAACCGGAGCCACCAGCTATCACAGTTAGCGGAGCAGAGAACAACACCAACGGGCCAGCAAACGGGGCTGTTACACACCACGGTCCCTTGAAAAAAGTGATTGACCCTTGTACTTTTACTCCGAAAGAGATGGATGAATTTGCGAAGAAAGTAGCAAAGAAGTCTACCAAGTATACCAACGCAGATGACACCAAATGCCTCAAGAAACGGTCGACATTCCACGACAAGCAAAAAGCGGCCTGGCAAGCTCGGGAGCAAGGCCAACATGGCCGTGTCTTCTACATCACGCGCGCGACAGGTCGATACGGTGTTGAGCTCACCAAGGCTGGCCTTAAGGCGCCTGTCGCGTTCTTCTACAACATCGCGAATGGGTTCCATAACTACCCGTCTTACGGCTTCGCGGGGGTTGAGGTACGGCGCCGCGATCAAATTACTGGTTTGGGGAGCGGTATTAGGACTGCGGGCAAGGAGTTTACCCTAGGGATATGGGATGCGTTCAGTGGAATTGTTGTCCATCCTTACAAGAGTACCAGGGATGAGCATACCATAGGACTTGGGAAGGGTCTTTGGCGAGTTGGAAAGGGCTTTGTGTCCAACATTGGTGCTGGTGAGTGGTTCCCCATCGTCATTCTTATAAACCGAGCAGATCGCTGACATTGTTGCAGCCGTTTTTGGCCTTCTAGGATACACACTCAAGGGAGTGGAGAAGGAGCTGCAGAAACACCATCTGACGAATACAAGAGCCGAGATTATCCTGATTAGGTTACGGCAGGGGATCGATGACTTTCGGCGAGCTACGCCAGAGGAGAGAGAGGAGGTGGTGATGAGGTGGAATGCGCGCGCTTAGCTGCGATAATGACCATACGAGTACGTTTCTGATGTAAATTGAGATCTAGATGAAGGAAGTCTAGTTAGCGATAACCTGTGATATTTATTGTTGGGTTGAGCAGGCCGGGGCCCTACCGCCTGTAAGCGCTAGGGAGCTCTTATCTCCTTTATAAGGAGATACGAGCTGATATACACATCGCGTAAGCGATGTGTCAGACTGTGCAGACGCTTACAGCGCCTATATACCGCTTCTTCTTTGTATTAGCTATATATATATAGCGAGGCCACTACGGTATATTCTCTTTTATAGAACTAAGCTTCGTTCATTCTCTCTCTATGCTCTACATAGCTGTGCCGCGCTCCGCCACATTTATGAAGTTTCATGACAATACCATATTCTCTTAATCTTTGCAATTCATGGGAATAGGTCAACATAAACGTCAGGAATGGCTGTTTCTGAGTCTGGTAGCATCTGTAGACTGACTGGTAGCTGACCCTGGGCCTTGGCAGCTGGGGCATGTATGTATTCTTATCAAGTAGAGGCACTGACAATCCATCACATGCAAGCACGATAACCCCACTGAGATGGAGAGAACGGAAAACAGTGTCCCCACGGAGTCTCCCGATATCCTGTGTTCCCGAGAAGTAACATCGGGGGGGAGGCTGGAGCCAACCCGTCGGTAGCGCATGGCAAACAGGGATACTTCCCCAGAGAACTCCACGAATTGAGGACCCAATTCGCTTATCGAGCAGCTATGTGCTTGAAACTGGCACGTTCTAACGCGCGTTACGGTGTTATACCCCATACTGACACCGACGATATGGCAAGATTGGTGTGCATCGGGCGGTCCCGACGGGGACTTTGCTTGGGAGAGGGGGATCTTTTGCGGGGGAGGAGACGCTTGGAGGAGATGGACTTTGGAGAGACGTCGGAGGTGGCCGACAATGTCCGGGGAAGAGGAAACGAGAGAGATAACGATAGACGATAAAGGACTGTCTGTCCGTTCGATTGCTACTACTACTTGTTGTCTAGGCGAGCTGCAGAGAGGCGCGCTCGTAGTTGATGATTTTCGGAGAAATTGTAGGTAATGATTAGCAAATCGCGGGCGTGGCTTGAGAGAACTTTTGCCAGTTGAGACAAAGAGTCTTGGACAAGGCAAAAGCGAGATTTGGGGAGAGAGAACATGTGACTTGGCGGGCTGGGCAGAAACGGCTGGACGCGGTTTGTATTAACACTATGAAATTGCTGTGGATAAGAGCAGGGCAGTAGATATACATACGGAATCAGGATTGTGTCTTAACCTAGGTAGGTAATCGAAATCGAGAAAAGGACCTTTCCTGTGGTTGGCAACCGCCGACCATTGCCCAACTAATACGGAGTACTACGGCTTTACGAAGTCTTGTACGAGTAATTGTAATAGATAACATCCCGTGTCAGCCGAGGCGGGAAGCCGAGAGAGTGGGTGGAGAACCGAAAAATATGGTGTTCTGGGGTCTTTTCTTGACTCGTGTGTCGCGTGTCCCTCAACCCTCACACCCACCAGAATGGATGGTTCCCCCACATGCAGGCTGCCGCTCGTTCGATGGCGCGGCGGCATCAAAGGGACTTTCTTTGTGGTGCATGAAGAACATAGTATCTATCTCCTCTCCCTCTTCCAGCTATCTGGACTCTGGACTCTGGACTCTGGAGGTACTAATACTCCGTATTTCTTCCCTCGCAGGATTTCAGGTGCTAGTAGGTATACTCGTATCCGTTCTCTCGCCTCGCCTGATAAGCTCAACGCAAGTCAGCCGTCCCGAGGCTCGTGATGGATTTTGGGTTGTGGCTTTAGGGCAAATGCAGAAAAACGCTCCGAGGACCTCGGAGCCGGGAGCAGCAAAGGGCGTTATTATCCCAGTCTCTAATTGGTGCGATAGCCAACAAGGCCAAGCCACGCCCGGACTTGGACTTTGACATGCCATGAGCTAAAAGGCGCCACTATTTTGGAACTTTTTGTTTTGCACCAAGAGCCTGATTTGTGCGTACAAGGAGTACTACTACTACTACTACTATGCACTTCTACTCCTACATATGTGCGAGCAGTCAGTGGAAAGAACAGAGCCAACGAGATAAGCAAGGAAGAGAGGGCTAGGCCCTTGAGTTTTTTTTTTTTTTCCTTTTCTTTCTGGAGCGTTGTCGGAACTGTAATCCTCTAGTAACCCTATCTGCTCCGAAGGTTGACCCCAGAGCGGAGCACTGTCTCTGGTGAGCCTGGCTTGGTGCGATTAGTCTAGCGGCATCGCCGACAGCCCGCAAGCCTAAAATATGGTGACCGTAATCAGACAGAGATACGGAGTAGTACTAGTAATATGGGAAACATGGTTGGGCGATGGTCCATGTACAATGGATGCGTTGCACAAGCCTGTCCTGTCGGTGCCTTATCAAGAACCGCAGGACGGACAGGACAATACATACATAACACAGGACCCCTGAGGGTATGGTGTTGGCAGTGGGTATACATACATACGGGGTCAAAGTACATACCACTTTACATTTTCTGATCAGCTGGTCTATTGATTTTGGTAGTACTACTCGACAATACACCAACGGATAAACCGAAGAGGTCAACAGGCAGCTTGTTTTGTGGTGGTGGTTGCACGAGTAGATGTAGTATGTGATATGGAGAAGAAGCCTTCCAGAACAGCCAGAAGAAAGCTTCGCGCGGGGGTGGCAACTTGCACCCGCAACACAATCCGACAATCTCGAAAATCTTGAAAATCTTTAGGGGGAGCCTGGGCCAGAAAGCTTGGATACAGACCGGGACAGGGGTGTGTGTGTGTGTGTGTGTTTCTGCAAGGACAAGGGGGCCTGTGGTCAATAACACACAGACTTTCATGTCTTGGCCTTATCTGTTCAGCTGCACTCGCATGACATGACAGAGGCCACAACTGATAGGACTGATAGCACATACGAGTATAACGGAGAATGGACCAGACCGGGACTGGACTCATCAAGAGCTCTGAAGCTAAAGAGGCCGAGAAGATGGGGATAGAGTCAAATCACTGCTGTCAAAAGTCGTATCTAGCCTCGCTAGGCCTTGTAGGTAGATAAATACCCAGCGCCACTGATAAAGGCGGCGGCACTTTTTTTTTTTAACGCCTTTCGGTGAACGAATTGATTGGCGCAGAGAGTACAAAAGTGCCGCTCGGCAGAACTTTGGAGGTACTGGTACCTCACCCGGGGGTGCTTCGTACATTCATCTGAGTGAAGTAAAGTGAAGTGAAGTGTTGCGTACCTTATATATAAATAAACAACAACAACAACAACAACAACAACAACAACAACAAACAACCTTTGGTGCTGGGTAATGGAAGCGGTATCACTGCATTCTGTGCGTCTTCTTGACACCCACGGAACATGCAGTGACAGTTATACATATGTATGTATGCTACAGTTACAGGTTGGGGTACAGGTACAGGCACAGGCACACGAGTATGTGCCACAGGCGGAGACTACAGGCCTAGCAAGGCTAGCCCCAGGCACTCCGTCCACTAAAACGTACCCCACCATTAGCGTTAGGCGGTTTCGGAGCTGCGATACCACTTCGGGTTGCTCTCGGCCTGCTTCTTCTCCATGCCTCTAATGCACAGCAAAATGATTGATTGACTGCGAAAAAACGGCGACGCCGCTGCTGAGCGCTGCGGGTACAAAAACTCGGCACGCTGACGCTGTGTTTCTCTCCTCGCCTTTTCTCTTCTTCTCCAGGATTTCCTTCGGTTGTCGTGCGTTCGTCCGTTCGATCCCATTCGGGCTTCCTCCCAGGCCAGCGCCCTCTGTCGTCTGACCTGCTCACCAAAAGCCGCGAGCCTCTGACTGCTGCTCAACTCGCGCGGGGCCATTGCTGCTCAAGAGGGATCTCTCCGTCTCTATTTTCTAGAACAGAACCGATATATCAAGAACAAGAACGAGGCTCCAGACGCAATGGCAGACTCCAAAGCGGCGCCCTATCGCGACGTCACGGATCGGGGCAGCATCCATCACAACACGGATCCTGCCCTCGAGCCCGCTCATCAGCACCGTCACGAGCATCTTCACCACTCGCCTCGCGTCGACGCTGCGGGCCACGACGATGCCGTCTATACAAAGGACACCACTGTCGACCCGACGCTTGTGCCTGCTCAGAACCATAGCCATGACCATCACCACATCGCAAAGGCCTCCGACACCACGCCGCCCGACTATAGCGATCACGAGAAGGCAGAGGCGGGTGTTGTGCGCGCTGCCGTTGGCTCGGACGATGCGGGCTCGCGCTCGCAGAGACGCCGCTTCGGGGTTGCCTATCGCCACTACCGCATCTTCATCCATATGTTCATCTTCCTGCTCTTCACGGGCTGGTGGATTGCGTCGCTGATCCTCCATCGCAACGACAAGAACTGGGTCGTCCCCTTTTTGCTGTATCTCGCCATCATCATCCGCCTGTTCTTCTTCCATGTGTCCAGCCGCTACGTTTCCAACGCTATCAAGTTCGTCTGGAAGCACACGGCTGTGCGCATCCACGAAGCCCTCCCCCCCAAGCTGCGCACGCCTGCTGGCGCTTTCGTCGCCATTGGCACCGTCTGTATCGGCTCCTTCGCCTCCGAGGAGTTCGAGGACAACACGCGCGCGAACCGTGCCGTCAGTCTCTTTGGCATGCTCGTCATCATCGGCGTCTTCTGGGCCACCAGCAAGAGCCGCAAGCACGTCAACTGGCGCACCGTCATTGGTGGCATGCTTGCTCAGTACATCATTGGCCTCTTCGTCCTGCGCACCACTGTCGGCTACGACATCTTCAAGTTCGTTGCTGACCGCGCTCACGACTTGCTTGGCTTCTCCCAGGATGGTGTCGCCTTCTTGACCACCCCCGATGTCGCCAAGACGCCCTGGTTCTTCTTTGGTGTCATTCCCGCCATCATCTTCTTCATCTCCCTCGTCCAGGTCCTCTACTTCATTGGCTTCCTGCAGTGGTTCATCCAAAAGGCTGCTACCTTCGTCTTCTGGGCTCTCAATGCCTCGGGTGCCGAGGCTATCGTCGCCGCTGCCACCCCCTTCATTGGCCAGGGTGAATCTGCCATGCTGGTCCGTCCCTTTGTGCCTCACATGACCAAGGCCGAGATCCACCAGATCATGACTTGCGGTTTCGCTACCATCTCTGGTTCAGTCCTGGTGGGCTACATTGGCCTTGGTCTGAACGCCGAGGCCCTGGTCTCATCCTGCATCATGTCTATCCCTGCCTCTCTCGCCATCTCCAAGCTGCGCTACCCCGAGACCGAGGAGACTCTCACCGCCGGCCAGGTTGTCATCCCCGATGATGACGAGCACAAGGCCGAGAATGCTCTCCACGCCTTTGCTAATGGCGCTTGGCTTGGTATCAAGATTGGCGGCACCATCATCGCCTCTCTGCTCTGCATTCTCGCCGCTGTTGGCCTGATCAACGGCCTTCTAACCTGGTGGGGTCGCTACATCAACATCAACGATCCCACCTTGACTCTCCAGACCATCCTCGCCTACGTCTGCTACCCTATTGCCTTCTTGTTGGGTGTACCTCGCAATGGTGATCTCTTCAAGGTTGCCAAGCTCATCGCCCAAAAGGTCATCACCGTAAGTGTCCCCCTGCTCTCTCTCATACCTCGCTCGCGTGTCATGATGCCTTGAATACCAAAATGTGATAATAACACATGTCCCTCCAGAACGAGTACAATGCCTTCAGCGCCCTTGCCAACGAACCTTACTACGCGACCCTCTCTCCCCGCTCTCAGCTCATCGCCACGTACGCTCTTTGCGGCTTCGGCAACATTGGTTCTCTGGGTATCCAGATCGGTATCCTTAGCCAGCTCGCCCCGTCCCGCGGTGGTGATGTTGCCAGGCTCGCCATCTCCGCGCTTATCTCTGGTGTCATGTCGACCTTGACCTCGGCCACCGTCGCCGGTCTGGTCGTCACCACACAGATTTCCAGCTTTGTCAGGGCGCCCCCTGCATAAGGAGCTTCTGTGCATGCATATATGTGATTCGATTTTGAGACGCGTTTGGCGAAGAGGAGTTATAATGGGTGATGAGAAGTGCATACATATATATATACTATGTGCGAAACGTGCCATGTATAAAACGAGAGAAGGCTATTTTCTATTGTAATATGTGGTCATGAGAGAAACAGAAAGAGATGTAGAGAAGATACCCAGTATGAAGAGAAAGAAAAGAACTGCCTTTCATGACTGTTCACACATTTGGCCCTCGTCTCATTCTGCCTAACATGGCATCGCCTTGGCTGTCTATTTATGCTATTCCTAGGTGAAGACTCTAAGGACTGTTACAAGAATTCGATTAAAGTACCTAAGGTAGGTATGCTTAAATCCTTCACCTTGACTAGACAGAGTTGTACACCCCACATTCACCTTCTTCACCTTTACCTTCACCTTTACCTTCACCTTCACCTTTACCTTCACCTTCACCCCGCACTGATGGCCCAACTCTCTCATTCACTTACCATCATCTTGACCTGCTTTCAACTATCTTCCTTCCTAGAGTTTCCCTATTTGTTCTAATTCTGAGTCTGTGGAGGAGAAAGAGAGAGGAGTCAATCGTTCGTGTAAGGAACCATGGCTGGCATTTCTATTCGCAAATTCATCAAATGGCTCCCCAACAAGGCGAGTGAGCCGACATCAACGCTTGTTCTCACGTCCCCCGAGAGGCGATATGTTGATATACGGATTTTACTTCCTGATAATGGCAATGGCACTTTGAGTGAAGATGAAGGTAAGCAGCCTATTGCCTCTTTACCACCTCCTTCTTGGACTCCTGGACATAACCACAGGTGTTCCGACAGCATTCGAGGTTCCTCATCTAACAATTAATAGAGATCCTTTCCCTTGAGCATTTAGACTGGGCTATAGCCGGCACTTCATCCTCAACGACCTTCCCCGATGGCCACTCCCACTCCCGCTGGGCTCACTGGATCGACTCACGCACTCTCGATGCAGAATCCGCCTCCGATGAAGGTGATATGTACCCTCAACCCGATGGTCTCACGCTCGAAAAGGGCAACATGATTAACCCCGCCACTGGCCAAGATACACAGTATGAGGAGCTGTGGTATGACCCCCCGCTGCCGGTTGATGTATCTTTTGCGGTGCTGCAGATGGAGGATGAGGGGAAAGGGAAACGGGGCACGTTTGTGAGGTTGGGAGAGTGGGCGCAGGTCCTGGTGAGGGATGGGGATGACGTTGTGGCAGAAAGATGGGAATATACAGCGGAAGGGGGGTGGAGGAGGAGGGTTCGAGTTGGAGGGGAGAGGGAGATGCCGTGTGAGAGAGTGTTGAAGGAGCAGGAGGTGCTTAGGATTGGGGACGAAATTACGGCTGGGGGTGATGTTTGGAGAGTGGTTGAAGTGGCGGATCTATGAGGATTGGGTTGATGTATAACAATTATCGCTACCAATTGCCATGGCACTCATTCCTTTCATCAACGAGAAACCTACAGTAGCATACGTAAAGAGAGCAACTGAGGAGAAACAACAGCAAGCTTTCCAGGACTGGTGGAATATATAGTCAACACGACAAATACAGAGACTGCAGACTACAGGCTACCCCAAGACCAACGGAGGAGCTGAAAGAACTCGGGAGAACAGAGCTACACTGGATCATCGCAGCAAGGACGGGGCACGGAGACTTTTCCCGATGCCATGAACGATTAATAACTATAATAACTACGACGACGATGACAGCAACAACACCAATAACTAATAACCAACACACACACCCCAAAGACATAACAGTCCACAAATAGAAACACAACAGAATAGAATAGGATTCACTACCCATAATGCTATACCACCCCCTAGGTTGTGTTTAACGCAGAAGTCTAGAGATAAGCCCAGCGCGTTGGCATTGATGATGGATTTCTGTCGAATGTATTATAGCTATTAGATAGACTCATGAAGCGCCTTATGCCCCATGTTAGGCGAAAGACTGCACTAAGCGGTTCACTGGCGTTAAATATACTCCTCTCTCTCTCCCATTCCTTTCACGCTCATCCATCCTTCCACTGTTCATCACGGCGTTACTCGAACCTCCTTCAACTCACTTGGCAGTCCTCTAATCACCCCCCTCTCACGCTTCTTCAACGGCACAGAGGGTCATTTCTCCAGCGCAGTCGCTTTATCCTCTTCATTCTTTATGTTCTTAACCACCTCCCTCTTCCTACTCCCTACCACCTTCCTCCTAACCTCATGGCCAAACATGGTCAATATCCCACCAACCTTCCCCGTCTGCTCATCCAAAATACCCCTCATAGCAAACACGTTATTCGCAAAGAAGCTCTTCGCAACCCTCGAGGTGTAGTAATTCACCACCTCAAAGTCTTCCGGGAGATACCCCGCGTCAATATATGAGTACCGCTTAACACATTCCTCTGTGGATGAGTCTCGCGAAGAATATACCCAAACGCGTTGCATTGAGGCAGAGGTAGATTGTGAGAGGGCGCGGTATTCAAGTTTGCCGCTGCGGGGATGGAGATTGATGAATGTGAGCCCGGAGGTGAGTGGGATGGGATGCAAGACTTTGTGGCTGCCGAAGCCGACGTCGACGAGGTAGCGGATGGTGTTTATAGTAACAATACTCACCATCTGAGTTCTGAGCTCACAAATCATGAGAGTCTCAACCAAGTTCAAACAGATAAAGCAACTAGCAATGTCAGGAGCCAGCCGGAGGACTACGGAAGCAACGCCGTATCACGAGGGACTGTTAGGAGGAACGCCCGCACTAACAGAAGGTCACGGATGAAGGAGGCCAGCCTTCAGAGCATAAGGACTATAATAGGGGCCCTTTCCTCTTAAGAGGAAAGGGCAGAGATTAATACAGTCACTGCCTGCTCGCCTACCTCGTGCTCACCGCGCTCCAGACTCTATCACTCTCTTCCTGTGACCACCCACTCTTGACAAGCAACGCGGAACTCACAATACAGAGTATCGAGGTCTCGATTCAACTGCCCCTCAACAGTGTAGTACTGTGAATCCCAAAGCTCGAAGCATGCACCAAAGAAGGCGTTTAGCTCCATGCAATACGCGCCCTTGCTCTCCACCACGATATTGTCAAAGAGGCCATCAGCGTGCGCGGTATTTGCGGTAGTGCGGACTAATAGACTCGAAGGGCGCGCGGGAGATTTGCCGCGCTTGTAGCTCGGTGAGGAGTTGGAGAGAATGGGAAGGGGAGGGGTGTTCGGATCGGGGGTAGGGGATGTACGTGATAGAGACTTAAAGATGACAATCTTAATTTTGTAATCAACTATAGATACTACTAGAGGTGGTATGTTGCGGGTAATTTTAAGCTTATTAAGTTAAGCTAAGAGAGAATGATAATAGTATCATAATTCCATGCCAGTAGAGTGGCTGAGAATTCATTAATAATCTATAAGTAGTTATAATTCCCGTAGTCTTACATAGTCTAACACCTTTGTTTCTTAGCTGCGTCAACAAGGATGTTGAGTCTCCATGATGACTATTCAGAAATGATGACTATTCAGAAAAGACCCCGGGTGGGTATCGCACTGCTCGGTGCTGCTGGCAGGTTTGACCCCGGACCGGCGGTTGAAGACATTGGAACTGACCCGGAAACCGAGCTGCTATTCATATGGTGGTGGGAAGGCTTTATGACTTGGAATATGCTAGAGTCTGGGCAAGTATGTTGGCATTTCGATTATGAAGTGAACTTAAGTTAAGGAGGATTACCGTTTAGTATGAGCCAGACGGCACACACAGTGGAAACTGGGTGGATCTACTTTCTTTCTGTTATTACTACTACTACGGAGTACTCTGTGCTACTCTCATTTTCTTAAGTTGGAGCACACTATTTAGCCGTCAAATCCCGGAAACACGCCCTCTCGTATCGTTTACCGTGTGGAAAGTACGACATCAGGTGTTTATTTAGGTGGCAGAGTAGAAGCAAGAGGTTCAATTTACCCGTGAATCATTGGGCAGAACTGATAACTCGACAACCTCTATTCACGACTAAAGAAATGAGCAAAGAGCTAAATGATTTTCTCTAGTTACACCCTTGGAAATTTAAGACTATGTAACTGAAGGTAAAGCATTTATTTAAAGTTCACGTGGCGTTAACTGAAAAATTAGCTGTGGCTTCTGCCACGCAATATATGCCTTCTGGTCTCGCTCCCATACCATATCACGATTAACAATCTCAAAGTCAAAGTTCCATAGCAGCTTACTCATTACCAAACGCATTTCCATCCAGGCGAGGCTAAAGTATTTGTTAGTTAGTCTATTGCTGATAGATCATAAGAGGGATGAAGACTCGACTAACTTTCTTCCGATACAGGAGCGTGGTCCCAGGAGAAAAGGCTGACTTTGTTCTCGGAGATCTTCACCGGATCTGTTTAGCCAGCGCTCGGGTTTAAACGACCATGCATCCGGGAAGTTGGCTTCGGAATGAGTCAACGTCCATGAAGGCACGGATATGTACGTCTTGGAAATGTCAGCAATGCTTTTCTTTGAGTTCACTTGATGGCGGCTCGTATCCATACATTGTCGGGAATATAGACACCACCAACCATGGCACCACCCTTAGGGGCGAGACGTGGAGGACCGATAGGAAGTGGGGGATAGAGTCGCAGGCCCTCTTCAACTACTGCCTGAAGATATGATAGTTTCTGGCAATTCAGGTACGTGATTTCCTGCTCATCGTGAAAACTACCTCGTATTTCTTGGGCAAGCTTTTTATAGGACTCGGGATGTTTGCTCAGGTAATAGCAAATTCCCGACAGGGCTGTAGCAGTTGTATCACTTCCTGCTAGTCTGGTGCGTCGTCAGTCAACAGGTAATGGTGGGGAAACTCGGGGGTGTTACACTATTGATGCCGCATGTGGAGACATTTCTTCTACCGAGATAGAATCGATTACGTCCTCCCGAGCCAGACAAGATATAAAGTCCTTTCTCTCGGCCTGAGATTGCAATCGCCTATGTTACGGAACGTCTTAGACTAGTTGTGGTAGTGAGACAGAAGGGGAGAGCATACTTGGAAACCTTAGACCTCGCGTATGCCATATGCTGAACCCCCATTTGACGAAGACTGGCAGAAAGAAAGTAATGATACGTCTTATTGAGCAACGGGAAGCTTCGAATCGACCACGCAATGGCTAGAGCCTTCACGCGACCGATAATCACTGAGATCTATTTGTTCGTCCGTCCTGCCAGGGAAACTTGATCAGCATGTTGGGAGATAGAGAAAAGAGATCTGTAGGGCGATACCTTGCGATAAACATTGGAAGCTTTCCCCAAACGATAATTCGCCAACGACATCGAATGTGAGGAAATTGAACCAGGGGATGATATTGAAGGGACCAAGTTGTGCTTGTTGCTTGAGCTGGGTCATCAATTTGTCAACATATGTCTGTATGAGAGCTTCCTGTTCGGCCAACGCTCTGTCAGAGAAGGCATGTGATAGTAAACGTCTCATTCGGGCATGTCGGCCGATGTCAATTGTGGTCACAATGCTTTCCGTTTGGCCAAGCGGACTCGAATATAGCCGCGGGTCCTTGATGAAGGTCTTGGCGGTTGGATGGTGGCCATAGACGTCTTTAAGGGCGGTGGGATGGATACACGAGAGCTCATTGGGACCGATTCGAATCGTTTCTCCTACGGTTAAACGAGATTAGCGAGGTTAAAACTATTGAAGGATAAGAGGTCAGCCCACCATATTTCTTGTGGAGTTTGTCTATCTTCTTATGATGATTCCCTGATGTCACAAGTCTGACTTTGTAAAGCTATGTGGTGTTGTATCTAATCAGCCAAATATGTTGTTCAGGTTTAGGTCTTTGACACGCACATTTGTGATTACTGCTAGTCGTGGCACTGGAAATTTTGCTAAGGGATGGAAGTAAAGCTGGTAGAGGATAGACCCGATGAAGTAGATAATAGTCTATAGTTTGGTGGTCTGTGTGAGACAACGCTTTCGAAGAAAAATACTCATCCAAGGTGTCAAGGTTATTAGAGACTGACTGCTTGACTACAAATCACCAGCGCAGTAGAGAGTCGGAATTCTACCAAGTTAGAATGTAGAAAAGACGCTGAAGACATTGTGTGTTTCGCCAACGATAATAAGGTGATGTGGCAAAAGGACCGCAACTGCGCACAAAACATAAATTCGTGCAATACAACCTTCATACTACGGTTTATAGCTTTGTCATAAGGTGGACAACATTGATGACTTGAAGCCTAGTTATTAAGCCGAGCCCAATGTTGAATGCTAACCCAGTTTGTTCTATGAGGAATCTTGCAGAAAATGATGTTACCCTTACAGAAAAGATAAGCAGAGTATCCTCATTTACCGCTGTTTCACCCTTTGGCTGTGCCAAGGCACGGCCCATCCGATGACCCAAGCAAAATGCCGGTCATATAATCGATCGATTATTACTACTACTACGGAGTACTCCGTCCCTAGATAGTCTATTATGATAGATGTACCAGCATTTGGCTCCTAGCTCGCTCGTATTTGAATAAACCATTACCGCATCACAGAGTATAAGTGGATCAAGGGACAAAGGTGCCTTGACCTTAACACAGTCAAAGGGATAATAACCCTCTATGGGGCTCGAGTAAGATGGGTCTATTAACGCGCCGATACAAGTAGGTTTATCCCTTGTCACCACCTCCGTTGTGAAATGTGTTAATATTTGTACTCGTACACCGTATATAAGGCAGTAATCATTTAATCACTAGTGACTTCTGGAAGATCACTAGCCTGAAGAAAAAAGCCGAACCCCGAAAGACAGGCTTTCTTTCATTCCCCCATGAAAAAATGACGACGATATTCCTGGGTGCCATCATTGGCCTTTGTCTTTGTATTGCTGCTTTCTCGCGATACTGGCGCATCAGACAAGTTCCTGGGCCCATCTTGGCAGCGCTGACGGACCTTTGGAGAATCTGTATTCAGTATCGGGGTTCCATTCTACCTAGTCTTCTGGACTTACACCGGCGATATGGAGGTATAGTGAGGATTGGCCCAAACACCATCAGCGTCAGCGATCCAAGCTACGTCAGTGTGATATATTCGGACAAAGGGGAATATGTCAAGGTTAGTCAGAGTATGTCTCGGGCTGAATGTCAAGATTAGCATGACTGAAACCCTACAAACAGGCAGACTCATATGAGCCGATGAGGGTCTTTGTAAATGGCCAATCGGTTGGTAGTATCGTTGATATGCAGGACGAGGAGCAAAATCGAGCACTGAAACGAGCCATCGGTGGTGCATTCACCACAAAGAGCCTGCTAGACTATGAGCCCGACGTGGACATAACTCTAGGGAAACTCCTCCAAAGGATCGGGCAAAATGAAACCTTCATTCTCCATGATGTCTTGTAATTCTTCCAGCTAGACTTCCTCATGAGGATCGCATTCTCCGAGGAACCTGGTCATCTTCACCATGGAGCTGATGTCTACGGGCTCTCACAGCTTACTCATAAGTGAATTTCCCACTGGTTCTCCTGGCAGAGCCTGCCGCAGCTGGAGCGCTTTATCTACCGCAACACAATCTGGGGGAAATGGCTGGCTCAACCATCAGAGTGGGCGAAGATGAGTAAAAGACGCTTCGATGCCCGCAAAGCCTCCCCGCAAGATTCAGGACGAAGGGATCTTTTGCAGAAATGCATTGATTACAGCGAAAAATACCCCAATGTCCTCAAGGCTCAAACGATAACCAGTGTAGTCAACTCCATCGTCTCAGCCGGCACCGACACTACATCTGGAGCAATGACTACGATGCTATATTTTCTACAAAAAATCCCTCTTGTCTTAACTCACTAATGGAGGAACTCCATGACGCTCATCAGACTGGTAAACTGTCGATTCCTCCACGTTACACGGAGGTCAGTCACCTGCCATTCCTGGACGCCGTATTGAGAGAGGCTTTAAGGCTGAACCCAGCCCTGGCCATTCCCATGGAGAGAATCGTTCCCTCGTCAGGTTGTTACATCAACGGTACTTTCATCCCTGGAGGGACCGTTATTGGATGTCTCGCTATGGCTGTACACATGGATCGAGCATGCTTTGGCGAGGATGCAGCACACTTCCGACCGGAACGCTGGCTAAACCGATCTGACGAGGAACGCATTGCCATGGAAAAGGGCTTCCTTGGATGGAGTGCTGGAAGTAGAGTCTGCTTGGGTCGACATATTGCGGAACTCGAGATCAAAAAGGTGATCCCAACTCTGCTGATGATGTACAACGTAAGTCCCCGTCCTGCAGAAGGATGACAAATTTACGGCTGATGGACATTACTAACTTGAACAGGTAAAACTGAACGACCCCGGTTTCACACTACCTTTCGTTGATGGCATCTTAGAGTATGCTTCGCATCCTATTTCTGTCACTTTCACTGCAAAGGTGGACGAAGGGTCCAATTAAAAGGGGAGTGGAACAGTATGTGGGACCTGTGCCTAGGGCTACACTAGTGTATAGAAGTCAATTTTAGGTGGTCTGTGTCTGTGCCCAAAAGATTAGAAAATTTTCTCACAGTAAGAAGAGCTCTGTTGTCAATGCAGAGAGTATAACCAGGCTTAAATAGACTAAATTTAGAGAGGACAAATCCACACATGATCTAAGGTAGTTTCGGTTGACGGCACGGCAATAATAGTAGTACCCAGCTAGCAGATAAACTAATGGTTTAGTCATTATGGTCGTTTTGTGGATTAATACCGTCCGTTACGTTACACAATGATTTACCAAATACTTAGGGGTCTGAAAGTCGACCACTTTCTCGTGCATATGTTGTATTCATGGGGAGCAGTTAAACCGAACTTTGACATAAACCCGCCCATAGGGCACCCATCAACTATTCAGCCATAAATCGTCTACTGCGCAAATTTGCCCGTATCTGAAACTACCTTGATGCGAATTCCTGGACTGGCCGGACTAGGTTCACCCAGGAAACAATCCCGAACGTAGTCGATGTCACGTCCACGATATGTCTCAAAAAGCGCCAGGTCGAATCGGCAAAGGAGCGTCGCGAGGGTGATATACATCTCTGCATATGCAAAACTATCGAAAATCGTTAGATAAACACTTGAAACAGAATACGGGGGCCATCTTCCGTACTCCATGCCCTGACACATTCGGGTTCCCTTGCCAAATGCAACAAAGGAGCGGTTGGCTCGCTCAGTCGGGTTAAACCAACGTTCTGGGTCAAATTTCAGTGGGTGGGGATAAATAGTTGGATCGTGGAGAATGTCTGGATGGCTCATGCTAACAGGTGTCTAGGCAGAGCAGAGTTAGTGTCAAATAATTACTCGCATAGTCTAAAAGTTTATTGTGGCTCACCTGGGCTGGAATGACCCAGTTTTGATACGCAAGTTCTTTGTTTGACACTAGGGGCAATCTGGATGTTGTTACAGCCCTAAGTCGAAGAGACTCTCGGACAGAAGCCGCCTAGGATGTGCGATAAGTGTCAAGTCCAGTCATTTAGTGATTGGGAAGTCATCCTCACCAGCCATGGTAATTTTTCCAAGGTTCTCAGATCCGGCACTTGGTCATTATCACCCGCGGCTTCCAGTATCTCACCCTGGACTTTCTGTAGAATCTCTGGATTTTCAAGAAGGTGGAAGATTGTATGAGCCAGGAGACGAGCAGTAGTTTCGCCTCCAGCGAATAGCATTGTTGCTCCTTCTTGCTGTAAACAAATTGCATTCTTTTCATGGGGTGGGAGTGAGCTTCGTTCAATTGCATGAAAGAGAGTTTTGGGTCGCTGCAGGCTAATCTTGGCACCGGAATCGCTCTCAGGTTTCTGCGGTGGCTGGTGTTCTTTAGTTGAAATGTAGTCCGCGACCATGCTTGCCATTGTCTTGGTTCATGTCAGATTCACATGAAGTTGAGTTGAATATTGAGAGGTCTCACCGTATGAACTCCAAGAAGTCTTGATACATCCGGCAACATGTGGGAAAGGAATGAGTGTGGTAATGATCTCACAATAGCAAGAGTCCAAGGGAATTGCTTGATAAAAGGAGTTGCGGCAGCCACTGACTGCATAGCGTTTCTCCAGCTTTGAGCCGCACCAGGATCACTCATCAAGTCAGACTCTTTATCGAATGCATAATGATAAAGAGTATCCGTGGTGAAAGCAAGTAAAACCGTGTCTAGTTGGACTGGCTTACCCTCTTCCAAGGACTCCTTGAATCTGCCCGCCAATTGATTAACGTGTTGTCGAATCAAACCCTCCCCGTCTGCAAGGAGAGCCCGTTTCGAGAACAAAGGTGCATTGGCAGCCCTTCTCAAGCGATGGATATCATGTTCGATCGTCCCATGGCCTAAATGGCAACGAGTATTAGCTACACAGAATTCCTTAGCAAACAAAGGGTAGAAAGATGCTTACTTCCGAGGGGTAATCCCGCCATGCGAGCAGCGGGCGGATACTTGTCACGATGAGTTGGATTTGGGGCATAGAGAGTGTCCAGCCATAAAGGATCACGAATATGAATCTCATCTGGATTGATGCGAACAATAGGGCCTATACAATCTTTAATTATCGACAACCATGCGTGCATGTAGAAAGGATACATACCATACTGATCATGCATACGATCTATCTCTTTTGCAAATTGTCCCCCGGGACTCTTCAACAAGTCGTAGTAGCACTCGTACCATTTTGTGATTGTGGCCAATTTTGGCCCCGGAAATCGTGACAATGGGTGGAAAGCGAGACGGTAGATGACGACCCAACCTATCATCAAGCAAAATATGCCCAAGACATACAACGCTGCTTCCCGCAAAGTGACTGAGCATATATGCTCAATCACAATTGCCGTAGAGAGCATTTTGATAGCCTTCCTTTGCCAATCTGCTTTGTGTGTAGAAAGGCGGGAGGTTGTCAGAGTTCACACTATCGCGGGTTGTGTGCCTGACACTCTAGTCTGACAACCAGACTAGATATCAAGTCTCTGACGATCAGAATGGACAACTCTCTCCTGTAAAAAATTTTCCGCACTAGCAGCTGTTAGTAGCATGTTAGTTCAGGAGCTTTTACAGGCTACAAGAAGCAGCGCAACTATCACGGCACCAAACCTGCCCTCTAATAACTCATCAGCATTACATACGCCCTCACGTAATAACTTAGTCCTACACTTTTAAACCACATTCTTATAACTTCTTGCCTTATTTCAGGCATAATAAAGATATTACCTTAACCTGCTATTCTATATATTATAATACTTTATGTATTTTTATAATAACTGCGCTATTACCTTTAGCTTTTAAGTTTATTTAAAAGAAATTAATAAAGTCGCTAAGAGCCTAGTTATAATACTATAAAAAGCCTTATATTTTATAAGAAATTTACTAATTTTTAACTATAGTAAAACTTTAAGCCTAACAGCCTATATCTTTATAGTAAAAAATATACTTTAATTTAATTCTTTAACCTATATTTAATTCTTTAGCTTATATTTAATTTAAAAATATTAAACTAAAAATATAAAATATAAAAAAAGACTTAATTAAAAAGTAAAATCTATTAAGTATTTCTATAAGTAATTTGATATTTATATTATTTTAAAAGCATATAATAATAATTATAATTTAACTTTATAGCTTTAAATATTAAAATTTAAATAATCTTTTAATATTATTTTAATTGCTTTTAAAATAAAAAATTTAATTCTTATATAATTTTAAAATGAAAAAATTTAAAAATATTATTATTATTATAAATATGAAGTTGATTTAATATAAAATTTAAAATTAAAGTAATATAATTAATAAAGTTATTAAAATTAAAAGTAATAATGTTTTAAAGTATTAAATTAATAACTTTAAAACTAAATGTAGTATTAAAAATAAAAATATAAAAACCTAAAAAAATATATAAATATATCTATATATATATAATATTACATAATAATATTTATAATTTAATATAACAAGTATTTAATTATATTATAATAAAAATAAAAAGTAATAAAACCCTTATTAAATTTTTAAATTTATCATATAAAACTTTTAACCTTTTATAATCTATTATTTAAAAGTTTAATATTTATTATATAATAACTAAATTATTTTAAAACTTTATTATTAAATTTTGTAAATTAATAGCTTAAATTAATAAAATTAATATTTAAAAGAATAGTGCTATTTATATAGATAAAAATTGCTATTTATATAGATAGTCTGTGCGCCACCCACAAAAATCTCCCTATAGCTCTTTATACTCTGCAACTTAAACTATAGCAATAATACTATTACAGTAATATTATTAGCGCCGTTATAATAATAGATATCCCTGTTAACCTTTTATTAATTTAATCTGAAAAGATAACTGGCTTTAATTTTATTAAACGCCTTAATTTTAATAGTGAAAACTATAGCCAGCTGCAGTTGCCTTTAAAGCTGCTAGATTTGCCTGAATTTAACTATGAAATCCTACTTCCACTATTATCTTTTTTATTTAATTCTTTTAGTAACTTAATTTCTTTTTTACAGGATTTCTTTCTCAGTAGTAGCGCACCTATTATTATTAGGAATAGCTCCTCGCCTTACGAGGTAAACGGAACTATAATTAAGATATACTATAACCTTTATTGCAATTATTTTAAAAAGCCGACTTTTATAAATATTAGTATATAAAAGCTATTAACGCAAAAGATTAACTGCCCCTTTAAATTAATAGCAATAGCGACAAAACGATTTAACTAAAAGTAATCTTATTGCATTAACTGCTATTTATATAATTACCCCTTATTTTTTAACCTTTTTGCCTATATTATACATTATCAGCAAATTTAAAACTAGTGTATATTTAAGTGTAACCTCTTTAAGTATAAAGCACTTCCTGCCTATAAAATAACTAATATTATTAAAGATTTAAATCCTGCCAATTATATATTCTTTTATTAAAAAGATATTTATTATAACTGTTAAAAGATCTATAAAGAAGGTTTTAAGGGCTGTACAGCAATTTAAATTTAGATTAAATACCTTTAAGATTGTTATTTTTATTACTATAATCAGTTTAGTCCTAATAATAAAATTAAAGGCGTTTTCTGGATATATCTATAGTATAAGATAATATAGAAGCGGTTCCTTAAAGTATTAGGATTTAATAATATATATAAAACTAATAGATTTAATATATATCTATTCTAAGCAACTAGAATTACTAATGAGAAGTTTATCGCTAATTTTGCTTTTAGCTTTATTAATATAGAAAAGGAAGATGGCTTTTAATGGCTTTATAAGCAGTGAGATTTGCTCTGCACTGTAATTGGCGCCCTAGCTTTAATTATTGCAATTATAGATAAAGAGCAGGCCTTTAAAAATACATTTAGGCGTGTTTTTCTGGATATATAATAGTAGCTTTATATATATTATATTAATGCTAATATTAAAGCTAACATTAAATTATAGTAGAAGAAGCTAGGGAATAATAATAATAATATAGATAATAATAATGATAATAATGTTATTGGCTGTAATGTAAGATAATGCTAAGTAAGGCATTTTAAGCTTTACTTTAACTAAGTGCAAGTATAGTTTTAATAGTATATATAAAGTATAGAAGCGCGTAATTTATATTGATAAGGAAGTTAATTTTAAGTTAATTTAGGCTGCGATAAGGTTAGTATATAATCGTATATAGGCATATATCTTATACTATATTTCTTGCAAATATATACCCTTTTAACTTTAATAGGCTTATTGCTATATTAAGCAATACTGCAATTTTAGCTAATAGGTTAATAGTTTAGTTAAAATAGCCTATAAGGATATAAAGATTTATTTAGTTTTAAATACTAGTAACCTTTTATATCTTTATATAATACTGCTATAAATAATTTAAAAGAAAAAGTAAGACTATATTTAGAAAGCTGCCTTTATATAGATGCATTAATATATTAATTTTATAATATAGTAATAGTAATTTAGCGAGATTGCAATATATATTAGTTATATAGCTATTAACCTCTTTACCTAGTAATATTAAATTACTGTTATTGCTTTACTTATATAAAGAGAGCTAAAGCTGCTTTAACTTTATTATAGCACTTTTATACAATAATATACTTTACTGTATAGTTATTTTATCTTTTAAAGGCTTGAAGCTACTGAGCCTTTAAATAAATATAATATATATCCGCGATAGTGGCTTATAAAGCTTTTAATAAGTCTGCTATTATTTTATATAGGGAATCCTATTAATAGTTATATGTATTAGGATCTAGATAAACTGCTCTTTTATATCTAAGACCTTAATATTATTTAAAATCTTTATAAAAGACCCCGATTACTGAATAATAGGAAACTGCTTATGCCAGTTATACTTTAAGCTGTTAATAGTAGTAATAATAGTAGCGGGGATAGTATTAGTTTTATATAATAGATTTAATAGATTTAATAACCTTAATAGTTACAGTAATTATAGAGAGGATAAAGGCGACCTAAAGGGCGACCTAGGGGGTGACCGCCTAGATGCTAATTAGACTTTAATATTTAGCGAGCCCCTTTATAATTTAAGATAAATAGCTTTATTAGTTTATAGTAGATGCTATAAAGCTTTAGATTATTATTTTAGCGTTTTAGGGGCTACAGAGGCTTGCGGGTCGCTAAAATATTGTAATAATAAAGCCGTATTTTAGCTATAGCTTTAGCTAGAATTAAAGAGGGGATTAATGACATTATGCCAATTATATAGCCGGGAGAATAGTTAGCCTTTATATAGGTGGATAAAGGGGATAATGAAGATTTGTGATTTAAAGTAATCTGATATACTGTAAATAGCTGTTATTTAAAGAATTAAATTGTAGAGTGTAAGGAGCTATAGGGAGATTTTTGCAGGTGGCGCATAGACTATCTGTATAAATAGCAATTTTTATCTGTATGAATAGCACTACTTATTTAAAAAATTAATATTTTTTATTTTAATATATTTAAAAATATAATTATTACTTTTATTAATAAAAGTAATAAACGTATAAGTAAAAATTATTTATTTATTTAAAGAACTGTTAATTAAAAAGTATATAATAATTTTAAAAAATAAATTTATTATATTAAATTTAAACGTACTTGTAAATTTAGAAAAGTTAAATAGTAATTATATTAAGCAAAAAAGTTTACTTTAAAAGAAATTAAACCTTTTAAAGTATAAAAATATATAGAATTTTATATAATTAAATATTATATTTTTTATTTTATAATATAAAAAAATATTAATAATTTTATAATTTATATTATTATCATGATAGTTAATATATAGTTAATATATAGTTAATAATTATATAAAAAAATAAAAAGTTAATAGTATAAAACTTTAAATTTTATAGAAATATACTAATAGCTATATAAAATATAAAATATATTACAATAATAATATTATGATACTTTAAAGTAAACTATATACTTTAAGTTAAAGTAAAAGTATATTAATATTATAAATTTTAATTTTTTAATTTTTATAATATTAATATTTTTTAGCTTAAAGAAATAATTTATTATACGATAAAAAACCTATTTTGATATTATATTAATAAACCTAACTTTATTAAAAAATTAATTACTTTTAATCATGTACTTATTTATAAAGATATAACCTTTAATATAAAGAATTTCAAAAAAGTAATTTTTTAATAATATTATATTAAAAAGTATAACAAAATGTTAAAATAGTTTATAAACTTAATACCTTTATAAATATAATAGATTATTATTAATCATAAACTATTAATTTTAAATTATAAATAATAACTTATTATTTATTTATATTATTTTATTTTTAAGATATTTATTAATAATTATATTAACTTTTATTAATAATAGCTATTTAATATAAAACTTTATAAATTAATACTTTCTTTAAAAGTTTTAAAATTTTAATATTATAATTATTTAAATTAAAAGTAATGCTATTCACACAGATAAAAATTGCTATTCGCACAGATAGTCTATACACCACCCGCGACAATCTCCCCGCAGCTCCGTACACTATATACCTAAAATACTACTACACTAATAGGTAGTACAACAATACATCAAATAACAGGTCTTCAGTATCCCTTCTATCTGCTCTATATAAAATCTCCCTAGGCCAACTAGTCTTCTAGCTGTATAGTCGCTACAATTTCACTAAACTCGTCTTTAATCCCTAGGTCACCCTTTCCCTCTCCCTGTGACTGCTGTATTGGTTATATAACTGTTGTATATATTGTGTAATATCAACTCTGTCTTTACTGCTGCTGCTATTAGAGATTTTTAGTAGCGCATAGACCATCTATACGAACAGCAAACTTTATCTGTGTAAATAGCATTACTATAAATTAAAAAGCTATATTTTAATTTATAATAAAATAATAGTATAGTTTATTAATTATATAATTTTAAATATAAAAATATAAAAGTATAAAAAATTATATGGATTTTTTATTATTAATCTTTTAAATTAAAGCCCCTTATTTTTAAAAAGATTATAGCTATAATAATATAATTTTAATATGAACTAGCCTATATTAACAGTTACTTTTAATTTATAATATAATTTAATAAACTATTACTTTTAAACCTATACTGTATTAATAATTCTTAATTTAATAATTATTTTACATAACATTAATATTTTAAATAAACCTTTAAAGTTAATATTTTATATTATTAATAAAAAGCAAAATAGAATATAAAAGAGGATAAAAAAAAGGTTAAAAAGAAAATTAAGTGTTGAGCTTATATTAAAAATATATTAAAGGAAATAATGCTTTAATATAAAAAAAGGGATTTATATATTAACTTTATATAAATATTAAAGTAAAATTATTACTATGTTTATTAATTTAATAACTATAAAGGATTCAAAATTAAAGTATCACTAATATTAAATAAGCCTTTAATATTAATTTTAATAATATTTATGATTAATAAGTATTAATGTTTATATTAATAAAATTTAATGTAGTTTTTTAAATTAAATATATTAATATTTAAGCAACTTATACTAGTAATATTATATAAGTGATTTAATTTAATAATCATTTTAATAATTATTATAATATTATTTATTTAATATATAAAATTAATTGAAATGAATTTAATAAAGGAGATATAAAAGTAAAATTAAAATTAATATAAAATAATATTTAAAAGAAACTTTTTTATTAATTATAAAATAAAATTATTAACTTTTCTTTATAATTAATAAATAAATTTCTTTTTAATAAATTATAAAATTAAACTTTTATTAAAGAAAAAACAATTATATTAAACAAACAATTTAATATTATTACATAAACTTTAAATTATATAAAAATAATTAAATAAAAGCCTAATTCAAGGATTTATTAAATAGTTTTAATAAAATATATTATTTTTTTACTTTTCATTATAAAATTGAAAAAAAGTATTTATATTTATTAAAGTTATTAAAGCTTTAATGATATTTGAATTTATTTAATTATGTAACAGGAATATTAATGATATATATAAAAAGTTATAAATTAATTAATCAATATAAACTTTTAAATTAATATTAAAAAATATAAATTAAAAATAATGAAATTAAAATAAACTTTTAAAGAAAATAACTATAATTATAAATTAAAAGAAACCGTTAAACTTATATAAACCTTAATACTTTTAAGCTTTATAAATTTTTATTAATAGTTTATTAAAGACTTTTTTAATATTTATAAACCTTTAAATAATTTATTAAAGAAAAATATATTATAGAATTAAATAAAGCTTTATATTACTGCATTTAACTATGTTAAAACTTAATTTATAACTGCTTTAATCTTTACTTTTTGTAATTATAATAAAAGAATAATCTTAAAAATAAATACTTTAAATTAAATATTTAATAGTATTTCCTTTTAATATAATAAACATAATATTTTGTAATTAATAATTTATTTTTTATTAAAGTATTTATTTATTAAATATAATTATAAAATTTATAATAAAAACTTATTAATTATTATTAAATTATTAGAAAATAATACTTTAAACTTTAAAGTATAAAGAATAAATTTAAAATTATTATCAACTATAAAAACTTAAAATACTGTATAACTATTAGAGTATTAAATTAAAAATAAATTAAAATAATAATTAATGAAAAAAAAGAAAGCTTTACACTTAAAAAACTGCTTTAATTTTTATATTTATATTAATATTATATAAAATATAAATAATAAAAGTTTATTTACTATAAGAATTAATATTTTCATTTTAAACTTAGAAGTATTAATTAATAAAATAATTAATAAAGTTTCTAAAATATTAAATATAGTGAATATTATAATATAAGCGCTTTAAAGTTTAATTATTTAAGAATAATTTAAAAGTATTTAAAATAACTTAAAGGCGGTAATATAAGACTTTTAAATCGATAGTAATTAAATATATTATTAAAGATAACTTTAACTTTTATTAATAAATAAAATAAAGATATAAATAATATATTAAATATACTGTGTTAAATTAAAAAGATATTTAAAATAAATAAAAATATTAAACTTTTTTAATTATATATATTAATAATTATAAATATTAATTAATTAATACTTTTATTAAAAGTTATAATTGATATTCTTTAAAGAAAGTTAAATAAATCTACTTTTTTAAGATTTTTAAAACTAGTATTTATACTATTTTAAACTTAAAGTAATATTTTAATAAATTATATTATATTATTACTTAATTATGATTAATAAAGTTTAATTTATAAGAATATCTTTATAATACTATATTATTTAATAGAAATATACTATTTTATTATGATTTATATATTTAATATTAAAAAACTTATTAATATTTTTATTTTATATATTTATATTTTATATAAAGCTTTAAAAATAATTATATTCAATTAAAGTATTTAGTTTATATTTAAATTTAAAACGTAATTATTGTAATAGTTTAAAATCTACTTTAAATATTCTTTAGCCTATGATTTAAAAATTAATAATTAAATTAAATAATTAAATATAAAGCTAACGTAATATTGTAGGAAGTTTATAAATTTGTATTAAAATAATTAAATATTTAAAATAATAAAAGTTTTATTATTTTCTACAAATTATAGTTTCTACTTATATTTAAAAGTTAAGCCTTTTAACCTTTACCTGCTAAATTTAGTTACTGCTTAAAAGTAAAGTTTCTATAAAGTGAATACTATAGTTAAATATTTTAAATAAATCTTAAATTAATTAAAAGCCTTTATAGTATAATTAATTGTTTAATATAAAGCGATTGTTAATATATTAAAAAAAGATTTATATTAATTTATAGTTAATAAAAAAGTTTACTTTAAGATTAAATACTTTGAAATAAATTATATATTAAAAGAAAAAGATAATAAATAGGTAAGCCTATATAAAATTCTTAATATATACCTTTAAGTTTATTAACTTAAACTCTTTAACTATATTTATATTTTCTTTATATTTTATAACTCTTGTTTTAGATTATTAGTAGTTAATAAAGTAGGCTAATATATATCTTTATTAAAATAAAATATTATAAATAAATAAAAGAATAAAAATATATAAAGCTACATCCTAAAAAGAGATAATAAAATAAATAAAGTAATAAAAAAGTAGGAATTTAATAAAATCTTTAATTATTATAATAAAGATAGCCTATACTATTATATAGCCTAGAAATACTATATATTAAGCTAATAACCTGTGAAAGACTTAAAGGGATAAGATATGACTTTTTTAAAATATTATATAAAAAACCTTAATAAGCCTGGCCTGCTTGCCTAGGTTAAGAAAAGGAGGATAATTAATTAACTAAACCTGTAATATAATAGCCGTTTATAATAAAATTAAGATAATAAAAGGATTAAAATATATATAGTTTTAGAATAGCTATTTAAAGGTAAATAAAGTTTAAAAAGGGGGGGTATTATTATAGCATTACGCCTATCCTTTAATAACTTATAAGTATTATATATATCCTTATATAATAACTTAATGCTATACCTTTAAACAATATTTTTATAGCTTTTTACTTTATTTAAGGCATAGTAAAGATATTACCTTAACCTATTATTCTATATACTATAATAAAAGTAAATACTATAGTTAAGTATTTTTAAGAAATCTTAAACTAATTAAAAGCCTTTATAATATAATTAATCGCTTAATATAAAGCTGCAGTTAATATATTAAAAAAGGACTTATATTCATTTATAGTTAGCGAAAGGGTATAATTAAAAATTAAATACTTTAAAATAAACTGCTTAATAAAAAAAGCGATAATAAATAAATAAACTTATATAAAATCTTTAATATATATCTTTAAATTTATTAACTTAAACTCTTTAACTATATTTATATCTTTTTTATATTTTATAACTCTTCCTTTACACTACTAATAGTTAATAAAGTAAATTAATAAATATACCTATTAAAATAAAATACTATTAATAAATAAAGAATAAGACTATATAGGGATAAATCCTTAAAAGAGATAATAAAATAAATAAAATAATAGAAAAGTAAAAATTTAATAAAATCTTTTACTATAATAAAGATAGCCTATATTATTATATAGCCTAAAAATACTATACACTAAGCTAATAACCTATAAAAGACTTAAAAAAATAAAACGCTGCGCTTTTAAAATACTATATAAAAACCTTCATAAGCCTGGCCTACCTACTTAAATTAAAAAGAGGAAGATAACTAATTAGCTGAACCTGCAATATAGTAGCCGTTTATAATAAAATTAATATAATAGGAGGATTAGAATATATATAGTCTTAAAATAGCTATTTTAAAGCAAATAAAGTTTAAAAGGGGGGGGTATTATTACAGCACTAAACCTGCCCTTTAATAACTGATTAGTATTATATATGCCCTTATATAATAACTTAGTCCTATACCTTTAAACTATATTCTTATAGCTTTTTGCCTTATTTAAGGCATAATAAAGATATTACCTTAACCCGCTATTCTATATACTATAATAGCAACAGCTATTAGGCTATCGCCAGCCTAACAGTTAAAAAATGCAGCAAAAGTATATTTAGAGAGTTAGCCTTACACTGTATTGCCTGCTTTAAACCACTGGATTTAAAGACTAAATAGCCTTAAAACTAGGCTGCTTTAGATATTAAATGCTGACAAAATCTATAGTAGGTTAAGGCTTTACTGCTTTTATTAATATCTGAAAAATAGTACTAATTGCGAGGGTTTTTCTCCTATTAAAAGAGGCTAACCCCTTTTTTTTAAGGGTTTTCCTATTTACTATAACTGCTCTTATATAGATCTTGGCTATAAAGGGATTTTAAAGGGTTATAGAGTATATAATTTAAGGTAAGGTTATAAAAGGAATTACTGGCTGGAAAAATCTTAGTTTTTCTAGGTATATATTTATATTTATAGAGATATTTAATATAGGCTTTAGCCTATACTGCGGCTTTTGCTGCGCCTTTTAACCCGCTAATGGGAGTTAGGCTTAATAACTTTGCCTTTAAGACTATAAAATCTTAAATAGTGGTCAGATACTAGCCTAGGATGTCCTTTTGCCCTACTGGGATTAGTGGCCTTTGCCATAGGACATTAATTGCATATCATCATCATCATCATCATCGATCAGAATGGACTGTCAGAATAATCCTTGCATATTGCATCTTCTAATTCCCGGTACATTCGGGAAATAGCTTAGGGAGAAATGCCGAGGCCTCCTCTATGGCTAGTGCTTAGATCCCGCCCAGGAGGAGTAGCCTTACAGAAGTTGCAACTTATAAGTAAGGGCGTGAATCGGCTTAGATACTCGGATGGCCGGAGTGGATTACACAAAAGTCCTTGTTCAAGGATGATAATCTACGAGGTAATGAGGCAATAAGTGTAACGGAGCGCGGCACAGCTATGTGGAGCATAAAGAGAGTAAATGAAGCTTGATTCTATGAAAGAGAATATGCCGTAGTGGCACACATAGCTAACACAAAGAAGAAGCTGTGTGCAGGCGCTTTGTAAGCGTCTGCACAGTCTAACATATCGCTTACGCGATGTGTATGTCAGCTTGTATCTGCTTTGCAAGCAGATAAGAGCTCCCTAGCGCCAGTGTTGTGATTTTAGAAACTAAAACTAACTAGACCGACTTCTTCACTAACTAATTTAACTAATCGCGGCCCCACTAACGAACTAAACTAACTAGACCCACTGTAATTTAGTAACGAAACTAACTAATCTAAAAATAGAAACTTTTTTATTGTATATTATATGATTATATAATTATATTAAAAATATATTAAAAATATATTAAAAATGAATTACATATATGAAAATTATCTAAATATTAATATATTTTTTTATTATTACATAGTATTTTATATAATATTTTAAGTATTATATAAAAGTTAAAAATTAAAAATTAAAAAATAATATTAAATTTGTTAAAAAATAAATGTATATTTTAATGTATATTAAATAAATTCTAGAAAAATCATATATAGTATAGAATATATTTTAACTTTGATTTTGAAATTAAAAATAATAAATCTGTATTTAGAATACTATAAAATAGATTTATATTATGTAAATATAAATTTTCTTTTAATATTAATTTTTGAAAAAAAAAATATATATATTAATTTATATTAAATAAATCCTAGAAAAATCTTATTAAACGTTTCATAAATTCTGAATATTATACTAAGTTTAAAAACAATAAACCTTTCTTTAAAATATATAAAAATAACCTAATATTATTTAAAAATAAATTTTCCTTTATTATTAATTGTTTAAAAATATAAATATATATTAATTTAAATTAAATAAATCCTAAGAAAATATTATTAAATATATAATAAATTCTAATTATTATATTAAGTTTAAAAACAGTAAACCGTTATTTACAATATTTAGAAAAGTAATTTTATATTATTTTAATTTAAACTTTCTATTATTATTAAGTGTTTTAAAATATCTATATATATAACTTAAATAATATCAAATAAATCCTAGAAAAGTCTGATTAACTATGAAAAAATCATAATTATTATTCTAAGTTTAAAGATAATAAATCCTTATTTAAAGTATTAAAAATGGATTAATATTATTTAAATTTAGATTTTCCTCTGCTATATTTTCTCTTTCGTTTATTTCTTTATTTAAATTTAATTTCTCTTTATTATTCATAATATTATTATAAAATAATTTTAATTCTTTTAAATCCTTTGAATTTCTAATTCTTTAATACTATTAACTCTTTAATTAAATTTATATTTAAACGGTTTCTTGTATTAGTAATAATATTAAAACCTTATAAAAACGCTCTTTTAATAAAAGCTTCTATACTAAGAATACCTAAATATTTCCTAGTTAAAATAGTTAAGTTAAAAAAATCAATACTTCTTCTTTTCCAGTAATTTAAAATCGTTTCCTACATATATATATATTGTTAATAAAGAGTTATATTAAAATAAAAATGTATAAAAGTTATTTTTACCTTTTTATTGTTTAATAAAGGCTTTATTAAATATAAAGTATATTCATTTTCTTTAATTTCTTTATTAATAATAGCAATACTATTATTACTATAACTATTACTTTTCGTAATAGAATTATATATATTGTCTATAATATTATTTAAATTATTAATATTATTTTCTATTTTAATACTATATAATTATTAGTAAATATTATATTTATATAATGTAAATAACTTACTTATTATATTCTTCTATTAAAAGATCTTTAATACTAATTTCTAATCATTTATAATTTATATTATATAATATACTACTTTATTAAAAACGTTACATTTTATGTCTGGGATTTAATAAAATACTTAAAAAATAAGGTTTTAATTTATTAAATAAATTCTTATCTTTTTCTATTTTCTTAATTACAGGAACAGGAAAATACTTTTTAATTTTAAAATTCCTAAATTAATAGCTTTCTTTAAAAAAGATATAATATTCTTTATTTTCCTATAATAAATAATAAGTAGAATTCCAATAAGTAGAATTATCTATAATTTAATATTAATATATATATATATTATTAATAATTTTTAAAAAGAAATTTACTTAAAACAATAATAGTTTTTTTTACTATTATTATTTATTTCATTATTATTTTTTCCTTTTACAATTCCCTTTTATAAAAGGCGTTTTCCTTTTATTGAATTTTTAATAATTTTAATATTTTTTCTTATTTTATTTAAAAGATCTATTATTAAATTAATAAATTAATATTAATATATAAATATCAATTATACCTCTAATCTCTTTATATTATTTAATAATATTTAAATTCTCTATAGAATTAAAAGCATAATTTAGATTTAAAATATTATATAGTATATAATCTTCTTTTATAATATCTTTTTATTTATTTAACTTAATATGCAATAAACTAGAAATATATACAGCTATAAAATTAATAATATATACTAAACAGTATATATATATTAGAGAATTAGAAATATTTTTATATTTGTCAGACCATAAATCCAGCAAAAGTAAAGCTCTATACAATCTGCATAGATAAGTGACCTTATATACTATGTGACACACCCCCCAGGTGCAATAGTCCAGATAGAGCGCCTGTATTCCCTGTAATCCTATATAAAAGGGCAGGGCGCAGAGGACTTTTTTCCTGCTAACTTTTAACTACCATGGCTGCGGTGCCTAGATCTGGTTAAACTAGGACTTTCTTCGGCTTTATTTTAATTCCCCCGAATACATAGTCGGAACCCTAGTGTATTTTAATTCCTCCAGGACAGAATCAAACTTGCAACCTAGAGCTATGTCGGATAATTTCGCGCGAAACGATACCGGGCTTATAACTGTCAGACTATAAATCAAGCAAAAGTAAAGCTTTACACAATCTGTATAGATAAGTGACCTTATAGACTATATAACAATATTTATAATATTTTAATAAATTTAAATAAAATATTCAATTATTAAAAGCATTATTAGTAGTAATACTATAAAGGTTAATTTAATAAAAATATAAAATATATAAATATATATAGTTTACCTTAAAATTCTATATAATTTTATAATATTATAAGATAATAATAAAGTTAAAAGGCTTTTAAATTAAAGATTTAGTATAACTTTTTAAAGGTAAAGGCTTAAAACCTAAAAATAATTAATTCTATAAAATAGAAAATAAAGGTTTTTTAAAAGCAAATACCTATAAGTTTATAAATTAATTTAAAATTATTATTTATATAACTTATTCCAATTCCTAAATAAGAATCTTAAGTTAAAGAAACCTAAATATTAAAAGATATAAATATATAACTAATAGAATTAATATAGTTATTAATATCTAATATTAATATATTAAAATATTTTTTATATTTTTTCTAATATTAAATTTTTTATTTTCTAATAGTTTATAATATTAAAATATCTAGATTTAAAATATATATTAATCTATATAATTTTGCAATAAATAAATTATATACTATATATAAAATATATAGTTTAAGAATTAATATACCTATTATAATAATTTAAAAGCTTTTTAAAACATTAAGAGTTTATAATATTGTTAAAAAGGAGGGCTAAAAAGTAAAGATTTCAGTGTATTTGGGTAACCTTCCTATTCTGGCTAGACCCGGAATTAGGCCCGACGCTAGGACCGAGTCCCTGGAGGAACTTTGGTGTAAGTCAGGAAATTTCTGTTATCTTCAACGATAACAATTGAGCTAGGACCAGCTACCCCGCCTACCCTAGACTCAATACAATGGCCACAATGGCTATTGTGAAAAATCTGACTAAAATGGTTTCCTGTTTGTATGGCCGTGAGTCGATTTGGACGATTTCCCATATAAATGAATTTTGCGGAAAATAGGAATGGGGCCACGAACCCAATTCTGCCGCCGCATTCCTATTGTCTAGTCGGAGGACTATTGTAGAAGACAAAGCTATTGTTCATACAATCACTTCTACACCAGCCGCACATCACTAGATATTCTATAGCTTTCTAGCTATTAGTTCAGTTACAATTCAATTGTTCATCCATTGTTAACCCAACTAGACTCTCAGTCGTTTCCTCATTACTGCGTTGTATGCAGCTTCCTAGAAGCCATACATAAATGAGGTTCAGTATAACCTCGTTATTTTAACAAATATTAAAAGAAAGTTTTTTTTATAATAAAATTTAAAATTTTAGTATTAGCTTTTTCTATATTAAATTGTATTAATATATTATTTTAAGGTCTTTTTTTAATAGTTTTATATTTTTTTACAGGAATTATTTTCAATATTTAAATAATTGATTAATTATTTAAGATATTATGTTTTAATATAATAAGTATATTTAGATTAGATCCTAATCTATTATATATTAGTATTATTATATTAATAAATATAACGCTTAAATTTATAATATATAATTTAAGCTATTAATATAGCTTTTATTATTACTTTAAGAAGACTTAATAATAAAGCTTTCTTTCTTAAAAGAGGAATTTATAATAAATAATAAACATATTAATAAAATAATAATATGTTTTTATAAAGACTTTAAATAAATAAGTATATATATATATATATATATATTTATATTTATCTTTATCTTTATTTGTTTAACAAAGATATTATTTAAATAAAAATAACAAAAAATAAAAAGAAAGAAAGATAACTATTTATAATAAAATATTATAATATTATATTATTATATTATTATAGAGTAATGCTATTAGAACAGATAAAAAATGCTACTAGAACAGATAGTCCATGCGCACACACAGAAATTCTCCCAGCAACTTCCCTTAACATATAACTTACTCCTTTACTTTATACTCCATATATCGCGCTCAATTACAGCATATCCACAGCTAGCTATTCCAATATTATTATAGAGTATATTACTGTAAATAATAAGTCTTTAGCATATATTCTAGTAATTGTATAGGCGACTGCGGCTAGTCTTCAATTTCGCCATTAAAATCGAAAGAACCTCATTATCTGCAGTATCGCTATACTAGGCCAATAACAGGCTAATAGGAAATCTATCACAACATATAGAATTAGTGTTATTATTGTGATTGAAAGTGTTATAAAAGATCGAGGAATTGAAAGCTAGGAAGATTTCGGTGTATACGCACAGACCATCTGTTCCAGTAGCAATTTTTGTCTGTTCCAACAGCATTACTTTTATTATAGTATTATAGTATTATAGCATTATAGTATTATAGTATTATAGTATTATAGTATTATAGTATTATAGTATTATAGTATTATAGTATTATAGTATTATAGTATTATAGTATTATAGTATTATATTATATTGTTATAGTATAATATTATATTATTATTATAACATTATATTCTTATATTATAAAACATATATTCTTTATTAATTCCTTTTTTTTAAATTTTCAATATTATAACTATATATATATATATTTACATTTCAATGGATTTTATATATATTTAACTTTATTACCCTTATTTAAATACATTTAATTATAATAATCCTTTTATTTTAATAGCTCCTTATAAATACCAACCACTTTTAAATAACTTATTATTTTATTTAATCGGATATATAAGTTATTTAAATCCTATTAAATTATATAATTATAATACATATAATAAAATTAATATTTTAGGCTTATTTATAGGCTTAGAATATTACTTTAATTAGAATAATTATGATTATTTAATTAAAGAATGAAATTTAATATTAAAATTCTTTTTTTCATTTATTGCTTTTAATATATTAAAAACTCCATTAAACCTTTTTTAATTTAATTATCTATTTAATCAAGTAAGTATATTTTCTCTCATTTAATTTAATTTATTTTTTATTAGTATTTATATAATACTGTTTTTAAATTTAAATTTAAATTTAAATTCTTTTATTTTAATTAAATTATTGAAACATTATTTATATATTTAAACATATTATATAATACTAATATTTTATAAAAATTCTATTTTTAGATTTCATTTATATTCTTAAGTATATTATATAATTATAATTATGAAGTCATTTATATTAATAAAATTAAATACTTTTTAAAACTATTCTCTTTTACCCCTTACTTTATAATAAAGAAATGAAGAAAAATTCTGAAAGAACCCTATCTAATTATTATTTATAATATAATTTATCAGAAATGTTTGGAATTATTTATAATTCTTTAAAATAAGAAAGCGTAAGAAAATCTATATAAACCCGAGTTTTTCCAGCTTTTAGTAACTAAATCTTTTCTTTTAATAATTTAAAATATTAGATTATGATTTATTTTAAAAAACTATTGCTTTTTTAGGAAAATGGATTCTTTATATCCTAATCCTATTACAGAAAAACCCGAGTTTATTACTTAGTTAAACGCTTTTATTTCTTTTGAAATTCAATAAGCTTTTCCTTTACAGTAAAGTTTTTTATTATATTATATTATTTTCATATTATATTATTAATAAAATTACTATATTAGGAAGCCCCTAATCCCTCTATTAAGCCAGATTTTAATATCTTTCTTAATAAATTCAATCCTTTAAAAATCAATCCTTTTAACAATTTTGATCCTTCCCCTATAACTACTTAATATCCATTCAATTTTCTAAGCCCTTTTATTGTATTACCTATTATAGTGAATATATTTTCCTTTTTGATTAATATTTATTTTAATGTTTAAATTTATTAGGAAACTTCTTCAAAAACCAAACCTCAAACCGAAATAAAGAAATTGGAAAAAAAGGGGAATAAAACTTTTAAATATAAAAATTGTAATAGGGTTTTTTTCAGTCGCAATAACTTAACTATGTATTTAAAAGTATATAATAGAATTTATAAATAGTTTAAATTTATAAATTCTTTTATAATAATATTTTATTTACTAACCTTTTTTATATATCTTAATAGTATATATATATTTATCTATATTTATCTATATTTATATATACTTCTATATATTTATATAATACTTTTTAATAACTTAATAATATATTATATTTTAAAATTTTATACTATTTCATTTAACTTTATATTAATCATATATATATTTATATATAACCTTTATTTTTCATCATTTATTTTAATTTTAATTTAATTTTTCAATACTTATAAATAATATTCCTAAAATTATATAAAAAATCCTCATATATATTTAAGATTTTTCTATATTATTTGTATATTTTAGTTAGTCTTAGTTACTAAGACCAACTAAAGAATTTATGGAGCGACCCACTAACTAACTAAACTAACTAAAGGCCTAACTAATAACTAACTATACTAGGAAAAGTGGGCCTAGTTACTTAGTAACTAGAAACTAGGCCTAGTTAATTTCACAACACTGCCTAGCGCTGATAAGCGGTAGGGCCCCGGCCTACTTAACCCAACAATAAGTTATTGGACCGAGGATATGAATACTATGCATTTGCTATCTTAACTCTATATCAATCAGCTCGTTCGTCTAAGAAGCCTCGGTATACATGTATCAATAACTCCTGGATCACACAGCAGTCTTTGTGAACGTGGTATTCTACATCTCCCTGTTACTACTCCTGTGTCTACGACCAATCACATCTGATTTTATCATTAAATTATTCTTCAAAATGACGCAAGATTATAGCCAACGGGAGCAACTCCTGGCCAAAATCAGATCATGCTCGATCTCGGTTCCTAATATGCAGCCGGCTTTCACGAACTGGCCAGCTGCTGTTAATCCAGAGTACAAGAATCTAGTTCCCGTGATGGATGTCAGGATCGCCAGGTATGATGAGATGAATGAATATGGTCTTGACCAAAAACCTTTGAATACCTCGTGGCTAACATTTCTCTTGTGAAAAGCCTCTTTTCAGATCCAATCAAAGTAGCCAAGCTTCAGAGTTGTGATTTTGCCCTATTTGCGTCAACTTGGTGGCCCCGAGCGCCCTGGGATGAGCTACGGATTCTGGCTTTTTTATCCTTGTGGCTCTTTGTGTGGGATGATGAGATCGATGAATCCACCGGAGCGCTGAGTGACAACTTTGAAGCCTCTCAACAATATCGACAAGATACCATTATTTATGTGATGCAGACGCTTGGATTGAGTCAAGAACTGGATTCCTATGTCCAGAGAAAGGTCTCAGGACCCCTGAATGCCATCATCCGCAGTTTTGGTGTCATTGGTGAAGCATTGTTGAATGCGTACAATATTAGTAAGTTCCGCCTCGTTACTGTGGTTCTCTGATCTAACATGTTTTTAGAGCAGCGGAAGAGGTTCCTGAAAGAGATGGTGTTTTTTATGCAAATGTCGCAACTCGAGCAGCAGACGAGACTTGACGGTCGCATTCTTTCGCTAGAAGAGTATTGGGAAATCCGGATGGGAACGAGTGCGGTGGGTGTGATTATGGCTGTGAATGAGTAAACACCCCCCCCCCCTTGCACTCCCTTGCCTCCTTGCATCCCTACATTGAAACGTACAACCGACTAATCAAAATTGAGCACAGATTCAGTGCAGGAGTCAGGATTCCTGACGCCATCATGGACCATCCAGAAATGAAAAAGATTTGGGATGAATCCAATATCAACGTATCTATGTGCGTAGCGGAATGTGAATAAAAGTGGCCACTCACTTACAAACTCTATTATTTAGCGTTAACGACATTCTCTCATTAAGGAAGGAAATTGTAAGTCTGATATCTTGAAATCGTTATGCGTATCTATGCTAATTCATCTATCTCTAGGCTAAAGGTGCTATCGACAGCCTGATTCCTGTCCTTTGCACATACACGGAAACGCCACAGGACGCCATCGACAACGCATTGAAGTCCCTGGAAGAGTCCATTGACCGCTTTGAAACTGCTGCGGGAAGATTGCTAGACACTATTGAAGAGACTTCGACTGATAAATACAATACCTCTGAGTTCATTCAAGACTGTCGATACAACGGTTCCGGAAATCTCTACTGGAGGTGAGTGCAATGGATTGTCTCTCTCTGTAATAGTACATCTTAATACTGTATGGAATCTAACGAGCTCAAAATAGCCTGCGTACGAAGCGGTATGGATTGGACAGTGTCCTCAAGAACCCTGATGGTGGCTTTCTGCTGGAATTCTAGTTAGTTACCCATAAGACGGGTGATTCCTCAAACCTATTTGGCTTGGCATTGGGGTGGAGCATAGATTGTAGTATTGGCGTAATTTCGCACAATCACGCTCTATCAGGCATTCTAGTCTTGCGAACCAGCATGACAGAAGCGGTCCGTCTAGATCTGGTCAAGACAAAACATATGCATAGCAAATGCACCCGTTAGCTCCGAACAAGTGAATTGCGTAATTAAGACTGAATGCTGACTTGGGCTCGCTGACAGTGGAAATCACGCAGACCGTGGCTTTGATCGTGGTAATATTTACCTCAAGGGCGTGGAAATAGATGTCACTAATAGTCCGCATAACGACACTCCTAACGTCGTGGGTCCCATGGAAGCGAAGGGGATAAAAAATTGCATCATATCGTACGGAGTAGTACTCGTAGTTGGGCAACCTCGGGGTCTGTCACTCCCCGTGCCGTTTCCCGTGTGTAGTGGGTTCACGGGAGTTCGGACTGACAGTACTCCGTACTCCGTACAATTCCAAACAAAAGCCATAACCGTGGGTACACAGTCGCTCGTATTCTGAAACCAATCAGGTCGCCACGCTATTATTGATGCCATGGATTCCTTCCGTGCCTCACTCGGGGAATTAATGTAAGACTATCGTACACGACGAAGTAGTACGGAGTACATACTACTAGTAGTAGTCTGTGTTGTGGTCGTTGACAATACAGCCAGATCTTCATGGGCTTAGCAAGACTGTCAATACGATAAGAAAGCAATAATAGTAGCTGAGATCAATTACCGAGTGGGGCAGAAGGTAAGCACATAAGCAGTGATTAAGTGGAGATGGTTAAAGTAGTGTAAGCTTAATAATAACCTACTAAGGTAGTCTAATAGGGAAGCAAAAATTCAAAGGCTAAGACTCAGGATGCATACTAGGCAGTCAAGGTATTAGAGACAAAGATAGAGACAGCTGAGTTTTAAAGATACATAGTACGAGAACCAAGCAATAAGTAAAGCCGACACGGTCTCTACTCTTCATTACCTAGGGGGGAGTGGATATAATAAATATCGGTTTAATACGAGTATACTACCTGTAATCTTTAGTCTTGAGAGATAAATAAGTCTATGGAATTAATAATAAGTTTCAAAAGCACAGGCGAGGTGGCATTGTGGCTGCAGATCCGATCGTCGTCGATTCCTACGAGTAAGAATTGCCGGGGATGAAGATCCATGTGATGTCTGACCCCCCCACAGTCATCTGCTCAAATTTTGAGTGCGATCGTTATGGCTTACTAATTGATAGCACTGTATAATATTACTAAAAGGAAATGTTTTCTAAATCTAAGTGTCTTCGGATACAACAGTTAGCATTAAACGGTGACCATAGTGTATAAAGCAAAGCCTGGGTTCCATATGAGGAGAATAGCAAGGCTATTCTATTAGTATACGGAGCACAGCAAGGATTATACGTGTACGTACTAGCAAAACTAACTCTCTCTCTTAATATACCGAAACAGCAGTTTTATCGGATTATTGATTAGTAAGATACTGGTTAGTTATGTAGTTGCCTGGTGGATCCCAATCAACCAATGTCCGTCCTGTAGTTACGACAGTCATTCAGGGATAATAGTGTAGACCGGCGTTAGTCTTGACCCCTTTTTAGTTGACCACTAGATAAAGGCCAGCCATTTGCCGGTCAGATGATGACAAATAGTCAGTACACCCCACAAGGATCAAATAGTGCCACGAAGTACAAGCCCCACAGTGGCGAGAGATCATCACCTAGTTTTAATACATATATTATCATATTATTGAAGTATTGCCCTTATAAAATTATATGGAAAGTACTTGGCATTTAAGCCAATCAAATGCTCTGTATGAATGTATTTTATGGCACTATTTGATCCTTGTAGGGTGTATTGCAGCAAACCTCAAACCTCATTCAAACTTACTACTTGGGTTTACACAATATTCCCCTGTGCTGTATTACATGTTCCATCAACTCATTCTTTCGCAGGATAAGCAGGTACACAAAAATACCGTCTCGCAAAGACCTTGAGCACGAAAGATGACGTACTCCCAAGCGGAACGGGTGTCGACTGACACGGTGATCTCGCTGCACTTTCTGGATGATGACGAGGTTTTTCGTGCAAGCATTCTTGACACGACGTAGCTATTCAATGATGTTCTAGACACAAAGAAGCTTCATGATTCGCTCTGGAGGCTTCTGGAGAGAGGAAATTGGAGGAAGTTGGGTGGTAGATTACGGATGAATGTAAGAATAAAGAACCCTCCGAAGATGCAATAGCTCTTATGAGTTAGATTTCCAATGATAGAAAGCTGTTAATCATTTTTCGCTCCATTAGACTTTCGGAAAACTTGAATACCATATTCCGATCTCCTTCGATGAGAATCGTCCTCCCTTTGCTTACACGCACAAACACTTTGCAACCAAGGTTGAGGAACATCCTGTTGGCTCCAAATTTCCGACGCCAACCTTGTGTCCATCGATTGCTGGCGACCCTACAGATCTGCGATCGCTGTCTCGAGCTCCAGACACTCCAACGTCGATTGAACACTTCCTTTACTCCGATCGTCCTCTGCTAGCTGTGAGAATCATAACTCTTGCATTTTTTTTTATCATAGCCCCAACACTTGGTAGCTTTTTTTTCGTAGCATATGGCCAATTTCCTGGGATGCCTAACCTGCAATGTTTCATTCGGACCGAAGGTTGTGTCAACCGTAAAAGCAACATCACCTATGGCGGACACTTCTATAATTGTCTGGCAGCATGTGGACTCGTGGCTCGAGCCATGGAGAAGTAAGAATCTCCAAGGAGTGGACAGGCCTCTAGAAACCCCGACTTCGGTGCAGAGAGCCAAAAAAAAAAGAACAAAATTGAACAGGAAAAGAAAGACGGATGTCGTCTATTGCTTAATTCGTGGTGATCGATGCCTTTTTGACGCCGTCGTTGAGAGGAATCCTTCACGTTCAGCCCCTGACATGCTATACTTTCTCTTGAAGCCTCATAATTAAAATAAATTCTGTTGTATTGAAAAAAAAACACGAGAGCTAACGACTGCCAAAGTCCGAAACCTCTCCAGCAAGCGGCGCTAAAAGTCTGGACAATTGAATCTTGAATGGGAGAAGGGTCAATCGCAGCGCTGTGACAACAGAACAAGTATGAATATAGTGGACGTCTTCATAGGAAGTGCTCTCCGCATTATATATCAATTTATAATCCATGTTTAAGATGTACATCTTGGGTTCTCTAAATCTGTGCAAAACTAGTACTTCGTATTGACTTGGAACGAACTGTGTTTAGTACTGCTACTATGCTAATGCAATGACCAGACTCTGAGCTGAGAAATACGAAGCAACTTATCCTCGGCTTCGGTATTTTCGAATCAGACCTCCTTGCCGAATATTAATTGACGGTAAACCTGCTTCGCTTCCGAAGCTTCTCGCCATAGAGGAACAGATACCAGAACCCAATGACGCCGAAGATGCTCAATCCGCCAAGCAAACTGCAGCCCTTTCCAACTCCCAAATTGGCGTAAAGAGGGCGTCCGAAAAGAATAGCTGCGGCTGCAAATGCGCTTCGCAGGGCATCGTTTGCTGCAAACAGGCTGGCGGAGTACTGTGTATAACTGCACGGCAGATAGATGAAGATTCCGAGACCAACGACGAAAGAACAGCCGCAGTAAACGACAATGCCGAGAGTAGGAACTGGCCATGGAACAGATGCGCGTGCGGCCCAGCCAAATAGGAACATGCCAATAGGAATCCCAAATACACCGACGAGACCCGGACGAAGGAACCTTTCCTGGACATCGAAGGTACCTAGCTGATCAAAGCGCTTCTGAGCGAACAATCGGTACCATGCGCAATACCATATAGTACCAATGGCGCAAGCAATGAGCACGCAAAGGAACACGGCTGATGTCTCACCAAGGTTCATACCGTACATCTTGGGATACACGAGCGGAAAGACCTCGAAGAACGAGTAGTAGATGCCGTATGTGAGTGCCGTCTAGAAAACAAGCGTCTTAGTGGAACTGTAACTTCATCAATGAAATGGGCTAACTAACATAGAAGTTCACAAACGCAATTGCCGGGTCTTTAATTGTGATTTCGAATGGCTTCACTAGCGCAAGCTGGATAAGCTGGCCTCGAGTCAGATGCTGGCCAGTCCGAGCTATCGATGAGACATATCCGGGATTGCCAGTCTCATTTCGCAATCGTTGTGCTTTGCAGTGCAGTAATGTGGGCGCAGAAGTCTCGGGGAGGAAGACGAATAATAAGGCTAGGACAATAGCTGAGAGCCAGACCATTTCCCACATGGACCATCGCCAACTGTTTATTGTCAGATCTATTGCCGAATGATGAATTGGTAAATAAGACGTCAAAACTCACTTCTTGACTGCCACGGTGAACCCAGACAGCAATGGACCGAGCGCCGGACCAGCATACATGGCGCCGGACCAAGCTGCCAAAGGATATGGTATTCGTGTGACAGGAAACTGCCGGTATTTTGGTCAATAATGGGAGCAAAACGCGAGCTTGACACCAACGTACCATGTCGCTGAGCGAGGCAGCTCCAGTGGCCAGACAAGGACTGCCAAAGAAGCCTTGCAGGAATCGGATGACGAGAAACCCGGCAAAGTTCTGCACGACGGCAGAGACGACGAGCAAGACAAGGAAGATGACAAAAGTAACGATGTATATGGGATTTCGGCCGATGTGGGGAACCTCACTTAGAGGGGAGAACAGAAGTGGACCAAGACCATCTATCATCACTCCTATGTGAGAACATGGACGGACACGGACGGTTGTTGGCAAGGTGGCGATGATACTTACATCCCAGAACGTAGAGGGCCAATCCAAGAGACGCGACAGTCCCCGAAACATGGAACTCATCCATCACCTGTCTGTATGACCAAGAATATTAGCCTCCTTTTAATACTCTGTGCCGCGATCGATGTGTGGAAAAGAGGTAGGGCAACTCACTCTTCGCTCGGGACGTAGATAGATGACCCGCAGTAGACCGTAAACGTGTATATGCTGTAACCGAAACTGTCAGTGTAAAGAAACAATAACAGGATTCCCCAAGGGTCTCAATACCATATCAAAGAAGCCACGAATGCCTTCCTCCAGAGCGACCAGTTCTGTGGGTTTTCGGGGTCATTGTCAGAGTTCCTTGAATGCCTTCGTCAGTAACCAGCCATGCAGTAGCGATGGAACTACAAGGTGGTCTTCACCAGCCAACTTCGATTCTGGTCTCTGCATCTCCATCTTTACTTCGTCTTGTTGGCGATGAACTCGGCGGCGTTCGAGATGAATCGGTCATCTCTCCAGCGGTATTTGGATCTGTTTCTTTTGGATCGTTTTATAAGCTTATAAAACGATCCGATATATTCCATGACGCTGATCAGGGCTCGAAGGGTAGGCGATTCGACAGCAGATGCGTCTAGCCTCGCTTGAACTGCTGCGCGTGGGAGAAAAAATGGATGGCTCGGATGAAAATACTCAAAATAGAGATCTAAAGGAGTTTGTTCTAAGTGTACCACAGGCTCAATGACCGATAAGAGGGATGGTGACACACATGGCTCTGAGCTGGCTGATCCACCATCCCCTGCGTGAGATATTGTTTCGGAGGGAGTTAGTATCTCCTGGGAATTGAGCGCGACAGCACGCCTCTGAGATTTCCAAGCGGAGAGAGATCTATGTTTCCCACTTCTGCGTGATTCGGGGTATGAACACGATTTTGACAACGATCGACAGCGGGCGCAGATAGGACGACTCGCATCACACTTCAGGTGTTGTTTGCGACACGTCAGACATGCCAGCGAGACTCTCGGGGTCGTGCGATGCTCCATAGCATGGAACAGACGATCAAAGATATGGAAAGGCGATTATGTTGGGTATAACTTCTCCAAGCTGAAGCCGATTTCTCCGTAACACCGAGTCGCGACAATGGTGGAGTTACTGGTCACATGATCTGGAGCATGACGAATATTAGGCTTGGCAAAATTTCCTCAAAAGTAGGCCTCAATTCGGTGGTTTAAACTAATAAAATAAGATAAAACTTGTGCGATATGGAGTAAATCCCATTCATATGTTCCATAGTTATGGAGAAGAGCATTTGGAGGAGTGCTGACTGTGGATCTTTATACGTACCATCTAGATAGGTTTCCTCGAGTCATGTACGTGCTCACATGACTAGAGCCAACCCACGTGCTCCTCCTATCTATCTATATTCGAGAGACTTTGCTGGAGCTCTCTCCAAGCATGAATGTGATGATAACCTACAGTAAGCTCTGGCATGCTCGTGAATCACACGAAAGGGTGGGCTGTTGAGATTTCGCCGCGACGTGGTCTTGTTAGTTCTCTGCATGAAACTCTTCATATTGTAGTACAAAATGGCGTTTTATTTTGCTCAAATCCACCAAGAGTCAGTCCCTGTTTTGGGAGTTTTGGTAGTCCAGCGTGAATGGTGTGCTACTAGAGTCTAGAGGATTCGGTATTAGGACGATACGAAAGGCCCTGGTCTGCCGTTGCCCTGTGAGTGCCAGCCAGGCTAGATCCAGATTAATTGGGTGTCAGTTTGAATTGGGTATTATGTCTCTGAGACACCCGAAACTATCATAGGTAGGCCCTTATAACCACTGTAAGGAACTGTTACTATAAGGAAGAAGGCCGCATCACGGCCCCACTCCGCAAACTGCCACGGCCCCACCCCGCTCTGCATTCAATCTTACCTACCTTCATACGGAGGGAGTGTTTGTTCTACTATTCCTTAGTTTTGATTAGATATTATATCTCAACATTGTTAGCATATTAAGGAGCGTGAGTTCGGACGTGATTTGTTATTATATAAACTCTCCTGTCATCATAATGAGCTTCTTCAGTCCGCCAGGAATCCCCGAGTCTGCTCTGAAGCAGTTTGTATACGAAAATGGAGAGGACGAAGGAAATCAGTTCGAGGATGACTTGGACGTTCTTCGGGCGTACTCGATGATGACAGTGACTGAAGATCCCGAAGTTTTCGAGATGCACTCTCTTGTTCAATTCTGTACACAACGTTGGATCTTGGTGGAATCGTTCGATCGTATGCAGCATTTGAAGAGGAAATTTCTGCAGGTAATGAATCGCCTGTATCCAGCATCTAGCAAGTATGAGGATTGGGGCCAATGCGACAAGTTGGGCCCTCATATTGAATCAATTATTGGAGAGAAGCCGGATGAAAATGACGCCAATATCGCCATGTGCTGAGCCGAATTAGCTTATAAGGTCGGACGGTATTGGAGAGAGATGGGGAAGTACAACGAGGCAGAAGAAGTTTCTCAGCGGTTAATAGCGGGAGAGGAGAGGGTAGGTATATGGGAAGGAAGACCAAGAAACCTTGAAGACCGTAAGGCGCCTTGCGCTGCTCTACAGCAAGCAAAATCGAGAGGAGGAGGCAGCTCCGCTCTACGAGAGGGCCATAAGCGGGTTCAAGAATGCCCTTGGATCAGATCATTGGCTCACCCAGAAATGCATCGAGGAGTGCCATTACTTCTGCAAGGGAACGGCAAAAAACACAGAGGATTCATGCCTGCTGGCCGAGGAAATAGGGTCAAACACCCAGCAGTCGCAGGAATGATGGATGAGAGCATTGGTGAGGAAGCTATTTCCATAGTTTAGGTAGTTTACTCGGGTAGTTTTAGTACTATCTAAAGGCCTGCTTACCCGGAACACTTGCCAATTTTCTACCATTTTATGGTCTTTATCTGATTCAGTAAGCATCCTTATATTACCCTAAGGTATTCAGAGATGATGATTGGGTGATTTATTTACTCCTATAGGGCTCTGATATAAACATTCGTAGATACTGTTGTACCTATGTGTGCCCATTTCAAACACCAACCCTTGCCATGAGAAGATATTCACTATCAACAAGATAATGATGCTTATGAAGTAAAACACGACACACATAAGTCAAAACATGCTCCGAATACTTCTCATTCTACTATCAAAGGCCCCCCCTAAAAGAACACCAAAACGCCTAGGCCAAATGCATTTTGTTCCTCATTCAATGCCTTTTATGAACACAAGTAGCACTATTTACCCTTCCTTGTCCAACCTTTTTCTTCACCCTTCTTCCATCATCATGATACATTATAGGCATACAGCATGCAATGCCTGCTTTCATCGCTCACCACCTCTGTATCTCCTGTTAAACTCCTCCACGGCCACACCTAGCATCTTGTACAGGAATCCCCTCTCGCTACCGCCTCCCACGGGAATGAACGGTCCGTTAGCCCCATCCCTCAGCGTCAAACTGATGCCTGTTCTCTCCTTTGCAATTGTTTGGATGTCCTTCAGCGGCACGTCCCACTCACTAGTCAGTCGTCGCGACCGGATGAGGAGAATGCGCGCGAAGGTCACCATGACAACCATGTCTTCCTTGGGTAGTTCAAGGTGGCCGATGTACTGCTCATCAAAGTATCTGCCGTTGTCTACCTGCTTCAGCCAGTACTGTCCGAGGGCCTCTCGCGGGTTAAATGGTCGGACAATGCCGTCATTGGGAATGAAACGCGGGTATCGTGTACGCTCCAGTTCAGCCCCATCAAAGACAGTCGTGGTATTGCGGATGCCTTCACTAACGTTACTGGCCATGTCCAGCACGCCAACAGCTGGTTTAGTTGCCAATCCGAGGACACCTTTGCCGACACCCTTGAAGAATCCCAGGGCGCCCTCTTGCTCAGCACCTTCAAGTGGTTTGAGTGCCAGGCCACCTACGCCAGAGAAAACACTGGTAACCAGACTGTTGGCACCGGCCGCAACACCGTACAGGGCATGCTTTGGTCGATTTCGCGCCTTTGCAATACGTCTTCGGTCCTGGAACTGTTTGTCCATAGACGCCGCCGCGAGTCCCTTGCTTAGACTGCCCGTAAATTTAGAGAAGCTGTCGGAGAATCCAAATACGGTCTTTTTGGCGAATGATGCCGCACCCTTGGCAATACCCATGCCAAACTCTTCCGGTCTATCGGAGAGGATGAGTCCTTGGTAAGGCTCGTAAAAGATGTCCGTCACACCAGACGAGATGTTGTTGAACAAGCCAACAGGATTACCGAGGAAATCTGCAGATCCGAGGATCTTGTGGATCTGATACATGACCTCTTGACTGTAGTGGTTCGAGATGTTCTGTATGAGCACTTGTGTTGACACTCGAACATTCTCGAGCATCAAAGCGTTGAACCGCACCGGAGCGTCATTCACATTGCCGATGGCCATCGTCATGACGTTTAGGAAGAACATGATGGGGTTGTGCGTCGATGTCTTGTCCTCGGCATTGATCCGCTCTGTTCTCATGAAGCTGAGATCGACTTGCATAGGCTGGATGTTCAGAACCTCAAAGTAAATATCTTGGCCTGACTGCTGCTGACTCGGTTCGGGAATGTCCAAGTCTTCATCGCAGAGTTTGCCCTCTTGATCCACCATCGTCCAGCTCGCACCTGGAACATTGGAAAAGTCAAGGAGCGCAAATACAAAGTCCTCGTCGAGGTCGATAGTCATCTGCTGCAACAAAATCGTAGCATACTTGATGTATAGTACGCCGTAGGAGTCATCCTTCACCCGACTGACCATCACATGCAACGAAGGGTGGGCTTCGACCTCCTGCACTTTTTGCGGCACTACACTCGGATACAGCACCATCGGGAACAGTCCTCCGTATAACTGATTGTCAATCTGCATCCATTTCACCGCCAATGATACGGTTTGAATCAATGGCGAGTCAATGAGGCGGAACTGTACATCTTTGAACGTGATGTATGCTAATTCCTTCAGCTGCGCGTTGATCAACGAAATACCAACCCCCGACAGCCTGAGCTGTGCCACAAACGTCGCTCCAGTGTTTTGGTCTTTGACTTCGAAAGCCTCAGGACCAGTGTTGGTCCTCGATAATGCTCTCTGCTTGTACATACTCTGGCTAGGGCGGAAGTTGCTCAAAATCAGAGTCTGCGTTGGGCCATCCGCGGCAACATTAATGTCAATGATCTTCTGTTGTCCGGTAGGGCTGATAAATTTCATCGGAAATTGATTACCGATCTCTGCCAGCTTGACATGTCGCTCCTTGCTGCCCGTAGCGATAACGATCTCTCGGAACTTAGCTGCTGGGAAGTCCCACGCATACGGCATGATGCTTCTAGGCGGCAGGCGGTATCGAATAGGCTTCCAACCACTTCGGTCCTCAATATCATCCTCCTCGACGTTCGGGTTGGCCTGATAGAAGGTGAATTCCGTGTCGCTTTCGTTGCGCATAGAATACGGCCAGTTCTTGGTCTCGAGACTGAAATGCAGGAAGACGGTTGAGTCCTCTAGTAGAATCTCCGCTCTGATTAGTCTTTGGCGTTGACCTGCCTTGGCAATCTTGACGTGTGTGGTGCCAATGTCGGCAATGTTGAAAGGCGAAGTCCACTGATTGTTGACCCCGGGGAAGCACAGGCAAAGTTGCTTCACTGCTGACTTCTGCATAAAATGCAGTGGTTGCAGTGCTCCAGGCTTGAGGGTCATGAAACCTGACGAGCTAGACTCCCGGATGAGAATCTCCTCGTCGAGCTTATTTTCGAGCACAAATCGCGGTGCAAGGGTAACAACTTTTGTCATCTTGTACTTCCCCTCTCCCGATTTGACCGTGATCCCTATTTGTATCTCTTTACTCTTGGATGAAGAATTGAGAACAACCTCAGATGTGCTACCAATAGCATCGAAACTCTGAGGTTTGCTCCATTCAGAGTCTGCCACCTTCAGTAATGCTCGATTCTGTCTGTCATCGTTCCCAAACGAGAACATGAATGGCAAAGCTTTTGGCCGGTCTTGGTCCGAAGTGTCGATCAAAGGGAACTGTCCTGCTGCTGCTCGCGCCTGCTGTAGGAAGCTCTTCGCTCGAACCGTCAGGTCCAGTCCAGTCTTGTTGAGGATCACATAAGGGCTGTAGACGGTAACCTTGAATGCACCACCGCTGTTCGGGATCTTGAAGTAGTGCAGATTGAGAATGAGAGAGAGTCCCTGGTCATCCTTGACAATGATGCGATTCTCCTTGCGGAAGTCTTCGTTGGTGCCAGCGTTAATGATTGCAAAGTCACTCGGCTTGAAGACAGTGTCTTGCATGTCGATGTTGAGAAGCAGCAGATGAGACAGCTCGACAACGTGGACAGGACTCACGCCACCCTTGCGCAGGAAATTTGACCAGTCCTTTTTGGTGTTCTTGTCGTAGATTCTATACTTGAAATCGTACGGCAAGAGATTTTCAAGAGTAACCGGGGCGGAGAGTTTGATCTTCATGTACGGGTAAGACCTGGGAGGTGTGGTCAGAAACATCCAATAATAGAGCACGCAGATTCATCACTCACTTGGTTATCGGGTTCGACTTGTCGAACTCGGCATGCGCTTGGAAGTAAAAAGGATCACCAGTATCTCCCTTGCAGACCAGCTGCCTCGTCGGACGCTTCATCAGATCCTTCCACCAAAGTTGCTCGCCGCTCCATTGATATCCAAATCCACTATCTGGTCGCACAAGAGCCCTCTTTTCATACACGGCTCCAACTGGCGCGGGCCGTGAGTCACCGGGGGCAATCTTCTCAATCTTGAGCAAGTGGCCTTCCTGGGCATCGTACACACCGAGCTCCACAGGAATTTCGGTAGCATTCTCAATTACGAGGGGAGAACGGAGAGTGACATACTTCACATTGTCAGATCCAAGACTAACCTCAACACAAAGTCGGTGCAAGACGTTGTTAGTCTTGGGACGGAGGCCGTATAAGAACTCGCCCTCTCGGTTCAAGCGCACATTCTTGATCGTGTCGAACCCGCTGGCCTCAAGCTGGATGCTAACGTCGTTTTGATGGGATTCGGTGAGAATATTCTCTCGCATCTTCTCCCAGCGCTCGAAGCTCCACGGGGCCTCCATCCCATCTTCAAGACGCATAGTAATGGGCTCCTCACTTGTGGAACTCTTAGAGTGGACCACAGCGTCAAATCCTGTGTAATTCCTTATGCGGTACGGTGCTTCAACTCCACGAGGCTTATCAAGGACGTTTTCTGCTGTTGTCAAGAAGTCGAATGACTTCGAGGCCAGGGCAATGGTAGCGGTCGTTACGGTGATGTCAAATGTCTTCTTTGATACCACATCAACCGAGAGCAAACCCGACGTTGGATCTTTTGCTACACCAAAGCCCACTTGCCACGGCTCCAGGAGGGGCTCCCAGCTTGACTTTGAGAAATTGTACACGTTCGAATACATGCCGACGGCTGCCTCTGCCTTCAAATTTGATGTCCAGTTTTCGGCTGTAGCAGTGAAGTTCTTGACCCCAATGTCAAGAATGGGGAGTTCATGGAGATCTCCAATCAGCACGATTCGAACACCGTCAACTGTTGCAGAGAGCTCCTCGTGTTTCGCGGGGGTAATAGGCTTCTGGGCTGGCACAACCGCTTTTGTATGCGACGTAGCAATCGTCTTCAACCCACTCGTCTTTCCTGTTGTCGAGGGTCCTCGCCCACTGGACGTCCTGGGTCTTGCCTTGGCAGCCCGCAGTTGTTTCGCTTTTTGCTCGGCAGCTGACTCTTCTGAATCTTTGGTGTCACCACCGGATAATTCTCCTGCCCTGCCGATGATCTGAACGGCGAGCAAAATGTCTCTCAAAGAAAGTCGCAAAATCAGTGGCTCAATCTCGATGTGAATATTCGTCGAATTTGGTCGTGAAGTATCCATGCTCATCTGGATAGAAAAGTCGTCGATGATCCTCAGTCGAGAGGTTTCGAACTTGTCCATACGACATAAATACATTCCAATCTGGGAAATCTGGAATGTAAGGGCATGTTGTTGTGAAAGTAGCACCTGGCGAATCCCCAAGACAATTGCTTCTGAGCTTGGGCTCAGGGGGTTGGCAATAAGAATGACTTGGGCATCGACAAGGTTCACTCGGAAAGCTACGCTCATTGCCGGTTGAGCATTTTGCTTAGCCTCTCCATTACCCACACTTGACGAACCTCGTCGCTGAGAACTCAGCGACTGTGAGCCCGTGGACTGTCGCTGCGATGGTGCCGTATTAAAGGCCACCTGCATGGAGTCCGTATCAGATTCTTCGACACTCTCCGATAGGCTTTCAGTATCGATGGGACTCGCTTCATCAGCCGTTAGCCCCTCGGTGGCGAATTTCTGGATGGCAAAGAGATAATCCAGAGCGAAAATCACTCGCGGACTGTCGATTGTCGCCATTGCGATAAGACTGCGCTCCTGGCCACCGGACATGGTTATACTGGCCATCAGTTGCTGGGCATCATTATTAGAAGAGGTCATTATTCGCCGATACTTGTTGGTCTCTCTAGGCCGGCTGTCGTAGATGGTGAACGAACGAACGAGAAGTTCTGCTTCCAATGAGCCATCGGACAACATTCTCGTCTTTACCTTTGTACCATCAAGAGAGAACCGAGAAAGACTACAGGCAACTATGTCGTTGACAGGTCCATCTTCCGGCGCCATGATGAGCTCCAGACCCACGGTATTTGCCTGGAATACAAAATCCAGTTTTGTCCACGTGTTTTGAAGAGAGCCCAGCTCTGGAGAAAGATCGACAAGAGGCTGTTTCTCGCTATATTGGTCATCGGATGGCACAGCCTTAGCGCGCTCCAACGTTTGGTCATCGACGAGTCGCTCGGCCTCCTCGTTTGCGTCACCATCGCCAGCGAACGCGGCTGGAACAGATTTGGAGATGTCCATCAAGAATTTGAGCTGATGTTGGGTCACTCGAAGCTTAATATCGGACACATTCCCTTCAACTTCCGTTTCAGGTCGCTTCCTGCCGTCCTTGTGCTCTGCGTGAATAATATGGAACCCAAGGTCAACATGGTCGATCATCTCCAATTCTTCCGATTGGTTGTCATCATAGTAGAGGTCTGATGTGAGGCGAATGTTCCTGATGCCCGCAGAGATTTTCATGGCAATGTCAGCATCTTGACCGTCGTCGAGTGGCACGAACTTATTTTGTGCGTATATTTCACCTAGGTATGCCGTGATCAGATCACGCTTGGAGCGACCAGGGACGACTGAACGGGGGAAGATGACGATGGGTGTATTAACCACAATGTCGAACTTGATCTTGCTCGGACTTTGCTGTATTTGACTCGCCCTGTTGACGGCGGCTTGTCGCGCAGCATTATACAGAGCCTGCATTTTCCCAAATTTGACTAGAAAGTCGATGATCTTTCGGAACGGCTCTTCCACGAAATTGACCCTAACGGATCCAGCTCGAAGGAATATCGAGCTGTCATATCCAGGATACGCCTTTGGGTTTCCCGAATCAAACGTTTCGTAACGAAAGTCCGCAAGATCGTCACCCTGGATAGTCACCAGCTTACGAAGGTGAGAGTCCTCTGAAACTCCGAGGTTGACATCGTCAATAAGGGAGAGGTCACCCAACTTGGCAAAGATGCGCATAGTCTTGCCGCGGAGGAAGATGCCTGCGTCTGCATGGTTGAAAGAGAGCGTTGCCAGCTTAATACCATCGTTGTTGAGAATGAGTCGAATACTCTTCAAGTCGACCTTGACTCGGATTGAGCCTGCATTTGCGTTCTGTCTCAATTCTACAAGGGCATCTCCATTCGGAACATCATTTTCAGAATCGCTGATCTCTGCGACAGTAATATGGCCATCCTGGTCGTCGTTATTGTTGTTGGTAAATGTGACGAGGATAAAGTCTAGCAGCGTGAGGAGCGTTTTCCGAGTAACAACCAAGTTGATGGTCGAGATAGCGGCAGTAACGTTGGTTTCGATCCCATCGTACTTGGACATGAACTCTGGAGACAGCTGATTCACCTTGACGAATTTGACAAGAACAAGGCTCCGGCCGGCTTGTAGGTCTTCACGGTCGCCTGAGGAGAGAATAGACTTGAACTCAGCCGGCGGGTTGTCAACAAAGTCGTCCATAGTCACAGATCCAAGGGACAGCTCAGCAGCCATGTCATAAGGCCGAGTATAGAAGGAGAGATCGAACCGCTCCGCCACTAGCTCGACAAGTAGAACATCGGGCCTGACCTTGTCCTGGTCACTGCGATAAAGCGAGCCCTTCAGAGTATCGACCTTGAAGTTGAACTCGAAGCTACGCTGCTGTATCTTGAGCTGCTGGCCATCGGCTCCATCGGAAGCATCTTCGAAATCGTCATCATCATCATCGACATCGTCTAGGATAACTGCGGTTTGGGTTTGCAGGAATGGAAAAGGAACGGACTGCCGCCGGTCGCGCTGTGACTTGCGTTGTGACTTGCGTTGTGACTTCTCAGATGTTGATACGTTGCTCAACAGCCGCGGGCGTGATAACTGTCTACTTCGAATGATTGGTGCCTGCTCCAACTCAGGTTTGCCGAACTTTGGGATGGCGACATCAATTATCTGCATCAGGTTTTTATACTTGGAGTCGGAGACAGTTGCATGTAGCATCGGTAGGTGACCCGAGACCTTCAACTTGGTGAGATTCGGTGCTTTAGGCAATATTGATGTTTCCACAACGAAATCGACATTAATCTGCTCCACCACATGCAGTTGTGACCCGCCACCTTTGTCGTCCAAATGCAACTTGGCATCCTCGATTGACGGGCCGATGAGCACCTGAGTGGAACTGAGCTTGACGATAAATTTGTCGTACATGGCTGACTCGAGCCTCTTGAAGTCATCATCATTGTATGATTGTCGTTGTTTGGCTTGGATTTCCTTCAAAGTGTCTTGGTCGACCAACTGACTGTTGACGTGGATATGACCAGCATCCACAACCAGGCACGTCGAATGCTCTGTAGTAATGCTTACCGGCACAATAATGAGCGGCGCCTGAAGATCCAGCTCAGCGTTGATGGTTTTATGCTCTTCCAGAGCGAATTCCAAGCCTGCTCGGGTCTGCTCCCGAAGGCCTTCGACTGTGGCACCAGCAGTTTCCATCAACGCAGTGATTGATTCCATGTGCCTTTCGGGTGGCCTGAAGAAATCGACAACCCCCACGACAAAGTTTGGATTCCAGACGACCTCTAAGGGTTTCAACTTGCCAACGACTGCAATATCACCTTCTCGTTCAATGGGGTTCTTTTCAATCTCGAATTCGAAGAAGGGCTCGTCAGTCTCGTTCTCAAGGTCCTTCAGAGATATTCTCTTCCTTCTCTTCGCTGTGGGGGCATCCTTGACACGGACAATCTCGGGATAGAGACTATCAGGTGTTGTGCCATCGTTGACTCTCAGACCCCCAAGGCTCATACTAGCTAGTATAGAGTCTTTCCTTTGCAGAGCTTTGGCTTTGAACACATCAAAATGCAGACTCAGGAGATCCATGGGATTGTGGTGAGGACTCTTCTTGAGGGTGAAGCTACCAGTGCTTAGTGACGTCTCAATGCACATCTGGACTGCTTCACGAGGGACATCCACAGACTCAGTCAGGGCGGCTTTTTCATCCCAGTCGATCATCTCGTAAAGCTCCTTTCGCTGCTCTTCTGTCATCTGTATGTTTTCCTCGTTCTCCTCAACTGTACCCGTTGGCTTTGAGCCCCACATCCAGGCAAGCCAGCCCTGCTGGTCTTGTTGCTGGGGTTGCCTCCTCAAGGCCAGCGCGTTCTCCTTCTTCAACTGATTGCGGGCTAATGAGCGCCAGAATCTGAGGTCCTGATAGCCAAGCTTGCACTCCAGCTTCTCAAGGTCATCGATCTCCTCAGGGGTCATCTGCTGCTGTTGCTTCTTCTTTTTGAAGAGTTCAATGTACCGCCTGCGATCATCTCGGCGCTCCTTGAAATAAGCCCAAGACCACTTGCGATTTCTGTCGTGAATTTTGCCCAGCACTGCGTTGACTGCAAATTGTAACCAGGCGCGGGGGTCTTCCTTTACTGCAATACCTTTTGGCTTCAATGCTTTATACTCCTGGTGACGAATGAAGTAATGGAAGAGGTCGACCATCATCAGCGCATCGCGATATTGGTCATCGTCCAAGACAACGCCGATCTCTTCAAACAAGAGGTTAGCTTTAAACTTGGGCACGTTAACATCGTCCGCTTTGTCAAGCTCGATCTTCGCCTGTCCATTGACAGGCTTGAGGATAAACTGATGATTTGCGGCGGATGTGCGCGCTTTGCCGACCATGCTCTTAAACTTCTCGACCATCTCTTCATGAGACATTATCTCTTGCGATGGGCTCGTAGCCTCGCGGCCAGTGCCGAATAGGTCTGTATCCGTATTCCAGTACACGGCCAGGGCTCCAAGAGTCGCCAGCTTGTGCGTAACAGTGGACGACTCTTGTATGAAGGTCGGTTTCCATTGGCCATCGGTGCTGACTGCGCTGAACTCTTCGAGTGTGAGTCCGAGGGCGAACGGGTGACCCGGGGCGGAGATGGAGTCTTCGTAGCGGATATGGATGTTCTTGACGGTAATCTGGACATTGTCGGCGATCTTGGTGGCAAGGCTCTGGGCAAAGCTCTGGTTCTTCTTTTGCTCTTCCTGGCTCATGCCTGCTCGGTTCCTTTCCTTAAGCAGCTCGGCACTTTCCAGCTTCTCCATCTTCAGTCGTTGCCTCCTGCGCTGTTCCTCCTCTTCATCGTATTCAGCCTCTTCTTTGGGACTGGCGAGTAGGTAGACATCTTCAATGAAGACTCTGACAGGCGCCCCACGGATGTTGGACCAGGGGATTATAAGTGTGAGTTCGCCCAAGTGGCCCTCTACGACGTTGATAGGAAGCTTCAGCTGGTCGAGGGCCTCACGTCGGAGCTCGAGGTTGCGAAGCTTCACATCGCCAGACCAGATGCCAACCTTGAGCTGTGTAGGGTCGAAGTTCTTGACATACATGCCCAAGAAGCGGTTGAGCAGGCCGGCGACGAGTCCTTCCAACATATTGGCGGTGTTGGTGCCGTAACCCTGGCGGGGAGAAACGAGGGTTGGAGCCGCGTTGTGAGGATCTACTGGGGGGACATTGGTGGTGACTGGAGAGTCGGGCTACGCACAGCAGCTGTGCCCGCCAGTTGCTTCTCTGTCGGTCGGTCGATTCGAACTGAAGCCGTAACTGCAATCGCAGCCGTTGTCGCTGGGCGTATGGCGTATGGCGTATGGCGGATGGCGAGGTGGAGAGATTGGGTAGAATTGGGTCTCGTGGGGTTTCGACTGCAGGAACTGGGCAGTCTGAGGAGGGGAAGAGAGGGGGGAGGCGAAAAAGTGATAACGTAAACTATTCGATACGAAGAAACGGGCGTCTTGAATCCGGTTCTAGGACGACAATTAGGTGCTTAGGCTAGAGAGGTGCGCACCGTAGGTATGATGTTGGGCATTGCAAAATTATGAGGCCTCGCGATGGCGCGCCTTACCTTACCTTAGCAGATCAATGACGGAGTTGCAATGACGTGTGACGTTCCCCATGCGCTGTACGAAGTACGTACTTTCAGAATCAAGGCAGCTTAGTACGAAGGTACGTACTATCGACAATTAGCCGGAGTTTTGACGAACATCCTGGCTCCGCGCACGTGATCATGCAACAAACACAGAGCTGGCAGATCATTGTACGGTTCATTTCTGTCATGAACAGTCACGAATACAGAAAGATGAATATTTGCTGTGATTCCAAGGCAAATTCAGTTGCTCCAGGAGTTCATGTACATTGGGGAATGGCATCATGTCAAATTATTTGGACCCAACTTACTCCGCCAATGTTCTACCCTGAGCTAATCAACCACCAACCCCGAGTTCTCAACGACTTGAAGCCTCCCATCACAAACTCGCCACAGCAGCATCAGGATTTCTTTGGTCCAACCATTGACTAAAACTACCCCGACAGTTTAGGAGTATATACTTCTTTCAGGCAAAAAAAATAATCGAGATAAAAAAAATTCTTCTTCTCGCTCCTCCTAGTCATACCTCATAGCGTAGCCATTACGTCACTATGGTCGATCATCAATCCTGCTTCATTCAAAAGCCATCATAGCGTCACAGCTTCAGGAGCTGTATGTTTCTTTCTTATCTCGTCTTATCCTCTGGCTGTTCAGTATTCATCAACATCAATTAAGTGATTGGGTTGACGAGCTTCAACTTCGATCCTCACAACTTAGACTCATACCTCTATTATTGAATCCTATAAACATCCATGATCAATGATTCGGATTCCGTTCAAGAACTCGGCTCTCTTTCAATACCAGCTCCAAGACTCTACAATCTGAGATACCATGTTTCGAGCCCCGCCGCTTTTGCTTCGCTCTGTTGCAAGGGCTTCGCGGGCAACCTTGCGTCACACTCCCTCTCTTACCCAGCAGTCATGGCGCTCATTACAGCCTTCGATCGCATTACGCCTAACCAGCAACTCCGCTCGCCGTCCTCCGGGACAGCCTATCGACGAGGAGCATGAGAGGGAAGTTGCCCAGGAGAAGCTCGAGGCACGGCCCGAAGAGGTCTCCACCACAAGCTCTGTCCGCCGCGTATTAGAGTCCACCACAGTTCACGCCGATGAGAACGTGGACATTAGAAAAGATCTTAAGCATGATATTGTGGGTTCCAAACTCATTAACGGCTACGCTGTAGTAGAAGCTAAATAATTGGAGGACGTCGTCAAAGAAATATTCCGTCTTGACACCGTCCCTCGCGAATCCCATATCCTCGGTTTATCGGGGACAGTCCCTTACCTCGCTACCTCGCTGTCAACTGTGTTCCTGGCTTGGGACTTGACAAAAGAAGTGCCTACAGGCAACGCATTCTATGATGCCATATTTGTCAACCATAATACAGCGAGATACCTACTAGACGTAATCGAACCACTTCAACTCGGATATGGGGCAGTCATCATCTCTTTTCTAGGTGCAATTCACTGGGTAAGGCTACTCTTTATATGGCTTGCATTCGAGTTAACACCTGCCATTTCCAGGGCCTTGAGTATGCAGAGAGACAGCCACAGCGCGACAGAACCCGCTTCCGCTACGGCATGGGCCTAGCTGCCTCCGTTGTTGCCTGGCCCACCCTTCTTATGCCCATCGAGTACGCTTTGACAACGCAGTTCGGTGCCTTTGTCGCCCTCTACTACGCCGATTCACGCGCTACGACTCGCGGATGGGCACCTTCATGGTATGCCAAGTATCGCTTCCTCTTGACCGCTATGGTGGGCCTCGCTATCTTCATTTCCCTAGTTGGCCATGCCAAAATCGCCCAGAATGGAGCCCTGAGCAAGCAGAGCTTGCATTCTAAAATGGCCGATTCAGGCATTGCGGATAAGCACACCAACTGGACCAAATTGGAAGCCGAGGAGAAGGAGAAGATCAGAAAAGAGAAGGAGGCTGAAAAGGCCAAGAAAGAAGCCGGGGCGAAGAAGAAAAAGGACAAGCCGAAAGGTGAAGAGAGCCAGAAAAAGGACGAAAAGACTGATAACAAGGATGAAGCCAATGAGAACAAGGGCGAAAGCAATGTAGTAAATAAGGATAAGAGCGATGGCAAAGCTGAGAACAGGGATAAAGCAAAGACCAAGAACAATGAGGATAAAGCCGATCCGGGCCAAGAGCAGGACGCGAACAACCACGGCAAGAACAAATAGAGACGGGGTATAACATATATATACAAGCGACCCTCTTCCCATCCCAGACTCAATAAATCTCATCAACCAACCCGCACACTTTACCAGCTCCAACTCCAACTCCAGCACCACTAACTACTGGCACGCCCTCCGCCAGCCTCTCCGGCTTCGCCCACATCGCCATGGAATTCAACCGCTCAACCTTGACCTTGCCAAGTGTCACGGCCAAGATCAGGTAAGTATCATGACAACTTTCTTTCCGTCAACTCGTTTGGTCAGTGTTTAGAAGCGCGCAATTTGAATGCTATTTTTTTTTCTTCTACCTTTTCCACAAATCTTGTCCCTGTGGCTGTTCTTCCTCCTGACGCCCATACCGTTCATCCCGCGTCTTTGCCTTTACCTGTGATCTGACTTCCCATGTAAAACTATGTGGAGGATACAGAGTTCGATTTTCATTGCCCACGACATCCCGCCTACTGCAAACTCTTAAAAGTGTAATTCGAATTTATGTATTTGAGCATTCTCGATAATTTTTTCTATCTCGCCTCTTGCTGTAAATGAGGTCGTAGGGTAAGTCGACTGCACTAAAGTAGAACCAGAAGGGATCATCACACATCGAGTCCCGGTGTAATAATACTCTGTAACACAGACAGGTAAATAGACCATTACTAGCATAGTTTCAAATTTGAGATTGGGAGAGATAATTAAAGTGTGATCAAAAGTGAGTATCAATTAAAATCATGTTAATAATATATCTCCATGATAACAGTCGAATGAATTGGTTGGTATAATGAAGGCTAAGCCCTGCCCAGAATAATTCCATATATCGTAACATTCGTCCATCAACCTGTATGTACCACTCACACCTGTAACGTTCCCAAGCAGTATGACCGCGTTCATATTTTCTATCAACCAAATTCACGCAAAAGGGGTATGCGTCCAACGCCTTAGAAATGCACACAATATCCCGTCAACCTCATCCATTAGGCAGAGTCGCTGAGTGTTGCTGCCTAATCATCATCATCAAAAGAACATATTGGGACACTGGGTAATAGATTCGATTATTGTGCCATGTTCATTCATCAGTAATCGTAAATCGCCAGCATCAAGGTCGGGCAAATCCCTGCTTTGCCTGCTGGTTGTTAGAGACATCACCAACTTAGACTGACCAAACGTGTGGGGGCACATACCTTCATCTGTTCAATTCTGGCCTTCAGCTGACTTGTCACTTCCGCCGCTCGTCTCCAACTCTCTACTTCGCCATTTGTCGATGGCTGCGGCAGCGACGATATAGGGCGCTCTCTAGTAGTCCTGATATCGCCGCCGTCATCGTGATGCGCGACACTTCGATAGCCTCTAGCAGGTGAGCCGCGTCCAGATGAAGTGCCACTTCCCGCGTAACGCATCTCGGGACTCAATTTGCCTCTGGGATATGCCGCTTCTCCGTTTTCTTTTTCCTCCATCAAAGTGCTCACAATGCTCATCCTATTGCGGCCACTAGGGCCGGAGATGGAGTCACGGTAGATGCCAACGTCGTCATGTGTGGGAGATGCGAGAACTGATAGCAAGACGTTAGATATGGCCCCAGGACAGATACAGCACAGCCATAAAAGTGGTCAGACTTACCAGGACTGGTCATTCCCGAGGCATTCAGCCCCTCGGCACGGCTAAGCGCTTTCTTTAAGCGCTCCAACTCACGTCTCAGCCTGTCATTCACTTGCTCAGTTGCCTCGGCGTCACTACGGGCACGGACAAGCTGCGTTTCCTTGGCCTTGATGCTCAAGACATCCCGTGTGTGATCCTCAATCAGACCCGCATTTTGATTTTTCAACTCTTGGATCTCAGACATGAATTTGCTCCGCTCTTGTCTCATCTCCTCAATTTGACGAGTCAATCGCTCGTTCGCAGCCCGCAACTCTTCCAGCTCGGCCCTCTCCACAGCGGTCAGGCCACTCGATGGAGTTGGTGACTCTGGAGGCATCTGAATTGGTGCCGGAGCAGGCTTGGCCAGCGAGCGACCGGCCAAGCCCCGAGATAGACCTCGGGGTTGTGGTGTTGGTGGTAAGGGATCGTCATCTAGCGGCATAACTGGAGGTGCCCTGCGCGGTGATGAAATTCCAGGGGCGCCGAGAGTTCGTTTCTGGGGAGCTTTGAGCCCACCCGCCTTGGGAAGTCCGAGCTTGCCTCCAGCGGCAGCAGGCTTGGATGTTGGCTGAGGAGCCAGGGGGGCCTCAACAGGAGCCGCAGAAGCGGCGGCGGGCTTTTTCATGGCGGGTTTCTTCGCGCCGAGAGGGGCCTTCTTCGCTGCGGCTGCCGGGGCCGGCTTCGGCACGGGCTTGGGCTTTTCCTTGGCCTTGACTTCTGCGGCCTCGAAATACTCCTTGATCTTGTTTCGTCGAATATCGTCGAGGCCCTCAAGTTGAGGGGTCATGGCTCGTTCACCGATGATCTTCATGACAGTTCCGAGGATTTCGGCACCACCATCACGCAGGGCGGGACTAGATTCTGACAAGAGCTTCTTCCCTGCCTCGCATATAGATGCGATTTCAGGCTTGCTTGGTACGTCGCGGGTGGTCCGAAGACAGCGAATCAGAAACTTCATGGTGCCTTCTTTTACCTGGGGGTTCTTGTTGACAAGGTATGCGAAAATGTCCTCCAGACAATCAGATAGAGATGTTGCCGAAAATGTGGCGTCGAGAGCACCCCCCAGAGCGTCTGAAACCGTAGCCTTCTTTTCCTTTAGTCGTTCCATGATGGGTTGCATAACAGTGGTCCGGTACTTGCCAAAGCTTTGGCGCAAGCCCTTCGCCAGGAGGTCGATACATTGTGCTGCTTGGGTCACAACCGCAACGTTGGCGTCCTTCATACACTTGGCGAGGCCCCTTGTGACTTCGTTGAAGTCGCCATCCTTGATTCGGGGAACGTTCAGTGCCTGGTAGAGTCCATCAACGGCCTCCTTGCGGTCCTTCCATTTTGAAGATGCGAGGAGTTCATGGAAATTGGGGGCCATCTTCTTCAACACATCTTCGGGTTCGGCCAAGGCAAAGGCATCTATTTCGCCGACCTCTTCTGGCTCTTCCTCGCCACCCTCTTCCTCCCCTTCGCCTCCAGCTAGCCCGGAGTCAACGATGGCTTGCTGAGATCGTAGCAATCGTTCCTGCTTTGGTGTACCCTCGGCCTTGATCTTTTCGAACTGTGCCTCTAAATCTGTTTGCTGCGTAGATTTTAGGTCTCCCCAGAACATGGGCTTCATCGCCTCGCGCAACCACCTGTACAGCTCCACGGCAAGGTTAGTAGCTTCAGCGCGGACGTTCTTGTCAGCGGCACCGAAAGCCTTGGGAAGAGCTTTCAGGATAGGTTTCGGGTCCACGATTTTGCAACCATAGTTGTGGACAATCTGGGTCAGGGCGTTGAGAGTAGCAGCCACATTCTTGGGAACTTTGTTGCCGAGACCAGGCAAAATTTCCTCGATGACTGGCCCGGCCACATCAAGCTCGATGTAAAGTAGCAATGCCTCCAGGGAGTTCTGCTTAATTGCGGCTCTTGTTGAAGACAGGCACTTCTCTACCATGGGCGTGATTGTAAGGCCTCGTGTCCGTAGAGCACCATCTCGACCGCCGAATTTGAGGAATGCGCATAGGGAGATGATGGCCTCCTGTTGTGCGGCGACGTTGGAATCGCTAACGGCGGACTTCCACAGGCCCGGGTCGTTTAAAAAGGGACGGAAGCATGGATCGGCTTCATCTGGGGATACGGAGAACTGTTTGGCAACATCTTCGTAGGCAGTCTTGCGAACTTTCCAATTCTACGGTTTGTCATGTCAGTGTTAGTCAGTCCTGGTAGCAGACAGGGAGATGGAGATATAGATATAGACATACCTTGTGAGTGAAGCGGTCGGGAAGTGGCAAAGAGCTAAGGTCGTCCTCTTGATCGGCCATTGCGATGGAGGAAACGGGACTGAGCTCGTATAGTTTGGGGTTTGGGCGATGCCCGCGGTAGAGATGGCTCGGTTTGCTTTTTTGTTTTCGCCGTTTGGTGAGACGGGCTATCCTGTTGATCAGCCTTCTGAACAGGTTATTGCGGCGCCGTCGCGGTTCCATATTCCATAACGCCAAAGCAAGCTCAAAGCGACACAGGCCCTGGGGAGAACGGAGGGGGATGAGTGGGCAACATACCGACGACAACGGTGTAGCTGATGCGTCCGCCAGGCGAGCTCCGGTCAGCAGTGCAGTATCCAAGCCGGCTGAGGCGACAAGGAGCAGGATGTTGCTGCAAGTGCTGGCCACTCCGCTTTCTCCTCTGCGTTGTTTGCGGCCAAGGACGTCAGGCACGAGTGCCAGCGCAGCGTGTACTTCGTATGTATGTGTAAAAAGCTGGATGTACGAAGTAGGGGGGGGAGAGACCCTCAATTTGAAATTCAATCAGGCTGCCAACAGGGCTTCCCGAGCGTGCGGAGGCGGCTGAACGCGGACCGTCTGGAGAGGATCGACCGTTTAAACCGCAACACGTCTGTCGGCAGGAAGGACAAGAAACGGCGGAGAGTCGCGAGCGAGGCGAAGGGTTTCGTTGTCTGGCCAAAAGGAGGACGGATAGTCGTGTCTTTGCGCCGCCTAGCAGCAGTTTGTTGGTGGTTAGTGGAGGGCTGCCCCATGTCAATTCGCAAAGTTAACAACGCCGTCACCTGATTGTACCCAATCAGAGGTAGCGCCAAACCAGCCATAGCGCAAGAAGATGCGGTATCTCGATGCCCAAGAGCCAGAAGAGATTTGCATGCAGATGGATATTAGCATGTAATAATACTTTGCAATTCGTTCCGTGTCATTATTGGTGGTAATTTTTTTTTGAGGCTGTGGAATTTCTGCATCTCTTTCTCTCTTTCTCTCTCTCTCTTCTTTCTGTTCCTTGTGATACACAGGCGAGCAAACAGTTACTAATGTATAGACAATAATTGTGTGTAAATCCACATGTCAGGAAGATTTCCATTGTTTTCTCCCACTACAGAGTACCGTTAGGTATCAAGAGTTTCCAGGTAGCGCCAGGTACTACTTCGTACCGACCGTTAAACCTACACCATTTGGCGGGACGGTAGATATGAGGTGGCGTATAAAGATACAACGTCTTGTGACTGAGAGCACATGAATTTGTTGAGTAGACCAAAAAAAAACACATGATAAGATAGGCATAAGCTCTTGAGGCCCTAGAAAAGTGTTATCCATGAATTTCCATGGGATTCAGACTGATTGCCCACGCCAGAAAACAAACAGATCTGCAGATGCTAATAGTGTGAACAATGACGCAAAGCGTAAACAACCGTCACCCAGGAAGCGTACCTGTACAGGTCTGACGTCCCGATGTACCAAGTACATACTACTAAAAAGTCACATGTAGATAAGATAAGCTCGGAGCTGTTCCGCCAAACTTCGTTACTCTTCCAGTCTTGACCTCTATCGCGACTCCAGTGTCACTTAGGAGCTCCACTCATTTGCACCTTTCACCAAACAGACAGACAGATGTCACTTCCAAGATCATCACGACACATCCTCTGAGGATTCCTGGCTAGGCAGCGACCATGGATGGTTCTTCACACCCATCGTTCTTCCCCTTCAGCGCCAAAGCTACCGCGGCAGACTATTCCTCCGAAGACTCTGAATCCGAAGACGAGCGTCATGTCCCTGGTCTAGATGCTGAAGACAACGACTTTGGCGATTTCAACCCCCGCAAGCGACGTCGCATCGGTGGAAATAATAAAGAAAAAGCTGCTTTAGGGATATTCGGCTCCGACAGCGAGGATGACAAGCCAGGCTCGCGCTGGAAGAGGAAGACTTTGAGGAGCAAGGGCGTGAGCTTCGTGTCAACGACTACGGCGAATGAGAAGAAGGAAGAAGATGACGAATCCGAGGGTGAGCGGCTCACGCTTGGAAACGGGCGCAAGAGCGAGGACGAAGAAGACAGCGACGACGAGGATGATGACAAACCGGCAGGACTGGGGCTCGGGAATGCGGCCATGGGACTACGATTCGAAACCAGTTCGACAGCTCGCGAGAAAAGCGCATCGCAAGACGCCCCCCCACAGCCATCATTTAAGACCATGTTCAACAGCGGTGGCGTCCTTGGCAACGGGTTCGTCCCGTCATCAGCAAAAGACCCCGTGTTGAAGGAACCACAAAATGGAAACGTGACGCCACGTAACAGGCCCCAGCCAAGTGCCTTTGGTGCGAAAGGGAAAATCAACGCCAAGTCGTTTGGCGCTCGGATGATGGCAAAGATGGGCTACGTAGAGGGCAAGGGTTTGGGCAAGGATGGCCAAGGACGAAACCTCATTGTCGATGCGAATCTTCGGCCTCAAGGTGTTGGTCTGGGTGCTGTGAAAGAAAAATCGGAGCAAGAACGCCAAGAAGAAAAGAGACAAGCCAAGTTACGAGGGGAGGTGGTCGTCGATTCTGACGAGGAGGAGGAGAAGAAACGGAAGAAGGCTAAGAGGAAGTCTCTTGGCAATGCATACAGTAGTGCTGGCAGCACTCCTATGAGGCAAAAGACCAGATTTCTAACAGCCGAGGAGATCAAGAAGACAGCGCCAGGTCTGAACATCCCGGATGCCTTCGCCCCTATTCTCGATATGACTGGTCCCGGGGGCAGGTTGCTCACCTCTACCAGTGGAATCATGACGCCTACATCTGGTGTGGCTGAGCCAAGTGAAGTTGTCGAGGCTAGAAAGCTAGCAAAGAGAGCACAGGCAGATCTGCTAGCATTCTCGGAAGAGTGGAGGAACCTCGAGGGACGGAAAACCTGGGTGAACCTAGAGCTGAAGCAGAGGGAGCAGGAAATGGAGGACTTGCGGTCCGATTTCGAGAGGCTCCAGACTTTTGCGAACCTGGCCACAGAGCAACTGGTCTCCGCAACCGAGTGGGACCAGGTCATCAGTTGTCTTCAAACAGCAGCTGGCCTCGGTTCTACAAATGCTGCTGTTGCAGATATCGCTGTTGCAGCCATCCATCCATTTCTACGGAATTCCGATTGGGACCCGATGACGGAACCCTCCCGGTTTACGTCGGATTTGAGTAAACTGTCTGGACTGTTGATGGAGTCTGGGAACGAACATCGGGCCGTTGGCAAATGGGACTCTTCTGCGGCCAATGAGGAGGGTGTATATCGAGCGCACCACAAGGCGACTACGGCTTACGAGACTATGATGTATAAGAACTGGCTGCCGCAGGTACTGACTGCAGTCCGTTCATGGGATCCATTGAATCCTGCGCCGATGCTGAGCATCATGGAAAGCTGGAAGGATCTTCTACCACCATTCGTCCGAGCTCAGCTAATGGACAATATCGCTCGAAAACTGGACACGGCAGTGTCAGATTGGAACCCGAAGAAGAAGCGGCAAAGCCATCACCTGCCGCACACATGGCTGTTCCCTTGGTTACAGTACCTGCCCCCATATCACCTCGACCCGAGCGGCACAGGTTTGGTGGCCGATGTGAAGAGAAAGTTTAGGCATCTCATTGATGCTTGGGAGTTTGAGAGAGGCGTTGTCCCTGGTCTAACGCAATGGAAGGACGTCCTCGGCGACCAATGGCGACCACTCATCATGTCCCATGTCCTGCCCTCGATGGGCAAGTATCTGCGTGCCAACTTTCGCGTTGACCCAGCCGACCAGGAGCCCTATCTCCCCATTTTGGTGGGAATTCTCAAGTGGAACCATGTGCTTGGCAACAGGATCCTGGCGGAGGTTCTAGTACAGGACATGTTCCCCATGTGGAGTGGCAAGCTGCAAGAATGGCTTGCGTTGGATGAGGCAGACCTCGGGGAGGTGGCGGACTGGTACACTTGGTGGAGAGGTGTGCTGCTGAAGGACATGGCGGAGACGAAGGCTGTTAGAATGGAGCTGGACAAGGGGCTGCGACTTGTAAATATGGTATGAGAGGGATGGCGTACTTCGTATACTACTACTACTCCATGTTTCACGTGGGCCTTTGGCCTGATAATCAACCCCCTGGCAGAAGTCGGTCTCGTTAAAGCAAGACCCTGGACTTGGCATATGTATGTCCTCTCAGGGTCTCTGCTGGGGTCAGGGAGGCTGCTTGGCACTAAACAAGGAAGGGCTGGATGACAGACAGGGCATCAAGTGCTGATGATACTACTCTATTACTCCGTACTCCGTACTCGTACGCCTGGATCTATTTGTGCTATCAGATCCATGGCCCGTAATTACTCATATGTAGGTATTCGTAGATATGTACTGCTTGCTACACATGGCCAGCAGCATGCATGGGATGGTTATTGAAGATGGACATCATCTGCCCCAGGTGGCTTAGTGCCTAGGTACTCGTAGGTACGGAGTACAGTTACAGGCATGTTCAGTGTCACAACCGCCAGCCCCTCCCGCTGTATTCACGGGCCAGGCGCCCGCTGTTTCGGGAATCAAGAGCCTGCTGACATCACTACCATCACTGTCGCGGCCCTGACTAACTCTCCTGTCCTGTCTTGTCTTGTCCTGGACTTGGACCCGACTCTCTCTCACTGACTGGCATTTCGCTTCTTCAACCGACTCGACTAAAAGCTGCCACCGCCGATTGGGCCTGACAACGGCCAGGGCGTCGAATCGACGGAAGAGGATTCCATTTCTATTTCTATTTCCATCAGAAGACGATACCATACGGTACAATACGATACTCACTCACGTCTTTGTGCAGTGCATTATCCCGTTTTCCGGCATCGGATCTTCTCTCTTTCTTTCTCTCTTTCTTTCTGTCTTTCTGCTGGAGATAGATAAGATTAGCCAACCCTCTTTATCACAACAATCAAATCAATCCCGCCTCCCCCCACATCCAACCCAACAGCAGCCCTCCTCCGCAAAGCACGGCACAGCAGGACACAGCAAAGCAGAAGCAGAAGCAGACGCAGAGGCAAAAGGCAGCGCAGAGCCTCAAAAGGCGAAAAAAACAGGGCTCTTCCTGCAGTGCCCGCGCGTCCTCCGATTCGTCGTCGTCTGGCCCCTCCCGATACCCTCGTCCCTTGTCCCTCGTCGCCCGAATCGAATCGCCTTGTCGCTTCGCTGGCCTGGTGCCCGGATGCCCGACTGTCTCTGACCTCTGACTCGCCCCGAACCCCTCGCTCCAGCAAGGCGCTCCATCAGGGCTGCTCATGACCCAGCCGCTCGCATCTCGCACCTGAGCACATCGTCATCCGTACAGCCTCTTCGCCCGCCCTCTGCAACTCACCGCCGGCGCTGTCCCTCGCCTGGCGCCGTGGCATACTCCCGCCACCATGTTCTGGCGATATGGCGGCTACGCCAACATCTCCACCATCGACACTATCCTTGACAAGCCCGACTTCACCCTCGAGGAGCTGCTCGAAGAGGCCGACTTAATCCAGGAGCTCAAGCAGCACAACGCCAAGCTCATCGAGTATCTGCGCGAAGATAAGGTGCTTGAGAGGCTGCTTGAGTACGTCGTCGCCCCGAAGCTCGAGGCCGTCGAATCCCTCGAGGAGCCCGCCGAAGACGAGTACAAGGGCAAGGTCCGACTGCTGCCCTTCTCCCGCCCCCGCGCATCGTCGCGCACCACCGATACCGCCGACGGCAGCGATGAGCAGGAGAAGAAGCGCAACCGCTATGCCCTCGTCGCCTGCGAGGTGCTGAGCTCCGACACGTGGTCGATATACGAGGCCCTCATCGAGAACCGCCAGCTGGTCCGTGACTTTTGGAACTTCCTCTCCCGTCCCGCGCCGCTGGATCCCCTGCAGGCGAGCTATTTCACAAAGGTCAATGAGTCGCTGTTTGAGAAGAAGACGGAGGAGATGATGGAGTTGCTCTGGTCATTGCCTAATGTGATCCCCGATCTGCTCAAGCATGTCGAGTGTCCTATGGTGATGGACCTGCTGCTCAAGATCATTGCTCTGGACCGCAATGAGGGTGGCCAAGGTGTAGTCGAGGTTTGTCTCCCATCTACATCCACACCCACGTTCTGGCCACGTATCTTCTAACATTCATTTTCTCTTCTCTTAGTGGCTATTCTCCAAAGACATCATCCCGACGTTACTCTCTTTCCTCAGCCCCGAGCACAGCTGGGTCGTACAGACCGCCGCTGGCGACTTCCTCAAAGCCATCATCACCATCTCTGCTAACGCTTCCCAAAACGAGCAACAATGCATCGGCCCCAATGAGCTCACCCGCCAACTGGTCTCTCAGCCATGCGTCGAGCAGCTGATCGAGTACATGCTCGGTGGCGGCAACCCTCTAACCGTTGGCGTTGGCATCGTAATTGAGGTGATTCGAAAGAACAACTCAGACTACGACCCAGACGTTGGCACAGAGGCCAACGCCATTCCCTCCAGTCGTGATCCGATCTACCTGGGTACGCTGCTGCGTCTCTTTGCCCAAAACGTACCCAAGTTCATGAACTTGATCATGAATGGGCCGGCACGGAAGCAGGGCCTCGATTCGACTTTTGGAGAAAAGCTTGAACCCCTGGGCTTCGACCGATTCAAGACCTGCGAGCTGATGGCCGAACTCCTGCACTGCAGTAACATGGGTTTGCTCAACGAGGTCGGCTCAGAGCAGCTGATTGCAGCGCGAGACTCAGAGCGTCAACGCCTACGATCTGAGGGCAAACTTAGCCCTCGGGATGACGACGCTTCGGCCGACGGCTTGACAATGCACATCACACATTCGTCCCACGATGAGGGCCGCCGTCTGGAAGTCACCAATGCCGATGATGACGGCTTTGAAGAGGTGGAGCCGACCAATGATCTGAGCGAAGATACCTCTCACGAGTTCATCAAGGCTGAGGATGACATCGCTTTGCCGCCCAACCCATCTTCGCTCCTCGAAAAGGATGAGGACGAGTTTGTGGAGGAGCCGCTTAGCTCGCCTAGGTTGACGGTCAGCGTCGACAAGCTCAACGAGCAGCACTTTGAGGAGCCTGATCTTGTGGTTGCTCCGCTCTCGCCGACTAAACTGAGACCTGAGACTCCATTGGCCGAGAAGACCACCGCTCAGGAGTCTAATGAGGCGAAGCCTACCTCGGAAGAGGTGAAGTCCATATTTGACTGTTCTAAGGTTGTCTTGGAACCGCCCAAGACTGAGGCCTCTGAGACGACTCAGACTATAGTTTCTGAGCCGTCAAAGGCCGAAACTCCCTTGTCGGCCAAGGCGGAATCATCTGAGCCAGTCAAGACAGCTGACACTTCCAAGGACGAACCGGCCCCTGTCTCAACCACATCCAGTTCCTCTCACCTCGAGGTTAAGATTGGAGTAGAAGAAATAGCTCTTGATGAGATGGGCCTATCCCCTCATCCGGAAGACACACCTGCCCCTCTATTTTCCGCACCTTTTGCCCCCGACTCAGGAGTTCAGCACCCGCCACAGGCCGTGCTTAAGGCTCTGGCCAAAGCAAGTCCAACCAGTGCAGCTGAGGCAAACCCCGAACAGGCTGCAAACGAGTCTTCGCAGCAAGTCGACGAATCCACGGCAACCGCAGGTGGGACAGTGGAGCCTGTTGTAGGGGACTACTTGAAAATGCAGTTTGTTGAGCATCGTGTTGTCCCGGCAATACTGGTAGGTTGAACACCAAGCTTTCGTTTTCCTCTTGCTAACACTAGACAGTCCTTTTTCTTTTCATACCCTTGGAACAACTTCCTTCATAATGTCGTGTATGATATTGTACAGCAAGTGTTCAATGGTCCTATGGACCGCGGCTACAACCCAACCCTCGCCGTGTCTCTGTTTGAAGCGGCCGATGTCACAACCGCCATTATCAACGGCCAGCGTGCCAGTGACGAATCCCAAGCCAAGACCAAGACTCGTATGGGATACATGGGCCATCTGACACTCATTACCGAGGAAGTTGTTAAGTTCACTGAGCGCCATCCCCCGGAGCTTCTGTCAGAAATGGTTCTTGACAAGGTCATGAGTCAGGATTGGATCAACTACGTCGAGGGTGCCCTGGCCGAGACTAGGGAAAGGGACAACGCTATTCTTGGAGGCGTTCGGCCAGAGGTAGCGCTGGGACACCGAGGAAGCATTGGTGGGAACGGACTTGGCGGTATTGGCCTGTCCAGCCTTGGAGGCAACTCTTCAGGGGGCTCCAGCGCCTTGGCAGAGGCTGGTCTGAACGGGGGGATCGAGCTGAACGAGAACGGAGGCAACGGCATTGGCCCCTTTGCGATAAATGCGGGGACTTTGATGTCTGGATTCGGAAGTAGTAGCGACGAAGAGGACGAAGAAGGCGATGGAGACGAGGAGGATGTGAATTCTGAGGTGAGTTTCGATTCTTCTGAAGAGCGTGGCGCAGAGTCTCCCGAGGCGACCATGAGTATGGCGTACTCACCGGAGGACGTTATCATGGTGTCTCCCGAACCCATTAGGTCGGATTCCCCGGATGCAATTCCCGGCTTGGACACCAATATGGACATAGGTCCACCAGGACATGATACCACGATGGACGAGCATTCATGGGGTCGGAGGCGGGAAGTACATGACGTTCAAGGACAAAAGAAGACGGTAGATTTGCCTTAGGAAGGGGATCTCAGAGACGATGACAGCCAGCTTCACAACGACAACACAGATATGGACTGTGCGCCAGGAACCTCCAGTCCGGACGTTGAGGAGCTGGAGACATTCGACAGCATTGAACTTGAATACCTCACAAAGCTACTTGCACAGGCGAGGATGTGAGACGGCTTGATGGGTATGATGGCAATGTGGGATATGATGTACTTGCTCCTCCTGTCGGAGTGATAATCTTTGTGGATAGCAATGCGCGATGAGACGGGGGATATGAATATGGAAGAGCTTTGCCCAAGGGATGATATACATCAGGAGGGCCTTGTTACGATGCCGACCTCCGGGATTCTCTGTCACTGCCAGCGCTCATTTCTTCGCGTCTACTCTACCCTTCTGAGACTCAAATGCTGATATTGTCAAATTAGTTCCGCTCCTACACTGACCCGCTCAACCAGGGATCGATGGCACCGCCATCAATTCCCCCGCCTCCGCCTCCACCACCTCCCTTGAACATTCCTCCTTCGCGAGCCAGGTTGCAGCTAGCAGCGCGGTTGGCGATGCACCAAAAGAACAACCAGCTTGCACAAGCCTCATCAGCTACGCTTCATGACGACAATGATGATGAGGACGATAACCTCGAGGACCCGTTTGGTGACGGAGAGGAGGACATTGAAGACGATTTGGATGATGAAAATAATCTCGGTCGCGGATCATGGTGGAGAGGCGTGGTAGGGAGACGAGGTGGTGCCGAGGAAGATGACTCGGATGACGATGAAGAGTTTGGAGATTTCGCTATGGCGGAGGACGAGAAGGGTGCAGATGAGGAAGCTGGGAACCCCGTGCTGCTGAAGCCTCTGCCGGTGCATCCGGCGAGCCAGAGCAGTAGGGGCTTGAGTGGCCTATGGCCGTTCGGGTCAAGAAACGACAAGGAGAGGAAGTCTGATGGCGAGAAAGAGGGCAGAAATGATGTTATTGTGCCGATTCTGGGCGAGAAGAGTGAAGGGAATGATAAGTTGGCGGTGGAAGTGAAGGAAGCCCAGCGGAGGACGAGCATCGAGGATGACGAGGAGGCGGACGTGGGGACGGAATTTGGAGCTGGGGATATTTCGAGGGATTAGATAGACGGGGAATATCGGCGTGTGTGCGTTGGGCAAGGGAGCGGTGTTGAATACACGGGGAGGAAAGGGAATCATATTGTACGGTGCTTGAGATGGTTTCTGGAATGGAATGGGATGAAATGGGATAATTGGGTCCTGTCGCATGCCACACTATATTATATACGATAGCAAAGGTGATTGTGTACGTTTACGAGGTCAAGAATTCTGGTCCTGTTTTGATTAGGGAATTTCGGTATGTTGTTGTAGATTAGTTATTGGGTTCTTTATACAGGGAATGAGATCTGTGTCCATGTATGAAGCTGGGGTTGACTGGTGATGTCGTTGTATATTTTGCTACGTTATCTGAGAAATAAGCACTATTGATACTATTTATTTATTTATTTATGGAAGTCCGAGAATAGCATCATTGGATCAGCAGACGTTGCAATCTTTATATTTAACTGCTGGTTGATTCCCGAAGATTCCCGAAGGTCCACACCAACATGCAGTATTCGTATAGAAAACAGCCGCACCCCTCCTAAGCATCGCAAGTCACATGAAGATGTCCTCTGTTTCTTCTGTTAAACTACGGAATACACTATTGTACATACGCAACTAAGGATATCGTTGCTTTTTTGTATCATCCTTACTTAGGAGTATGCTGAGTCTCGCTGTTGAGATGATTACAAGGATAGCGTATGCGCTGCTTTTGGCAGTCTATGTGGGCATTTACTTGCGAGTTGAGTCTGCTCACTTTCTCTCACTCTGGAGTGGTTCTGCTCACGCAGGGGTTGTTGTAGATAGTGGCGTGGAAGAAACAGCCACCCATACACAGGGACATTGAGCCGTTGAGTGATGCCGATGGCCCATCAAGGCAGTTGAATGAACATGGCTAGCGAAGGAGGAACGTGTTCAAAGCATCCTGCAGCGTTCAGGACATGATGCTATCACTTGGACGACTACCATCGTGCCCCTATACTCCTCCGACTTGACAATCTCTTCACCATGGACGGCGGCTTTGGAGGCGGAGTGAGCGGTTGTTGGTGAGGGAGAATAGATCATTTGTATGGACATTTTCGAAGGTTTGATCTTCCTCGGACTCTGTGTTTGTCGAGCCCATGATGAATTAATATGTAATTCCAAGCTTAGAACGGAGAGACTATGTTTGCAACATCAATGGTGGACTTGAGATGATATACCATTCACCACACAAGCCTCGCTCAACAGGACCAACCAAGACATTCCCATCATGCACTATTCATCCTTTCGATCCAGGCATCAGCATTGATCCTCCGGAGCCGGACACTTCCCATCTCTTCTTTACAGTCACCAATATTAAGGTACTCCACGATACCACCTATACCTCACTATACTTTTCTTCTTCCACAACCAGCATGTCGGCCTACTTTCCAATGATCTAAAGACTGACTCTCGGAGTCCCTTCTCGTGATCTTGTGACCATACACATTGACCCATATTGACAATAGACGCTGGCGGAGGAGGCGGAGGAGGCGGCCCGCCTGTAGGGTCCACCAAATGTGGGGGAGTTTGTTTCTGGTAAGTCAGGCGGGCCGCCTCCGCCTCCGCACTCTGCTGCATGTAAGTCCATGCAGAATTATATTTCCATTACTCCATCAAAAATGTCCCTTTTCTCCTTCTTCAAGCTACTGCCTGATTTGTAGGACCGAATGCGGCCTCTCAGCTTCTTCTGCCGCACGAATCACGGGTATTTGTGGAAGAAATGCAGCCGCGAAGTCGGGCCGCTGATCGGGTCATGATGCGTGCCCAGACTTGGGGGGAGTCGGATGAGGAGAAATGCGGGCAATGCGTATGATACGGAGTAATAGATAGAGGCGTTGGACTGAAAGTGCTCCCAAATGTGGGTATTTATGGAACAGCATCAGGTAATATATCAAGACCTTGCTTCGTCCTCCTCACTTGTCGACCAGAGAAAGCATCTTGAACCATCACACTCCAACAGGCTTATAAAGCTCTGAAAGAAACTGCCCGCAATCATGGCTACTCGCTCTATGCTCGATCGTCTCGAAGACCTTTGCAACGTTGACGTCGACGACGCCAACACAGAAGTTATCAAGAGCGTCCCATTTACACCTCACAACCGTACGTTTACAACAACACGACGCAACACTCACTATCTTCTCATCCCATGAAGGAACCGTGGCTAACTTGAAGCAGAGACTTCTAACCAAGCCATCATCACAAACGAACTCCTCAACGATGCCTCCCTCTTAAAAGACCTGGTCCAAAAATACGGCACCCAAGGCTGGGAGCGCGTCTACGACCAAGCCGTCAGTCACCCTGAATATATATATATATATATATATATACTTACCTCCTCCAGGCCGTCCACCTCTGCGCCCGCAACGTCCCCTACATCTCCGGCCGCGTCCTCGTGCAAACCTCGCTTCGCCACCTCTCCTCCCCAGACGCCATCCTCTCCCAATGCCGCTCTTTCGCACAGTCCTTCTCCGAAGCCGGAATCCAGCGCGACCGCTTCGCCATCAAACTGCCCTTCTCAGGGGCCGCTGCCTCCGCGGCAAAGGTGCTCAACGCAGAGGGCATACGAACCCTTGCGACGTCTGTGTTTTCTCTGGAGCAGGCCATTGCGGCGAGCCAGGCGAATTGCCTCTTCATTAGTCCGTACTATAACGGTAAGTCGTTGGGCTGTCTCGATTCCACTCCAGGCGAAAGTAACAAGCAATAGAAATTGCGGCGCATTTGGATCCATCCTTGCGTGTCGACTATCAAGATCCGGCTCTGGAGGTGCGTAGTACACCACTCTTGTACGGCTTAGAAGCTCAACCTGCTAATCCTTGAAAGCAGCATCCAATGTCCCCCCGGATCATCCACATGCTCGAGGCCTTCGCCAGGGCCTACAAAGAAACCGGCAAAGAGCAGCCCATCATGGTCATCGCAAGGTAGTCTCCCCCCTCCCACATGAAGATATTTACCCTCTTGGAGAGCATCCTGCTAACTCTCTTCACATTAATAGCCACTTCACTCCCGCTGAGATCATGGCCATGGCTGAGCTTGGCTGCCCACACGTCACTGTCCCAGCCCACCTCATCAAGACTCTCATGGAGACACCGGATGTCCTACCCCCCGTCGACGCGAGTCGGTATAAGACCAAGAATCGGTACGCCGAGTTCGCGACAGCCAAGCGGCTTACCAAACTGTCGAGCATCGATCCCCTCGCAGAGCCAAACTGGGACGGCAAGTTTGCCACCATGGAGACGGACTACGTGGCGGATGGAGGCGCGAAGCTGGATGAGTTTATTCAAAATGACCCGATCGCAAAAAAGAGGTTGAAGGATGTAGAGGTGTTTTTCTTGGGCATGGAAGACAAGGCAAAGATGGCCATTGAGAAAGAGATGGCTGCACAGGGCCTTATCTAGGCTGATTCAGGGACAGGGATATTGAAGAATCGAATGTATGAACATCCCACAACTATTAATACTAATCGCTCATCGCCGAGCCCGAAGCCTTGGTTGTGCCAAAGATACTCACCTTCCGATCACGAACCCGCAGTTTCCTCGCAACAGAATTCGCAATCTCAAGACCGGACTCGACGCTCGTCCCAGGCCGGGCCCAAGGCTTCAGAAGCTTCACGAGTTCCTTGTGCCAATCGTCCACATCAACCACGAGATGCCCCAGTTGCGACGAGTTTGCCGCAAGGGCAAGCACCAGAAAGCAATTCACACAGCTAACCCGCCAATATCCAGTCAGCGTAGTTCTTGCACACCCTTACATACTATACCGGACTGCGCCATGCACTCACAATTGCAATGCACTATTCGTGTATGGGGTCCTCTCCTTCAGGAGATATTCCGCCCCCTGCAGATACGCCCGACACGCCGCCAGACACCACTTGCTCTGGGAGAGGACACTCGCGGGGAGCTCTGTGCCGCCCTCTTCAAACTGCGGCGCCGTCGCATAAATAACAAACGGCCTGAAAATCCCCTGTTTGGCAGACCAGTACCGCAGACGCAGCAGACACGCCTGCTTGTTCCCCGGCGTGCTGAGAAACAGGTCCGGCTTAATGTCCGCGGGCAGCGCGTCGTACCACGTCTCAAGCTGGAAGTTGAGCTCGTTGCAGACGCGAAGGAGGGAGGCGTGTGGGTTTGGAGGTATGGACGCAGAACGGGATGACGTGAGTGAATCGAGAGCACGGCCAGCGTATATAGCGAGACTGTCGGTAAAGTAGATGGCGTGATGAATGCGATTGATCAGGGACCGGATCGATATTTCGGCCAACACGTAAAGATGCTCGAGCTTGGGGGTCATGCCGTAGTTGGGGAAGGGCATTCGGTCGACCAGGACGTCAATGCCGCTTCTAGGCTGGTGGTATTCAGCAAGGAGATCACTGGGTGTTGTAGTTAGAAGGTGTCAGAAAGACTGAAGAACAAGAGGGAGCTGGCTCACCATTCAATGATAAAGCATGCCCAGCTCAGTCGAGTAAGTTCTTGTATCTCAGCCTGGCTGGACAAGATATCCTTGCATCTACCCAAAGTCAGCGAAGACACATCATGATACGACATGGGGGGAACTCAGCACCGAATCAGCAGCTGTTGTATGCTCGTCGATGCCATATGTATCAACCTCCACGCCGTCAGCGGCTCTACCACGTATGTGAAGTACAGTGCGCATAGAATCAGCCCCCGAGAGAGCAGAATATCACCACTAAACGACACAGTCCACGAGGCGACCAGAATCCGTAGAGCCTTCTTCAACATGATATCTCCTGAATTTCCCTTCCCGCTGTGATCCACAGGATCAGACACCATCGCCCCGAGCGCAAAAATCGCAAGAAAGGTCGCTGACATGTTGTCGGAGCCTAAGCCCCGGCTCATGACATCCTCGTAGTTTGCAAGCAGGTCGTCCCGGTCAAAGAGCGGATGACACGTGTGCACCACAGCGAGAAAGCTATGGAGATAGTTGTCCGCAACAGCCCTTTCAATGACATCGTGGTCCTTCTCCCCAGTGTGAGGCAGGGGGGCCGTCATGAAGTCCATTGCCGTAGAGCGAGGCCTGCTATCCTCCACTCGGAAAATGAACTCTTCAGGATAATCACCCACTAAGCTGCGCATCTGAGGCAGCGAGAGCAGACTGCTGGTACTCGTCTGATGACCCAGGGGAATAGTAATAGGCGGCACTTCACCATCGTCTACTCCACGTCGAGAAGACCCGCCGCCATTCTGAGTGCTCAGAGCCCAAGTTGAATGCGGCATCGGGGTTTCGTCAGGCGTCAAGCTCAGGTCGTTCCTAGTTTCAGCCCGCTCGCCGAAGAAGTCGGGCAACGGAGTTGGCATCAAGCCTGTCACACCCATGCGGACGTGTGTGCCTCGACCTTCAGCGTCCTGGTCATCCCCATGCTGTTGTTTCAAAACCCCAATAGCCTCAGTATGCTCCCCAAGACGCGTCTCGATGCTTTCTAGGCGTTTGAGTATCGCTTCAGAGACGGCAGCAGAGCCAGAACTATCCCGACGATGGGTTCTATTGTTCTTGTTTCAGTCAAGAAGAAGAAGAAGAAGAAGTCAGGCAGAACGATGGCTTCCTTTCTGTCCGTTCATACGAAACATACCTTGGCGGAGGGGTTTCCCCATACACACACTCGACGTCCCTTTCTCGACAGGCAGTGCACTGAGGATGTAATCCATCACAGCGTCGCTTGCTGACAGGCCTCAATCAGCTCAACCCTACCCTGCATAGCTCGCAACTGGACTTTGCCTCTCAACTTACCGTTGTCGACAGCAACTGCACGCAACCTTCCTCTCGCTGGCATTCATTGTCTCATCGATCCGCTGTCACGGAAAGGTGGCTTGTGATGCTGTGATGCTGTGTTTCTTTCTCGGGGCATGTTTGAATGAGTTGAGTTCTGGTGAAGGCGCCCCGCAAAAAAGATATGCACTAGAGATGAGCCATCAGCTCATTAACAGCGCCTGCTCGCACCTGGCAGCCTCAAGAATCGGACTCGTGAACGAGACAATTGCGCTTTATGGTACCGAGGCATCTTGTGAAACGTCGGGTTAAATAATAAACAAAGATAAGTATCGGTGTTCAGGTATCCAACACATATATAAGGTATATTGTATCGATGCCATCCGTGGATATTCATACAAGTCTCTTGAACGAACGGCCTCACCCTTCATTCAGTCATCTCTTCCTATAAAATCAACATATGGGGTATTATAACTTATCCCGAATATCCTTTCCGAAAAATTTAATAAAAAAAAAAAAGGTCAACAGACCAAAAAATGGCGGACCAAGATGCTGCTGTGGCAAATCCCCGCCATTTAAATGCCACCCCAACTCCAATGCAATGACTCCAACGCCCAGTTTTTGAATCTTTTCTTCCACTTTATCTATCAGTTGTATGTCCCAAGACGGGGCCCAAAGTACTCTCCAGGAGCAAGCTTCAGCAGCGTACACGGCTTGCCCTCGCAACCCATGTCTGAAACTTTGTTGCCCCACCAGTGCAACTCCGTTTCGGTATATTGAAGAGAAAAGAAGATGATGATGCCTGCAAGGGCAATGCCGCAGGACCACGCTGCCGATAGGACAAAGTTATACTATTGCAAAGTGTTAGCAATCTCTTTCGGTCCATGGCATCACTCAGGAGTCATGTAATGGGACATACCTTGGACCAAAAGCCGACAAAGCGCGATTTGAGGTACACCCACGAGATGTACGCGATGGGCACAGATGGCCAGACATACGACATGTTGTACGGCGCCCACACAATGCCGCCATACATGATCGCAACAGGATGGATCTGACGTGTCCACGTCCAGTGGGGGAACTTCTTGTTCAGCGCCCAGAACAACACCACAATAAGGATTCCCATGGGGAATCCAACCAGGATCTCGCTATACTGCCCATTATATCCAAAGATCTTCTGTGGGCCAACCGTACCCCAGATCACTGATGCTGTGAAGAAGGTGTTGACACCTGGGCAGGTCAACCTGTATCGCGCGCCAGGGGTGCACACGCCGTCGATATTCCTCAATTGGAAATTCAAGACACCGACACAAATGATGGTGCTGATAAACGTGGCGATAATCTGCGCGATAAATGTCTGGCGAGGGGGGATTTTGACGTAATGGGCGAGTTTCAAGTCGTTACAGAACCACACGGCATGCGCGCAAGTCACATAGCCAAATGACTTGAAGTAGTTCATGGCTAGGGCGTTGCCGTCAACGAATGAGCCTCCAATGAACTCGGCAAGCACGTTGAGCGTAACCTCGATACCCGTCATGGCCTTGATGATGCCCACGGGGATGACGAAGACGACACAGAGCGCCAGACCATAAAAGACGACTCCAGGCGAGGTATGCGTATGCCATCCGGCAATGCCCGCAACGCCCAGCGCTATGGCCACCACCAGGCAAATCAAATACCACCACTCCGGGACTTCGGGATACGCCTGCATCAGTCGGTTGTGAATATCCAGGATACGCTCATCCTTGAGCGGGTTCTTCTTCTTGCGGAAACTGTTGAACAAGGACTTGAAGCCCATGACGATTTCATGACGGTGATATAGGAAAGCATAAGTGAGAGTGGACGTGTAGATACCAAAAAAGAACATGTAAATGACGACGTAGCCGGCACTTAAGAAAGGGGGCGAGTAGGTGCTGTACTTGGCCGAATCGAACAAGCCGCGCTCATCAACAGACCTGCTAATATTGTACAGCTTGCCGAAATGGTCGTAAACGCGGTTGCTGTTGATGGGGAGATAGCCCGTGTTGTAGATATTCTTATACCACAGGGCAAGGACAACCCAAAACGAAATGAAGACGCCGATGAATCGGTTGAGGGTACTGAAGAAGGGGACCATGAGCGGATCGGCAGAATCCCATAGCAAGATGTTCCAATCAAACGTAGGGAAGGGGTTTACGCCGAGGCCATGGCTGATGCCGGTAATGACGTTGAGGTCGCGGTTCTGAGGAGCAATCCAGCTCAGCCAGTTGAACTTGGACAAGGCAGTGAAGACGTAGTTGGGGAACCAGAACCACACAAACATGGCGCCAAACATCAAGTAGAAGAACTTGATGCGGGAGATGCGCCAGATCTTGCCCAGGGGGCCCTCGACGGCTGCGTTTGTCTCGTTGTGAAAGGCCGAGTTAAGAGCAATGGTAACGAGCGAGGCGGGCCAGACGCAGTACGAGGGGTAGACGAGGAAGCGGCGGCAGATACCAGCCATGCCGTAGCCAATAAAGTTGGTGGCCAAGGCGATGAGAAGCTGGTAGCCGACGTGCGAGGCGTATGGCTGGTTGAAGTACTGGGGCAGATACTGGACCCAGATGATGTTGTTCGTGTACGGTGTGTTGTTGGCAACGTTGGCCATGATGGTGATGAGCATGTGCTCCTTCTTCGAGAAGGGTCCCGGGTTGAGGGAGTGATAGCTGCCGAAGAGGGTGAAGCCAACGTCCGGAAGCCACCTTTCGCAAGCCTTGCCAACGGGATACGACAGCAATTGGGCGACATTGGCCATGACACGGATGGTGGGCTGACGGATGTCGAAGAGCTGGTTAATGAAGGCGAGCAGACCACTAAAGGCGAGGCCAATAATCCAGCTGCGGATCGTCGAGCACGGCGTGGTGGGATCGTCTTTATTGCTGACGACGGCGCGGACCTCGGCGTAGGGGCTGTTGCTGATGACGAGGGCGGCCTCGAGCTTCATCTCCTGGATGAGATGCTGGTGCTGTTGCGGGTGGGAGAAGACGGATTCGTTCTCGAGAAAGAACTTGATTTTATGGATAACGGACGAGGGGAAGTTGTAATCCTTTTCATGGACGCGGTAGACCCTCGTCATGATGTCGCGGACCTCTTCGAGGGTGTATTGGGAGGCCAGTTCCTGCGCCTCAAGCAGGTCGTCTTCGGTGACGTTGAGGTCATGTTCGGTCGAGGACTGGGGGGTCCAGTATTCGCGGTCGTCTTCATCGTACGAAAAGGGCTCCTACAAGAGACGAAAGCACCAGGAACTTGTCAGCGCATCGAAATGCCACGCACTGGGATCCCCGGCGGATCATCACCGCTCATTGTCGCTTGACTGCTACCGCGCGCACATCGCAATCGGGGGCGGCAAAGACACGAGAGGGGGGGATTCGCTTCCTTACCGAAGGGGATTCGGACTTGTTGACGTCAACGACTGATGGACGAGAAGAATTGGATAACACCTGAGCCGCCCCGCTCGCAGCGGCAGTCTTTTCGATTTCGACCATAGCAGAAGCAGAAGCAGAAGCATAAGCAGAGAGCGCTCGCGATGAGACACGGGATGAATCGCGCTCTCCGTTCCTCTCCCTCTCCCTCTCCGTCTCTTCGGGGACGTCGCAATGGGCGCTGAGTGAGGCTGGCTGGCTGGCTGGCTGGCTCGTGATGGCGATGGCGATGGCGATGGCGATGGCGATGGCGATGGATGACGATGTCGGCAGTTGGCTGGACCAAGCCAAGGGAGCAAGGGAGGAGGGGAGACGGGACTGGACAAGACGGGACAAGACGAGAAGAAGAGAGAGGCGCGCGAGAGAATTCAGCCCTGCCTGTGAAGATCAAAACGAGAGGCCAAAGCCGCCGGCGGGATGCGCAGTCGGCCTTTGACGGACGCAGGGACGAGGATGGCGGCTCTCTGGTAGTGGTAGTGGTAGTGGTAGTGGAAGTGATAGGATAAAGTGGTTGGTGGAGGGGATCGAGACTTTCCACATCAGAGAGGCCCGGGTTCGGGTTCTTGTCGCCTTTCGGGGCAGGCTCTAGTGCTCCATGGGAGGTCTTCTAGGCCTCTTAGGCCTCTGGGCCTCGTCTCTGGGGAGCAATTAGCCGGCCAGAGGCGCAGACCAGGTGCCGGGCACGAGACGGGTACGAGTCAGATACTTACTTGGGGGCCCTCCCGGCATCCGCGGTGGCTGCTGCTTCAGCCGACTCTTTCCACTGTGAAGTCGCCGATTCAGCGCCCTCAGCCACTCAGGGAAGAAAGTCCGCTGCTCCACCCTTGTACCTTTTTAGTTACTTCCTAACGCGGACTTCGCCGCAATAGGTTCCAAACCATCTACCTACCTTACCTTATATAAAGACGACATGGAATGCGCCTCTGCTTGACTCGACAAAATCATTGAGCAATGGATAACTAAACTCGAGATGAATGGCCCGGCTGGCATTTGCAAAAATGGACCAATATGGTGAAATGAAAGCATCGGGTTTCAAGTAAGGTTTTCTCACGGCAAAATCGGCTCTTCAGGGAATGGCAGCCGGCCAACCCATGGCTTCACACTCGCATCTGAAAAAGCAGATAGAAAAGCAGAGAAGAAGAATATGTGACCTTCAGTGGCCACAGGACAGTTCATGCTGCAGCCATAGGCCTCTAACCGCCTGTAATTGGACGCCAGGAGGTGCTAGTCGGCTACCGGCAGTGGAGGAGAGACATGGCGCAAGGATAGAGGGTCCGCTGAGTGGACTGGCAACCGGCTTAACGGCACGAAAAGCAAAGTTTGTCCTGCTTGGGCCATCACTGGTTAAAGAAGGGTTCCGAGGAGATGAGGTGTTAGGATTGACATTGTAGGATACATATATAGATAGGCGGAGGGAGAAGAAGGGAAGAGGTGGAATTCAAGAAGAAAGAATAACATGTGAAGAAGATACAAAGAAAGATGACCATTTACGAAGTACTACTAGGTAATACCTACTTCGTACATGATAGTGCTTAGAAGAGTGGATCAAGCCCGATTCCCAATACGGAGTGCATATTGGCCTGTTAAGGAACAGCCGCATCTGACACGGGAAATGCTAACAGCAACAGCCTTCCATTGGCGCGGTAATTCCGTTTCAAACAGAGTGGAGAGATATTTCCCCGAGTCATTTCTGAACGCGAACCCTTGAGCACAAAACTCAAAACCTGCACGAAGTACGGAGTACGGAGTAGGTGATGTTTCAAAGCTCTCCCGTCTGCAAGATTATTAACCAACACACAAGATCAAGTACGGAGTACTCCGTACTACTACTTTATATATATACCGTACTAATAATACTAATATTTCCGAATGAGTCTCTACAGTTGAATAACAAATACTAGTCTTCTCCATCAACAACCACCGGACAATTAGCCAACGGCCCAAAGGGGAAATATACCACCAACTTCCCCCTTTGGGCTCCCCACCCTGCCCGTCTTGGCAATACTCTCCTGGTGACGCGTTCACTACCTAAGCAAAGTGGCTTGGGAAATGATGAACAATGTTTAAGAGGTACAGAATATGTATGCAAACGGCAACACGTGACCAAGTATCCACTAACTGATACTATTGGTCTTCCACATCTACACGTATTGTTAGAATCTGCATGTTCTTAGCTTGATGGGATTTGAATAAGATCATATTGCCCCACGTCAGCAGAGCGAATATTACTGATCGGACGTGGATAAAGGAGGTTCAGTGATCACGAATGAAACCAGATGCAGCTGACTGCGTCACCACCAAACTACCCAGAAGAAGGATCGGTCATACACGGGCAACCACCTGGGGATTACATTAGCTTCAGGAACCAAGTCTCTAGATGGAGTCCTTGTGAGACCTGAGAATGTCACCAAGTAACAACTCGGACCCAGGCGAGGACAAAGAACACTTGGTGCCTATTCCCAAGTACACCACAATGCACAAATGCCGCCAGCTCAGGTCACCCAAAAGACAACTCAAGAGTTCCAAGCGCGAACCGTGTTAATCATCGAGTTTCGAGAAGTTTCTTCGTATCAGATCACCATCTCCAACAAATGTGTCGTCCCCAACGTTATTCTCTGAGGAGGGACATTTGAGCAGTGTCCATGAACCAGTCGAAAGTCTCTCGTGAGCCGAACTAGAGACTTTATCCATACGTAAAAGTGGCAAGACAGTCGTGATAACAGTCATTTCCATGTCAAATCTATACCTAGTATCAAATCCGGCACAGTCCATGGACATACAAGACTGCTTTCTGGTCCAACGCCTCGTTGTCCCTATGAGACATTGTTAGCCCATCTCCGATATGTGTTGCTTTGGCAGTCCAAGGCCATCACAGAAGAGTACTGAGGAAAACTTACCTATGGCTGGCATTGTTAACGTTGATATGTGGTGCTAAACTAGATTGTCTCCGAACCCTCGATGGCACATTTCATGGATCACCCCATAATAGCACAGTCTAGCTACATTGTTTCCTGAGTTTTGATGGACCACAACCCATTAAACTCGGGCATTATCACACACCTCATCCTTCTTAACTTTCTCATTCTTCACTTCAACGGGATGCTATTAGTGGTGGTGGTGCACTTCCTTTGGACATCATCGACGGGAATGGAAACATTCGGACTGTGGTTCAGGATAAGAAGAAAGACTGTTGGCTTTCTGCCTCTTCTTCTTTTGGCCTGTTGGGCATAATTTCAACCGCCTCTCAATAAATGGCGAACAGCTTCTACGGCGTCACCAAGTTCTTGTCCTCATCCTAGCCCTCGGGATCTATCCAAGTTGTGATACATAGCCCAGACGTAATCATTATATCAACGTTCAATCCTCTGTGGCGGTAGCACATACATCTGTTATAAATTCTTTAAATTCATTTAGGAAACAGTTCAATAGTCGTCGCAGTGCGACGTCTTGAGCATTGGCGACACCCTTCAACGACTCCTCTTCACACCTTCTACGCAATATCACAGGTGTAGTTATCTCCACCACAAGGCTATAAGTTAAGTCGTCGAAGAATTTAAATGTAGCTGTTAATTGAGCAGCGGTGGTTTCTCATGTTTCCAATGGTTCCATGTTGGCTGTTACTTGTTACTGCGGTGTCCCGGATCTGTTAGCCGCAACAGCGTGGAAGAGACAATCATCACCCATTATCACCAAGACCACTCATAATCCCACACCTAGCTGATCTTTTCTTAATCGTAATCTTTTTTGTTTCACTTTTGGTAATAGTAAATGGGTGGCTGTGAAGGGACGTGTTGCAAAAGGAGTGAGGTGAACTAGGGGCGAGACTCTCGCAATGACTATACATCCCCAAAATAAAAGGATATATTCTTGAACAGATTAATCCATCTCTCTACTTCTTCTTTACGCTTCCATAATCACCTTAATAAACGCCTTATAGTTTATCATAAACAATGACTGTCCTCCCATCGCATTTACCCTACAACCCGGTGATGAATTGCTGCTGACCCGCGCGATATGAGGTGAGAGGAAGATAGAGTTTTGCTGGTCAATCCTATTTGTCTGATGCATATGTGATTATGTGAGTGTACTTCTTAGTTTATACAATTGGTCATAACACAAGACGTTCGACGTGTTTCGACACCGAAGCCAGATAGATCACTTCCAAGGCGAGGAGGCGAGACAAGCGTTCACAACACACTTATCATGCACACGAACGACAATGCCCAAGAGACACAATGCTACGACAAGCCACCCTGTGTTATCCATAAAACACATGTAGCTTGTTGCGCATCATCCAGTTTCTAAGTCGTCACTAAGAAGGGTTGGCTGTTCAATGACTGAGAGTCGCGAACCAGATTCTTACTGACATAGACCTCTAGAGTGGACAATGCGAAACATGAATCCAACAAGGTCAAAAGTTCAATAGGTAGCTACAGAGTTTGTTGGCATTGACTTGATACTCAATGCCCAGGAAGTTGCCATGTATGAGAGCTTGCCTATGAAATATTTGCGCTGATAAGGAAGCTTCACAGTCAACTTGGACGTTAGACCATGGAATTCTATATATATATATATTTATAAAACACCTACTTTCCTGACATCTAGTTTGATTAAAAACTATAACTACATAGCCATTCAGAGTGTGGAAATGGGTTCCGGGTGGAAGTCCTTTGTGATGAGCCTCAGAACGGAGGGTTAGTTTTGCATCGAGGAACTACACCAAACAAGAATTAAGAAGTGCCACGAGAGGCTTCCTGGGTCTATTCATTATAGTTCCCGTAGATTCCCACTTCATGGTTCATAAAGATAGCCATAGTTGGAGTATAGTAAAAATTACTCTGTATATTGACCTACTACTAGTATCAATCGAGTTTATTTTATCAAGATCATTATTTTAGGGTGTACCACGTGCAACGTGCAATAGGGGAACTTGGGTGTCATACAACCATCAAAAGAATCGGAAGAGAAATTGTCCTTTACCTAGGCAGCTTGCACTTGGGTATCTTCAGCAATGGGAACTATCACAATCTTGAAGCCTTCGGACTTTGGCCCCCGCATGTCTCATATTCTCGGATCGACGGCAAGACACTAGGGGAAAGCGTTGCTTGTGAACAGAATAATGCCCTGCAAACGGCCGCAATGACCAACGGTGACAATGAGCCAGCTCAACATGCCGTTCATACCACGGAGATAGGCTGATGTTTCATCAAGAATCTTCATCCCTGTACGGAACACTACGAGTGCCACCGATAGTACTGTGTATTATTGACCGCAATTCAGTAAATCTACGAGTCGTCCGTCAGTGACACTGCCTCGATCCCACGTGTGCAGCATCTCGTATTAGCCCCTACTACCCATGCCATGACAATTATTGCACATCCCTTACGATTAGATCTTGTCATGTCGTCGCCACTGTGAATCCTTCAGCAGGTAAGAGCAGAGATCAAACTCTGTCGGTCACGCCCCCTATCCCATCCCCATGATATGAACAGGGGCATGCATGGGCGCAAAACCAAGCTTCCTGGTAGGATGGTTGCTGTATTGAGTCTGTAACGACATATGCACATAGTATACATACCCCCGTCGAGAGGGTCGGAGGACCCCTTTGCTAGAAAGACACCTCCTCATCTCGGTCGCATAACCATATCGAGTCGACGCCCCCGATCTGCCCTCTCGGCCGGATGAGGGTAAGTCACTCTGATTCGTAGTTTTATATGTATGGAGTACATATGTATGTGACTGCATACACACATGAAGGTTTACAATGGCCTCTTTGTGGTCTCTTTGTTCTTTTTTGGGGGTTTTTTTGTGCTCCGATGTAACCTTTCCATGTCATATCCCGCAAGGAACAGGGCTTGGCAAATCAGCCCTATCGAATTGCCACCACGAGGAACGCGCATGCAGGCCCTGCTGCTGGACTTCCAATTGTGGAAAGTCAATAACGCAATTGCTTTAATGTCATTCTGTTGTTCTTTTTTGGTTCTGCTTGCCCATACGAGTGCCCGGACATACGAAGCTCATAGTCCGTATACGGAGTATACGGACGGAATTTGTCGGATTCTGTGAGATGACGTGACCTCTGTCAGCTTATCTGCCGGCACGAGACGTGGCGCCTAATTCGGCGGCACTTATTTCTCAATAGTATAGGCATCTCAACTTTGCCCATTCGTAGTTATGGATAGGCCCTTGCCGGCTTGGCTTCGACAAAACCGTGTATAGTCCGGGCATGAGGGTCACAAGCACCCAAAATCCGTATCTATTCTGGAGCAGGGTGACGTTCGTCCCGTCTCTCCATCCGAAGTACCGAAGTTATTGGAGGCATGAGCAGGACACATTTTTCCGGGATCCAGCTAATCTACCGATAATCTCTCGCAGGCTTTTGGGTTCTGACAACCATCGTATGCATTTCTTCGTATTTTGGAGGGTGAGTATGGCTTCCGAGCCCTGATGAGCCACTGACAGGCCATGGATTAGTCCCTTGCCCACGCCAAGCGGATAGTCTGGATATCGTAATCCTGTCTACCGCTCCCACCGTTTTTCTCGTACAGATATTCTCCGATGTCGACAACGAATCGTCAGCAAGAATATGAATACTCCGAAGACTCACAGCGTAATTCTCCGCCGCCGTAGGGGTTTGTGATCCGCTCACCTGAGTAGTGCTTCGGTAAGCATCCACCTTGGGCGGGTCTCTCGAGTCCCCACGCTGACTGAGCTGACATCTGTGTCTGCCTACTCGTAGGTAATAAAATGATTCATAGAGTACTCGTACTCCATTCTCCATACTCTATACGTGTATACGGGCCAAAATCCGAAACTCATCTTTAATAATTCTGCTGTAACGTAACATGTCTACCTACCCAGCAACAAAACATGTGGAGCGGGAGGAGGCAAGGGTCAGGAGTACACAAATCATGCCGTAAAAACGTGACGATAGAAGTTTCTTATAGGGCTGATCGCTAAAAGGGAACCTGAGTCGAATTCGTGTGGAGTAGCACGGAGTGTTTGCGTCCTATATTCCGACAAATTATCACATCGCCTACCACTAAAGACGGGAAGCGCACATTGATACTGTTTCGGGGACTACTATGAAGTACTACTGCTTCACACAGCACGCACTATCGCGAGTGCCGGATATAGACGCCCATTAGTTTACTTCGTCCGTAATTGTGAGAGTGTCGGGCGTAGTTCGGAATAGTGTTTATGAATCATCAATAGCGTTTATCAATGCTCATCGTCTTAGTATATCGCGGCATGGAAATTCCTTTTACCCAACCCGCGCCCGCACTCTTTATCCAAGAGACATGGAATGTGTTTCAGTCTTACTAACACAAATAAGCCCCAGGTGAAGAGACGAAAAGCGACTGAGTCAGAACTTGCTTACCAAATAGATAGCCGATGTATCCTCGGTTGTTGATCGATATGAACCAACAACTATTAGGGACGGAGAAGTACGAGTATGGAGTTATGGACGGAGTACGGATGGGATGGACGGCGTCAATCTAGTAAAAAAGGGCTAGTTACTGTATCCACACCCTCTGGGCCTTGACCCTTGACTCGTTGCATGAGTGGATGGATTATCTTCCATCTTCCACAAGACTTTCTAGAAAATTTCTCGAATCCTTCCACTTCGGGGAATCCAGGGAGCATGCAGCGAGGATCCTTGGATGTACGAATTACGGAGTACCGCCGTGATTGAAAGTGAAATCCCACGAGCAGCTATTGCCGTCCGATGCATGCTTCCCGCAGTCCGATGTACGCATTATCGCCGGCAGTACGGAGTACGGAGTAGCAGGGAGGAAGCCGCATGTAACACCGTGATACTCCGAACAACCATCGTATATACTAGCAGTGGCAGTGATACGGAGTACTCATGTTGATGCTGAGGTTCCTTATAGCCGGGGTCGCCAATAAGACAGGTCCCCGCTGACGTGTGAAGACAGAGCAAAGATGTGATGCACATGCAACTCCGTACATACTACTCGTAAGCTTTTGGAGCTCAAGCGGCGCATGACTGGGCTGGAGCCACTCAATACGGCGCTGCGACGGCCGCTTTTGGACCGTTCGATTTACCCGTCATCGATTCTGGTATGTTCTTCACGAATCATTGGGGCGCTTGAAAGCCCGTCTTCTCCGCATTACCGTATTCCCACGGAACACGGAGTCTTCCGTGGCATTAGTTGGTAGTATACGAGGAGATTTTATGTTTGTATCGATCTTATTCTTAGTGATGAGGATTATCACAAATCATGACGACGGTCTTGTACGGTTGTTATTATCCAGAGAACCAACATGTTTACTATACCGGTACGGGCTAATAATGCATACAATGCCTCATCGGACTCTGCTCGGTCCACATTATTCACAGCCGCGGCGTGGCGATGCGGCCGACCCCTATGGCCGCCCGCCCTGCTGAGAGCTCCGCTGACGTTTCTTGGTCGGAAGTGAGTGGCAGAATGAAGGGAGGGTGTGCGAACAAAGCGTGTGTGTATGTGTATGTGTGTGTGCGTGTGTCTGTTGCTTCAGCCCAATGGGGCCAAGCCAAGATGTTTTGTTTCAACCCTCCTTCACCTTCACCCACAACAGACACTCCCTCCTCTCTTAGCTGACGGGAAGGTGGCGGCACATGGCCCGCCCTGCCCTGAGAGTGGAGAGAGAGGGCCTTTTTGGTTAAATTGTTTTTGCTTCTTTCGCTTGTGTCTGTGTCTCTCGGCCGCCGCAAACGCAATCTTGCTTGCCCTGCCCTATGCCCCGCCAAGACCGTGTGAAGTTCAGGGCCGGCTATTGGATGCCTGGCTATGCCGAGGAGGCAGAGAGGCATGTAGGGGTCCTGGCGTCACGGCTCGGTTGCAAGTTTACCCAGCGGTTTGGGATGATGGGCGGGGAGGTGTTGAAAGTCTGGCGTATGAAAGAGTAGGAGATGAGTACGAAGTATTATCGTATAAGCAGTTTCTTTCTGAGCTTCAGCATCGCGCTCTCTCTCTCTCTCTCTTTCTCTGGCTGCCAACCTGCCAAACCCAGCCAACACACAGCGGCATCTTATAGATTCCCGAGGGTGTATTGCCCAGGAGCTCGCTAATGTCCATTGGAAGACAAAGACTTGGCGGATTGCTGTCCACACACCATACTCGTACTGCACGACCCCGGAGGTGGCAGTGCTCAGAAATAGTAAAGGACTACTAAGACCACTACGAGTACTGCTCGTACTTACCAAGCAACCAAGTGTACAACAGCCAACCAACCCGCAACCCGGATTTCATGTGTCTGTCTTCAAACTTCTGGGGCTTTCAGCTTTGCCAAGATTTAGTTTTTTCCCCGAATGTGACGACTCACACCCGAGTAAACGGGATTGCCAACCGCATACTCCGTACTCGCTTTATGCCCCCCTCGTGCAACCCGGTCAATCCAAGGCACGGGCCCCTGCGATCTTCACTTCTGTTATAGGTACCCCAGAACTTAAAAAGACAACGGGAATGAAGATGGACTGGAATGGGGGTGGGTGAGTCGGCCGTTTCGCGCCCTCTCGCACGTTGCTTGTACATTACACGATAGGTAGCTATGAGTATGCATCGGTTCATCAATGCCGATAGACGGAAAGGAAAAGGAAAAAGAAAAAAGAAAAGGCTGACGACAGCTCTCCCAAGCAAAACGGCGGTGGCACACTGCAATCATGGCCATGTCGATCTTCAATAGCGATCCCTCTTCTCAACCCAGATCCTAGTGGAATGTCCCTGTTTCTCTTTTCTTCTGCTTAAAGCATTGTCTCTGATGAAACGAACCACCCCCTTCCCCTCGTTAAATAGGAAGAAGAGGGCTAACACAAGCCAAGCCAAGTACTCTGTACAGACCAAGCGAAACCTTCAGCCGCAGGGCACTTGCGTCCACCACCAACTTGGAAGTTGGAACAAGCCAAGGCGTAAGGTGGATTTTCCCTCTTCTGGGACATTCGCATATGTCCGAGTGCATACTTCGCGCACACACACACGCGCTTGTGATTTGGGGGGGGGTGGGATTTTGCATTATACATGGTAAGGCGTGGTATAAGGCTGGGCTGGGCTGGAGGAGGTTGAAGCCGAACGTGCATCAACAACAGCCCTACAGTTTCAAAGGCGCAAAACGCCGATACGTTAGGGAGACAGCTGCAACGCTGTACAGGTCTTTGCCGCCCACTGCTGCAGATTGAAGAAACGCCCAGTCCGATCCCGGAGGCTCTAACCTTTTATTCGTATCATTGCCCCGTAGATCTACAAAGTACGAGGAAGCAACCCCGGATCTACAAAGTACCTACTAGTGGTAATAGTAACAATAATAATAATAGTAATAATAATTTCGCTGTTGGATGGGGGTTCACGACGAGCCCCGGAACCGACATCACCCGGTCCAAGACATGCGAAGTATGTATGTATATCAGGTTTGTATTAGGATGCACTAACCATAGCAACAGACAGCGTCCCATAAAGAATACTATGTATGTACTTTGTACAAAAAGAGAAAAGAGAAGAGAGCAGTGCTCACCGCGCCGTTTGGTTCGCGACTCAGCTCCCGCACGCACGCACGCACGCACGCAAGCAAGCAAGCCGTGCGCCTGTCTGTAAGCCATTGGTTGCTATTCACCCATCCCATCCCTTCCCACACTCCTCCCGCTAGAGTTCGGTTCCCTCCCTAGGCGCGGAAGATCAGCGCAGTGCGGAATGAAACAACAGCTGACGTAGGCGTTATGGCGAGCTCGTGGGCCGTTCATTACTAAACTAAGTCCGTTCTCCATACACAGGCACCTTGATTTGCCATAGAGGGCAACGAAAGCCGTCTGCAAGCCAGATTCAGAAAAAATTTAGGAGTACTGTGTATGTTTCAGAGAGGCTTAGGCGAACAGGGTCGTCGGGGAACTTATGTGTATGCCTGTATAGTATATGTACGTCCGTACAAATGTGGATATATAATCGGGCTCGGAATCGGAATTCTGTGGGCAGACAGTGAGTGGACTGCATTTTTTTTTTCTCCTTTGACGATTATGAGTGGTCTGTCTGTTTTGATTTTTACGTGCCCCCTGATTGTCTGAAGATCAATGGTCCCTCCCGTCCCGGAACCTGTCCGCATTCCCTTGCTTCCGCGAGGGTTTTCATGTCTCTTGTTGGGTGTAGGATTAAGATCCTACGAGTAGGGTCGGCGTTGGCTCCATTCGGCAAAAAGGGTGGGCCGAAGGATGGTATGATATGAATACATATGTTGGTGATGAAGGCATTTTTAGTAGCATTGCAAAATTTGTGATCTGGCTACTCATACAGAGTAGTAATATTAATGGCACTCTGTGGTCTTTACGGAGTACGAGGTAGCATCTATACCTTACGATAGATCGTATCATCAACATTCCATAACACGGGAACAGAGTCCATGGATTTCGGGCGGAATAGATACACCCCTGTCGGTAAGGCCACTAAGGAGAATTCGGCCTCAATGCTACTCCGTACTATCAAATCCATTGACCGATGGCCCCTACTCACCTCCCTCTCCCGGCAGTTTGGGTCGTCGGAGACCCGGGGCCGGACGGGCGGGCGTACTCGTAAGAGGGAGAATGCCTAATACAAGTAAAATGCTGTTGGTAAGCCGAGCCTGTACCTATGTGAATAAGACCATTAGTACTTCGTATTCTTTGACAAATCCAAGGGAGAGACAGAACCAACAGGAGAACCGAATCAAGTGACAATCCGCTAGTAGAAGAGAAGCATGTTGGCTGTCAAGTTGTTAGTTACATACTCGTACATTTACACAGGGGGTTAAAACCAGGCACACGGCAGAAATATGGCTTGCAGAAGGGTGCGTAACATGCATGCAAGACGTTTTATTTGCGCTCCAGTCAGATTCCTCAAAGCTGCGCTCCTTCGCGGAATAGTGGGAGACTCACTGCCAAGAGTCTGTACGTGATTACTCCGTACATATGTCAGTCAAGAGTACGGATACTCCACCATAGCTTTTTTTTGCTTTTTTTTTGCTTTCCTCAAACGACTCTCGGACATATCCAGGTCCGGTATGCAGTCCGTACCCTGAGGTGGAGCTTTGTGGTTGACCCCTGGCTTCACTCATCGTTGTCGCTCATGATCAAGATGCTGCTACTACTAATACTTGGGAATAGTGCTACGCAACGCCGTCACTAGTACGAAGCAGCATCCATCGACATTGTGCTGCGCCTTGATTGCTGAAACGCCGTGTAACAAGAGCTGGAGACGGAATTCCGCTACCTACGAGTACGAGTGCTACGGCTCTCAGCTCGGTCTAAGCCAATCTCCAAGCATGTACTCTATACGAAGTACGGAGTACTTACAAGCTGAATGTTAGTACTCCGTATTTAGCCCTGAAAGCACATGGCAGAACGAACCAACTAATCAACATGCACGTTGGCTGCATCACCTTTACTAGTATTAGTATTAGTATTAGTATGAGTCAATGGCATTTGCCAAAAAGAATTGAACACAAACAAGGGTTGGAGGAAATGACAATATGCTGCCAATGCAAAGTCAATTGCTTGGCTAAGCCGCTGTGTTGGTTCCATACACGATCCTACAATCAAAATAAAATTGTTGGATGTGAGTACTCCGTACGAGTAGTAGCATGTACTTCGTACTTCGTAATACTGCTGCTCCATACAAGACCCAAGCGTCTTGGAATCATTGTACTCGTACACACGAAGAACTCTCGCAAAGACGGGCGGTTGACACGGAATTACCAACAATACGAGTAATGTAATACTAATAGAACTCCGTATGCTCCGTATGCTCCGTATGCTCCGTGAATTTGAGATGGGTCCGTCTTCTTCGGGCCTTCGGAGTAGTGAATTCGAGTTGTTCCCGACCCCGAAGGAGTACCACAGCTCACTAAGAACATCGGCCAAGGTGTACGGAGTACTCGTACCACATGCGAAGAAGTTTCAAATGTTCAAAATTCCACCGCCTGCTCCATACATACTTGGTGCATGATTAGCTAGCTATCCTTTAGTTGGCTGTCTTCAGCCCTGTGGCTGGCCCAAGGGCGCCTCAACTCTCCCACAGCCCCGTTTCTTGGCGACTGGTGTTGTGTACTTCGTACACCCTCCCACCATCATCGCCAGCTAATGTACGTACTCGTAGTACACAGCCAACTCCGTCCCTTAGGGTCCCTTGTGTGGCTCAAGCTGGCAGCCCAGAGCCCTACAGCAAGGCTGGGCTTGACAGCCTGTCGTACCCGATGCGTTACTATTACCTGATTGGATAGGTGGAGTGACCCTTTTGGCACTATGTCATCGCTATATTGACACCGCAGCGCGAACGAAGTACACTCCCAGCTATGACTTTCGTCAGGGGTACGTGTTAACACGAGTAAAAGCAACATGAGGCCGCCTTGGCGTTTTCTCCCACACTCCCATTTAACCTATTCTGTGAGCATTGATCACGATCTTGGGATTTCAGGGCGGAAGCCTATCAGCAAGGCTAATGATCCCCATGCAGGTTCCTGAGGCCATGCAGGTTCCTGAGGATCTGGAAATCTCGTGACGGTGCTTAAGCGCTAGAATGCTTGAACCTCCTTGGGAATTAAGAGAAAAAAGCACATGATGCGTCTTGCCTGCGTGGATACACACTCTTTGGCACTCCCAACAATAGTACACTACTATTACTCGTACCTAGTAGTACTCGTACTTCGTAGTAGTATCCCGATTACCTTACCTTACCCTGCAGGGCAAGCCTGGATTGGGACCTCGGATACCGGCTGCCTAGAATTATGGGCCTCCTCTCTCTGCTGGTGCTTTTTCCCCGACCTCCCATGATAATATTACTATTGATCCACATTCACTTTCATGTGGACATAGCCTCTCTTCACATCCTGCCAGAACAAAAGAAACATTCCCAGAATAATCAAGAACAATACTATTACTCCGTACCCATTCACATATTTCGCCCACTATTTTCCGCCCTGCGAGTAGGTATGGTATGTATAGCCAGTTTATCCGGCAGTTTTTTTTCTTTTCTTTTTTTCTTCTTTTTTTTTTTTTGGCAGGCGGTGGTGTCCACAGCGGGATCCAGTGGGCACGGGCTGAATGAGGCTTCAATTCTATGCGCGCGTCCTTTGCAGCCGGCCGTTCTAGGCGGGAATAGTCTATATCTGTTGGTAGGAGTAGGAATAGCAATCTGAGGCACTCCTTTATGAATCATACGAAACACACCCCATTGGGATGGGAACTTCGTCAACGAGTCGGCACGGAATAAAACAGTAGAACATCCCCAAAGATTCCATGACATGAAATCGCCGAAAACTTCTGCCTGTTACTCCACCGCCCCTCACCCGGATCAGGCTGGTGCACGACTCAAGCATCCAGGCAACAAGTATTATAGTACACCCTAAGAGATTAAGGAGAGAACCTCCACAATAGCTATCGATCGGCAGTTTACCTTATCTTGATAGGCCTATATGTACAGTGGGGAGAAGAAAGTTTCGGCAACTTTTGCAAGGCAGCTCTAGAGAAAATTTACCGAAACTTTTTGCGTGGCACTGTAGGTAGTATCCACGCCAGAACTTGGTAACCGTTATGATACCGCACAAATCAGATCATAAGCTAACATACTAAAAAGGGACGGCAAACAGAAAGGGACGTGGGTATACGGAGTACACCCTACAAGGATCAAATAGAGCCACGAAGTACATAAATACATAGAGAAGCAGATGGGGCAAGATACGACGGTATAATTCTGTTACGGGCATTTCTGGACCAATCTATTCGCTGTACCCATACATTAATGGCCGACATGCATCCTCGTATTTTCATAGCTGGAAACATAGTAGTAGTACAGAGTATACGAGCATACAATAGCATCTAGGTATTATTACTTCTATAATACTTCGTACTGACTACCGATTAATGACAGATAGGCAGGGGGCCATGCTGTATGTACCTTGAGAGATCTGCCGCTAAGTAGGCGAATGTTATTACACCACGTGACAGCGGATGCTAAACGCTTGGTTATGCCCTGCAAAATTACGTATTAATATTGTAAAAATAGGTGATGTCTGCCAATGAAAGTTGTACATACTCCGTAGTACGAAGTACATTGTGTAGTCTCGACTCTGGACGGAGCATTGTTACGTAGAGCCAGTCTTTCGGCATTGATATGCTGGTGGTTTACTGATCAGCCCCTACGGTTCTTGGCATTTGCACCCGTATTTACCCGCCAAATAGTACTGTTGGACTTTGTGTTTACTATGAAGGCAATACTACTACTCCGTTCTCCAGACTCCGTAGTACTACTACTGGTATGTGGGAGGAATACAGTATGTGGCAGATCCGACAGTGCGGTTCCTCGGCATATCGGTAGTAGAGTTCTCACTATTTCGGAGAGTACCACCGCCGCTGCAGACTAACGAATCTGACAGACCCGATGTCAACAGACGCCCTTTACCCCCACTATTGGGGTATAGTGGAGGTCTTAGGTCGTGTAAATAGGAGAGAAGTTGATGGCTTCGTACGGCGTACGGAGAGGGCGGAGTAGTAGTATTAGTATTTTCTGACTGATATTCAGGCTTCCGGGACAAGCTGATGGATTTCTGACAGCTTCTAGGCGCAGAGAGGCGTCTGAGAAATGGTCATCCATAGTATATACTACCACTATTTGATGTGTCAGACGGAGCACGGAGTACTCCGGACCAAAATACATATGTACCTACATACATACAAACTAGTACTACTTGGTGTTATCATCCACATTGCCCCCCTGCTTGCGGGGAGCTTATTTGCCAAGCATTGCATACAGATTACCAACGCCTACGTAAGGCCTAAAAGCAACAATACTCGTAATTGTACATAGGGATAGATACTAAGTGCTAGTAGTAGTAGTAATATGTATTATTCTCTTTCCATCAAGCTGTCTTCCCGTGGGGGCCGGCACTTGAGTCGAGATCTGGGGTTTAGGGAGCCAAACCAGCAAAGGGTGTACATATACTACTACCTCACATACGGAGTACTCCCTTCTATAATGTTTTTGTTATGCTTGTTTACCTACTTCGTGTTTGGCCTGGGCGCAGAAATATGTACGAGTAGTATTTAGGTTACCGGAAGGATTACATGCTTAAAGATGGGAATATTTTTTAAACCCTGGTGTCAGGTTTTTGTCTAGGTAGTTCCGATAACCCTCTCTAATCCGGGTTTGTCTACTAATACTCCGAAAAAGGGAGTGATATGCCTTCACGAAGGTGGTAGTATTGGAAATAATTAAAAAAAAAACTCGACTTTGTTTGATAGTATTCATATTATTTTATGTTAATTCTCTTTTTATTTTATTTTTAATTTCCAACTTTCATATTTATACTGTGGTCTTGTTATGACTGGCTACAAGTGTTGTTCGTCAACGAGCTCAAGCAATGGCAGCAGTCATATAATGTCAAAGAGAATTACTATTTACACACACGCATATTTCTATTTGCACACAACTTCCATTTTTGCCCTACTTAATTTTCAGCCGATTCCTCGCATCATCTACGCTAAGCCCAATTCTATATAGTAAATCATAAAGTCAAATACAAACTAGTAATTAAAATTCCTTACAGCCTTGCAACCTTACAATTTCGCCGCCCGCCAAGATCTTCCTGCGTACCAAATTTCTGAAGCTATCACCACTGAACCTCATAGCCTGTATAGCCGCTATGCTGCACCACAAGCTATACGGAGGAGCACACGGGAGGGCCGAGGCATACACAGCCGTTAAGCCAATAAATAAAAAGCAGCGATTAGGGATTTTATATAATAATTTAATAATAATATAATTGGGCGCGCTTTAATATATTTCCTATAATTGGCGCATTTTAATTTATTTATATTATCCTATTACAGTGAACCCTGGTTATAACGATTACTATATATAACAATAACCTTTCTATACCGATAAAATAACTGTATATATAGGGTTTTCCTACTAAAAGGGTTAAAAACCTTAATACTTGCAATATTATTAAAATCCTATTTAATAATATATATAAACATTGAAAATATTATTATAGCTGCCTTTTTAAATATATTAATATCGCTAGCTTTAATTACATTCTCCTTTTTTATATTATAATAGTAATATTATAATAATAATATTATAATAATAATATAATAATAATATTATAATAATAATAAATATATATTTTTTATTAATTTTATAATAATTTTTATAAAAAAGTAATATTATATTATTATTTTATAAAAGTAATAGTAATTATTATATAAAAAATACTATAAATGTTTAAATTAAAATTAAAAATAGCTTATAAAATAAACTTTATTAGAATTTAATTATAAATTTATTTAATTAATATATAGGTTAAAGAATATTAATTTATAAAATATTAAAAAGATTTAGTAAATTTTTTTTTTTAACTTTAAAAATACTTTTAAAAAATATTACTTTAAAAAAGCAGGATTTTATTTAAAAGTATTTAATAATAGCTTTAAGTATAAATTAAGTGTAGATTTATGAATATAGTATATTACCTATAAAAACCTAGTTTTAACGATAACCTTTATATACCGATAGCGCCAGTGTAACCGTGAGTATCGTTATAGACAGGGTTCACTGTAATATATAGTACTAGATTTTAGTGGCGGGGTATGGGCGGCGGGGAAAGTGGGGCAAATTTGAAAGTTGTGTGCAAATAGAAATATGCGTGTGTGTAAATAGTAATTCTCATGTCAAAACTTGTAGGATATTTCCGAAACTCAACCCGGACCGTTTCATCGATAAAGAGATCGCTTTTTTCTGTTTCATGTGAGGATAACACCCGATTCCCCCGCATTTTACTCTGTCCTCATCGGGATTGCGGGAATAAGACCCACAACTCTTGCAAATCTCCGGACGTTGGGCTTGACCTCCTGGCTCTTGATGATACCCTATACTAATCAGAAAAGCATCTCGATGGCACTTCATTCCTAATCATCTCTTTATGCGGGCAAAACAGACGAAAAGTCAGCTCGATGTTACATCCGGGCGTATCTTATACCTACCTTAATATCCTTCAGAGTTCTTACCCACTCAGCCCTGCTGTGCATAGGTATGATAGCGGTTTTGCCCGGGCCGACAAAGGCGAATATGGAAATCTGTGTCAGCAAGAGAGGCTACGTACCCAGACACCTGGGCTGACAAAGCGATTGCGTTTATACAGTCATCATGATGGCTCACTATGACAGCCGCCATTCCAACAAACCAACCAACCAGGGACGCCTTTTATTACTACACACACAAACATGGTACTACCAGCGATATGCATACGTATATGGAATACGCAAGAGCACGATGGGATTGGCGGAATTAACTTATTGAACGTCTTTGCCTCCACTTTCGCCATTACTACCAAGAAAAAAGGGCGTAATCATCACACACATACCTAGGTACATTCCCCTACACCCCTCTATTGGTCATCTTTTAACGACAAAACCCGAATCATGCTTAGCACTGAATACTTTGTATCTTGCCAAGTAAGTACGAGTCGTAGTACTCGTATATGATGACGGTAGTATACTGGTATGGGCATCTCACTAACAAGCTCCGGATTATCGCCAGCTGGCTACGGAGTTTCGGAGATGGTGTACTCCGTACTACGAAGATCCATTTTCTCGAGTAGGCAAAAACGAACAGAAAACGAAAGTCTGGGGGATTAATAAAGTGTAATGCCAAGCATTGCCAAGCATTACCAAGACATGATGAATCCGATGACAAGTGCTTTACTCGTATAACACGTATTCTATTCTTGGCATAATACTACTACAACAACAACAACGACAACAACTACTACTACTACTACTACTACTACTACTACCACTACCACCACTACTACTACTAGCTGGAGTACTCACCCCCCCTCACCATTTGCCTCGCAATATCACATCCATATGCAATGTCATCTACTATTACTACTACTATTAGGTATATCTCATTGAGGTTCTTGGCCCCAAAGGATTGAAGCGCGCGCGGGCTTAAAATGGGTCATTCTTTCATCATGGCGTCAGCCCGATCCGGTCAGCCGTGCATCTTAGGAGAGGGCGTAAGTAATGCTTACGTACCTAGCCTGGTGATAAAAATACCTACATTGACTGCTTGTAGGGCTGAAAGACGGTTTGTCGCCTGAAGTCTCTGTCTTCAGATGATATGTCTCCCGCCGTGATGTTGCTAGTGCCACTAAGGCTAGCAGAGTGGCCAGCCCTGTCTGTGCCAGCCCTGCCTGACGATCATGCATGGCTAGGCCACATAGAGTAGTTGACTAGTATTTGGCGCAGTCCTCTCGCAGCAATATATATTCTCGTGGTTTCATGATTCGGCTCCGAAAGACACCCCGCACAGATCCGACAAGGCCATGTCCGGAAAGGGTAATGTTCGCACCCAAACAGAGCCTACCTACTCCGTACTCTTTGAGGGAATTAAGCTACAGAGTACTTTCTGACCAATGATTAATAGTACTATTACCTAGGTACTGCTGCGTACTCCGTAGTATGGGCAAGAAAAGGAGGCACAAATATCGCGCGATGGAGCCTTCATCTACGGAGTATAATGAATGATCCTTAAGCCATCGCATGAGAATCAGTACTGGACACCGCGGATATGACAACCTCTAATGGATGCCATTAGCCAGCACCTGTAACAAGGCTTCCTTGTTTCAAGAGCAAACCGTTGTAAGGCTGTTGTCGAGCCGCCATTGAACGCCACCACGAGAGGGCGTTCGTTAATAGTCCTCTTCGTCAGGCTCGCCAAAGCTTTGACAGATCAACAACCAGGTAGATTTTATTGCTGACTGACTACGAGTACTCCGTAGGTATGTACCAATGTATGTACCAATGTATGGACAAGGTCGTTAGCGGCCGGACGGCTGGTGTGGAAAAGATGATCCCCTCCCCACTATGGCAACATCTCCACCTGTCAGGCTAATCAAAGTCACAGCCACGCACAATCTCCGCCCTACTAAACATCATACATACATAGGACGTTCGTACTTCGTACTGACATTCCGTACGAACGCACAAGGTGCATACAGCCTTGCAGCTGGGTCGTGCCAGCTGCGGTGGCTTTAAGCCATCAAGCCATAAAACCCCTTGTGATATCTGAGTGCTGCTGCATGTAGCGCGCGTTTCTCAGGCTGTATTTCGGAGACATTCCGCCGGTACGATAGCCGGAATTTCGTGGGACCAGGCCAGGGAGTGTTCTGTTCGCCTATCTTATCCTTGCCTTGCCTTTGTTGTTGTTCGTTGTTTTTGGCGCACATGGCATGTGGAGGTCCGCGGATATTACGGTCATTTCAGGAAATGACGTACGAGCAGTATTACCAGGCACGCACTTTATGTACTCAAAACGTTTGTTAATGACAGGCTGTCGTCACAGGTCGTAGTACTCCTAATGCTGATGGGCCAGGGCTGAAGCAGGGATGAGGGACCACAAATTAGAAAAGGCATGCATAATAGTCCACCCGAGGAGGATTCGGCCATGCCCCAATCGAGTCGGGAGGAATACATACCTACATGCGTGCCTACCCACACATTTACTCCCCGTACGTGCCGTATCGAATCAATCGTCCAGACAAGACAGGAATAGAAAGTCCAGCGACCCCGTCATCCAGGCTAGAGATGTCAGCTGTTAGTCAATCTGTCAGCTTGACAAACAGCGGTACCACATGGCGGATATCATAGCTTGCTTGCTGTTAACCAAGATCGCGGAATCGGCACCAGAGCGCGCGCGGCTGCGCACTCCCCGAGACTCCGGATCGGTGGGTGAAGAGGCTTGGGCTAACATTAGTTAACTTAGTAGAAAGTAAGAGTTGCTTGCCTGGGCGACAAGAAAGGCGAGTCGAATCACTGACATGAGGCCGTCAAATAGACGAGGAGGCGTTCGTCCGGCTCTGTGTAGCTGAAGTCGAGCGCCTTGGCACAAGGGAAGCCTTAGGGCGTGGGGTTAAGCCTTAACAGAACGGGATTTGGACGAAATCCAATGGATCACGGATATAATAACATTGTCGTCGTAAGTAATATATAGGTTTTTCTCTAGCCAGAGCCCATTGACTTGGCATTCGGGAAATATGTCATAGACCGACGGGGATTGGCGTTGGCAGGTGGGTTTAGCTTTTTGTGGTGGTGAATTGATGGATTGATGTGGACTGAAAGTGGTATGTAATAGATAATAGAAGGTAGAAGCAGTATTACGGGCACAGCATGGGCAAGTTGATGTGGAGTCGTAAGAAGTATGTATGTATGTATGTATGTATGTATGTATGTATGTATGTATGTATGTATGTATGTATGTATGTATGTATGTATGTATGTATGTATGTATGTATGTATGTATGTATGTATGTATGTATGTATGTATGTATGTATGTATGTATGTATGTATGTATGTACAGGGTATGAACGTCTACATACGAGTATGTACAAGGATAATGCGATAGGATAGGACAAACCGGTGATGCATCCCTATTTGCTTTTTCTGCGTGTTTCACCGTTGTTCGCTGGTGGGACAAGATGGGATTTTGCCATGGTATTTGCCAAGTGAACACTTTGAAGACGTACATACAAAGTACACACTACTGTGTGTAAATACGGGGGCGTATGCATGCATACATTGATTTATGTATGGCAATTGGTTTTCAGTTGTGGCCATGACTGGAGTGTCTATCTATTTATTGACGATTATATGTTGTCGGTAATACTTTCCAACAACAACATCCAGCAGTATTTGCTCGTTGGTACGAAGTACTACTACTCTACTTCGTACTCCTCCGTACTTCGTCAGGAGAACCGCCTTACTAAGGGTATTCGCGACTCGCGTTATAGATAATCGCGACATACGCCATATAGTACGCAATATATAAATAAATTAATAATCGCACAGGCCACTTATTATGTAAAAATGGCAGCTGGAAGCAAATCGATGCGAATGAGCCGATGAGGTGCTAAAAAGGCGACCCCCTCTTCAAAGTAGATATGAAGCGGCGTCAGGTCAGTGCGCCGCCGTGGCCGACGCGACAGTACCTTGAGAATGGTACAGAGTACATCCTCCGATTGCCGCCGAGTGCCACTGTGCCACTGAGCGGTACAGTGGGGGGAGGATCTGTCCTTGATGTACTCCGTACTCCGGAATCCGTACCTACGAGGACGAAGTACACAAGGGTATGTACGAGTACAGGAGAAGGGAGACAGAGGGGTGTAGGGCTCTGTACGTACCCGTAGTAGGAGTGATCATCACACTCGCAATACAATCTTTCTCCGGCTCTGAGTCCCGGCTCTTGTAACCGGCTGTTGGCCGACTGGACTGACACAGACCGATGGACTTGTTGGATAGAGGATTCTCAGAAAAACTCCCGTACTTCGTTAGTACCTAGTACTACGAGTATGTACGAGTACAAAGTACGTACTGCCATTACGGAGTACGAAGTACACAGAATAGCAATTGCCAGCCCCGCCGCGCCATGGCCAGGGGCCTGGATCCCAGGCGCTCTCCTCCAGGGCTTTCCACTCTGGCACACCCTCAGTCACGCCTCACACCCTCACACCCACTTACCCTCTAACCCCCCTCCCATGTCTGTCCAGCCCTGGGCGCTCCACCTGATGGATTCTTGAAATTCTTCTTCTTTTTCTTCTTCTGTCTGTGCACACACCCCTCCCGCGCCATACCCTACCTGTTCCAACGTGCAGCATTACGCCCACGCCCGCCCCGCCCCCTCTGGTGCCACACCGAGCCAGTGTCAGTGGCCCTACGCCGCTAACGCCCTACGACAGGCCCTTCTGGGGGTGTGGTTGCGGGTGTGGTTACAGGGCCTCCCAGCCAAGAACAATCCCTGGAGCTCTCCCTCAGACCAGATGTCTCCGCTGCCCACGCGGTGCTAATGCTGTAGCTAAAGCAGCCGCACCCGTGGCCGTTTGGGGGGAGGGGAAGGAAGCCAGTTCAACGCTGGCGCTCGTACCCAAACCGATCCTCTGGGAACGCTCCTCGCTCACACTACGAGGACTCCGTACACCTACACTCACTCCTCTCTCCTCTCCTCTCCTCTCATCCCCTCTCCTGGACCTGGACCTGGACCTGGATCTGGACCCGCGGCCAGGGAATCAGAGCGCCATGCACACGCCCCTCTGCTCGTCTCTAATAAGGCTGGTCGTGCCTCATGCTCGCGCTCTCTCGGCCCTTTAAAGACCTTTACGTGCGCTTCTCCCTCGCCTCGTCTCTCGCTGTCTATCCTCTGACGGCGTCGTCCCTCAAGATCGATCTCTACCTCCGTCTCTCTGTTTCCCGGCCGGCGGCGTCTTCGACGATCGAACGACTACACAGGAGAAACAACTGAGAAGAGAAGAAGAGAAAGAAGACGAAGAGGAAGACGAAGAGGAAGAGGGGAGCGCTGTCGGCGCTGATAACCCACCGTCATCATCCAACCAACAACTCGCCCACCACCTACGCAGCGGGCTTGCTTGAACCACGGAAAGCTGTCTTTGCAGCCACGCCCTCTGCCTGTGCTGCTGTTCTGGCCACCCTTCTATTCCCACTCCACTTCTTTCTGGCACGAGCAACAAAAAACCAACCTTATTCTTCGTTCCCAACACCTCTTCTGCTTTTACTCCGCCTACCTCTTTTATTTTTTTTATTCTTTATTTTTTTTATAACTCCTGCCTCTCGCTTACTTTATATATTACTGGGAGTGTCTATGTTCTGAAGACTTTATACCCTTGGTCTAGCGGCTTCTGTGTATCATTCGTCTTGGTTGCATGCTCTATCCCATTCGCCCTCTATTTTTTCTTCTTCTCCGTGAAGCTTCTTCTCTTTGCTTGTTTCTCTAGCTTTGCCACACATTGGCGTGTTTGTGGCTTTCGAACCGCTGGTTGACGCGAATACAACGGCATCATTATCGCCACCACGCCGAATTCCAACCTACGTCGCTTCTCGAGAAGGCAAATTCGACTCCAGCCGAGGCAATCGAAGGAGCAGACCCAGCATCTACTTCATACCGACTGTCTGTGACACTACTCGCCTTCCAGTCGGCATTTCCATGACTCGAATGGACGTATAGCTACAGCAACCCTTTCCATCATTCTGCCAATGCCCATCTTGGCCTCGCCTCTCGACACCCCAACGAGTCTCACGCATCGGTATACCAAACCACGTCGTTATGGCCTACCCGCCACAATATAGAGAGGTCCCCCCTCCCCTTCCGAGTATCATTGTACCTGGCTCCGGCTCCAATCGCTTCCGAGACCAAGGTGTTCCTTTTGCACGGAGTCCAGCCGTGTCAATACCTGGCATCGATTCGCGAGACGACGTCCCCCCTCCGCTACCGCCTCCGCGGATCCTGCCATTCGGCGACCCCCAGACACAATACCTCGAAGACATGAAGAGAGATCGAAGGGATTTCTCCCGAGGCTCATCCTTTGCCAGCGGCTCCGGCAGTATGAGCCCGTCTTGTTTGGATGATAGATCAAGCTTCAGGAGGAGGGACACAGGCAACTTTAGTGGCGATGAAGGTTACGCTAGCTATGCCTCAACTGAGAGGTTTGACTTCCCCTGCCCATGAGGATAACGCAGACTGGCCTCCACAGTGGGCTAACATTGGCATTCTAGGTCCCGCGATTCCCTCCCAGCCGAGTTCGGACTTCACCATAACAGATTCCAGTTCCAATCTGCTGCCGATCTGCATGGCGATAGCATGAAGAAGAAGCTAGATCCTATTCGGACGATGGAGAAGTCGCCTCCACGCTCCCTGCTTACTTCTTCGGTAAGCGATCTTGCGAGAAGGGCTCAGCCTGACAGCAGATTCGTTCCCACCCTCAACATGCCCTTCCAGCTTCCCATCCACAGCCGTGTTCCCTATGACCACCAACTGCGGGATTCACCCACCTTCGCTGCTGCATCACCTCGGTCGACCCCGTTCCACCACACTCCGATGGATCACCGGTCACCGGTCGATGGTGCGGACATGGATCGCTCACCACGAGGCCGGTCGAGAAGAAATAATAGTGATGATGCGTCTGCGCATGGAAGCTTTGCCGATGACATGGAGATTGAGGAGACGTCATCGCTGAGGAGGTTACACATTGATGAGCCTTATACGGGTGCAGGACAGAAGAGGCGGGCGGCTAGTCCTGCTTCGGATGACCTTGGTCTTCATACTATGACTGGCCAGACGGACGCTTTGCGTCGCCGTGATGGAGCCTCTCGTGGTTCTCCTACACCCCGTCTATCCGCCGCTCCGCTCTCGGTTCTGTCTAGCGCTCCTTCGCGGTCCAACTTTTTCTTGTCTACCATCTCCATTCCAACCTCGGCCAGCACCACTGCGAGCTCCTTCGGGCACCGCTCTCCGGGTGGAATCTCGCCAGGTGGTCCCTCTCCGACGTCATGCACGTCACCGTACAATTCGCCTGCGTCTCTGAACCCCAGCCCCAGGACCTCTGTCTCAACCAGAGCACCAATGCATGCGAGGACGGCATCTGGCGCAAGTCCCAGGAAGCTGGAAATGCAAAAGCCGGGTGGTGCCAAGTTTCAAGGGTTCTTCATGTGCGAATGTTGCCCTAAGAAGCCCAAGAAGTTTGAGACAGCTGAAGAGCTTAGGTGAGTCCAGGCCATATGTGTTTCCACCGAAAGGGGGGACATCATTTTCACAATCATATTTTTGACCAATGCTAACAACTTCCTAGCACACATGAAGCTGAGAAGCAATATGAATGCAGCTTCTGCGGTAACCGCTTCAAGAACAAAAATGAGGCCGAGCGCCATCAAAACTCACTGCACGTACGCCGCCATTCATGGTCTTGTTCAGCTCTCTCAGGCTACCATCGGGCGTTTCACGAATCGACAACTCACCCTGGCTCGGCCGATGCATGTGGCTACTGTGGCGAGGAATTTCCTCGCTCCGGGCATGGGGCTAGCGCTGGTGCCATGAATGGCGGCATTTCATTGAGGCACGCCACCGACCAGGATTGGGACGAGCGGATTCGACACCTTCAGGAGGTGCACAAGTTTCGGGAATGCAACTCTTCAAAGAAGTTTTACAGAGCTGATCACTTCCGTCAGCATCTGAAGCATAGCCACGCAGGCACCAGTGGAAAATGGACCAACATGCTGGAGAATGCATGCTTGATGGAGGAGGATCCAACACCGCGGTGAAAAAAAACACGCTCCAGAATTGAGCATGACGACCACAAGGTTACTGAACCAGCTATGGGACAACGAACATGACGATATAACGAATGGAAATATTGCATTCGCCTGGCGAAGTCAAAGACGTTCAGATGCCATACATCACGCAACAACAATAAAACGCAATACACACAACAGGGGACAATGATCTGGCGACCTGCATCTCTTTCGCATCCAAGTTTTTTGCATTATTTTTTTTTAAATGACTTGACGACAAAACATAGTTTCATACACGGCGTTTGGGTACATGGACAACCGGGTACACAGATCATTTGTGGGTTCGACTAGGGTCTCTGAGGAAGCATGCATTGGCGGCGAAGAAGGCATAACTTTTACGTTTTAAGATAATGGGCACGCGGTGCCCAGCGGAGGGAAGAAACCTATTTCTGACTGGGTTCAGAGACAACAAAAGGAAGCAATGCTGTGTGCCTTTGCTGATGATAGCGGCACGAAGGTGACGAGACTAGGCATGCTGGTTGGCTATGGGGATGGGAGGAGGGATGAGCCCTGGATTGGTCCAATGATGTTTGTGGACGTGCATTTCATACTACTACATGGACGGGCTGACCAACGGCTTCGGATCCACCGGTATCCTGTAGTCGATTATACGAAAATCAGACGCAGGTTGAGTCGGCCAAGCCGCTGGACAGTTGTCACGCTGTGCTGGGATCTTGTTAATTAATACGGTTTATCCGCTCCTGTTCTCGCTTGACTTTCGGATTGTCAGCCGGGTATTGGGATGTTACGCGGATCTAGCCGCTGGACCCTTGTCACTCTTGAGCCGCTCAACATATTGCTGGATGGATTTTTGCACGAGTCTCGATACCTTAGCCAGTTCGACAAATCACGCTAACGCCGGCAACTCCATTCGGCAAGATGCCAAAGTCCGATTTTGTCTCTTCGCAGTGTGATGGCTCTGTAGCCTTGGGAAACCCCACGATAATTTGCGAGTTCTGTCGCCACATATTAATTCAGTCCGGCTTGTATTACTTCGTACGCAGGTGGCTGATCGGCTTGGTTGGGCTGAGCTCGAGATCCCTGCGTGATGCACGGCATTGGTTGGCCCAAGCGTCGTCGTCTTGCTTTGGTGGGAGCTCAGCAAGTGTTCAGCCGGCCGTCGTATGATGATGGGTCTGGTCTGCACTAATATCTGACATACACTTGCATCAACGGCCCCGGATTGGTTGGAGATTCCATCGACTTTTAAGTGGCAAACACGAGAAGCGGCGCAAGTGTCGTTTTTGAGCTGGGGGATGTTTTCTTTCAACATGTACCTCTGCATGACTATGGGATGATGGGGCCTCCCAGGCTGACAATCCTTGTTGTACTATGTGTGGGAGGGAAGACATGAATGGAAGGGATCTATGGAATCTGGGATCACGGGGCGGAAACCAAAACACATACATGGGACAGGCTGGGTAGGATTGGAAAACTCTGAAGGCTATCAGGGCACCAAAAAAAATAGCAACATGATTGATAAGATTCATACTGTCTCTCTGTCTGTCTGTCTGTCTCACTTTTGCGTGATGGCCATCTCATCTCTGGAGACAATGCAAGTAGAACTGGCTAACGGTGATAATGTTGGACTGATGGTACCTAGGATCTTTTGGCTGACATGCGGCAACCTCGTAATCGCGAAGAAAGCGATCTCACCAATGAGAGCCGGCCCAACTCAACTGGAGGAACTAGCGTATGCAGAAACCTGCTTTCGGTAATAGGAGAATGACGGCTACTACCTTAGTATGTAGTAGGAATGGAAGTGAGTGACACTGGTGCAAGCATGCTGGTTATTGGGGCTAATTGTACTCCGTAGCGTGTGTACGAAGTACGAAGTACTACTACTCCGTATGAAGTAGCCTACATACATATAAGCGTATATGAGCGAATATGTACGTGCTATGGACAAAGAAGAATAGAGTCGAGTGCCGAGTAGAAAGGGAAAGGTGTTGGTTGGCTTACACGCAGGGAGAGTAGCTTTGGGAGACATGTCCATGCATACCTATGCGAAGTAACAGATACGTTGTACTTTTCATATTACGTGAAGTTTTAAGTAAACACGGAGTAACGATTGTATATATTGGATGGTTTGTGTTGGAGATGCTTAGATGCTTAGAGAGAGCGCGGAATTTGAAGTTGGCCGAAAGGCGCATATTAAGCCCCAACAAATCGGAACCCCCGAAAAGAGGAGAAAACAGGGAGAAGAAAGAAGAAAGTGCATAATGAGGTGATCTGCTACTAGCAGTCGTTAGTACGACTTAGCAGATGAGAAGCTTCTTGGAGAAATGACAAGGGGAGAGAGAGGCCAGCCTTACAGCAGGGCTGGAGGGTGTGGAGATGATTCAGTGAGATGATGTGGCTGGAGAGCGAATGAGTCAGAAGGGGCTGGTGAGGAGTGTGGCGGTGCAGAAGAATTGTGTGAGGGAGGGGCAAAGAAAGAAGAGTCTGAGATTGCGATGGATGTGGATGAAACTCGATGAGGTTATTGTATTTTTTTATTGTTTATATATAGTATGTATATATTTATATAGAGTGAGTAGAAGAAGAGATTCATGCCGGGAAGAGGTCAAATATAGTGTGTTGAAATGCTTTTTCAACTAGCGGATTGAAGCAAAATTTTGGAGAGAAGAGACTTTTGAGTGAGGGGTTCAACTCGCAACAAACAAACAAACAAACATCCCTCCAAACACCTCGAAGCGAAGCAACACAACTTGGACAAAAAGGGGAGACGGAATAAACTCCAAGTTTCAGTTAACCCCCCCCCCTTTCAAACTTCTTAATAAGAGCCAGCAAACATCGGCTTGCACATCCCATCGTGGCCTCTCCAACTAGCAAGGCTGCACTAGGCGGTGGTGCGGAGGATATCCGAGACGATATCCCGTCCGCTGAAGCGCAGAGGGGGCAGTTTGGCCATCAGCTGGAAATAGAGGAACACAAAGCCCTGGAGAAGAGCGTGGTGGAGATGGCCCTGAGCAGAATTGAGGGCGTGGATGAGCTCTACGTGGGGGGGTGAGTCCCAAATTCCGTGGGCTGAGAATGAGGATATCAAGAAATCAGGGCTAATGTTTGGGGTTCAAGCATTTGGGCCCTTCGCCGCTCTGACTCGCTCATTGAGAAAAACATCACGCACGTCTTGTCCCTGGTGGCGTTTAACCCGTCTGGCCTCAAGAACTTCAAAGACGAGCCGTTTTCAGAGTACGGCAAGCCGTTTCAGCACCTCCTCATCGACATTGACGACGTCGAGGATGCGGATCTCTTGGTTGAGCTGCCGAGGGCAGTCAAGTTCATCGACGAGGGACTAAGGCCCACGGGCACTGCCAGCAGCAGGGATGACGAAGCCGCTTTAGAGACGGCTGTGGAGAAGTTGGGCTTGGAAGGCAAAGATGCGCAAAAAGGAGGCGTCTTTGTGCACTGCGCCGCGGGAAAGTCACGCTCCGTGTCTGTCATCGTGGCATACCTGCTCTGGCGATATCCCAACCGCTTCGACCCAGCGTCCTCCGGTGTCATCCGCCAGTCTCGTAAGGACACGGCCTCCGAAGCGGTCACGGCGGCGCTGAAACTCATCCGTCGCACTCGCCCCATGGCCGAGCCGAACGACGGATTCATGGAACAGCTCGCGCTCTGGTGGGAAATGAGCTGTCCGGAGGACGTGGAAGCGCATCCTGCTTATCAGCGCTGGGCGTACAAGCGTGAGGTCCAGGAGCATCTCGCTGTGGGACAGGCACCCTCGCGTCTACGATTCGAAGATGAAGTTGCATCACAGAATCCTACATCGGGGTCCCCGGGGACAAATCTGCGCTGCAAAAAGTGCCGACGCACACTCGCTACTTCACCGTTCATCCTCCCGCACGATCCTCCGTCTCCGTCTCCTTCATCTCCCTCTTCCTCCTCCTCCCCAGCAGCAGCCTGTCAGCACATCTTCATCGAGCCGCTGAGTTGGATGCGCGCCGAGCTCGAAAAGAGCGAACTAAGCGGGCGTCTAACGTGTCCCAACGCTCGGTGTGGTGCCGGCGTGGGAAGATATGATTGGAAGGGCTTCCGCTGCTCGTGTGGCGGGTGGATGACGCCGGGGTTTTCGCTGCAGAGGGCGAGGGTAGATGAGGATGTGTCAGTGCCAACGAATGTCGCTAGGGGTAGTAATAATGCGCAGCAGAGTCTGGGGATACGAATGCCGCCAGGCCTGAGAGGGGGGAATCTATGAATGCAGGTTTGGTGAGAGTGCCCTGGCTGGCCCTTGGATGAGTAAGAGGGGGGGGGGGGATTTACGGACGCAGTCTAATTTCTCATTTCCGCTTTGAGGAAAGCTTCTTTATCCCAGTGCCTTGCGGCCAGACATGCCTATGTCTACTCGTATTGAGCCGTCAGTAAGGCTGTGCTGCGTGTCAGACCAACATGTAACGTCACTTCATGTACGCCTTCTACAGTAGGCATTCGTAAGGCCTTAGTAAACAGCAGCATGAGCTGTACGATTGGGTATTTGCCGCATACTACGAAGCACAAGAAGTAACTTGCACGGGAATACGGCAATGAGAATTCGGACAACGGAGACCGAGTTGGACGAACGGCCCGCATGGCGGCTCCGGACACCGACCGAAAAAGCGGGGCCGTAGAATTTCATTACGAGTGTTAGTAGTAGTAGTACTATCTACAAGAAGGTGCCGCTAGCCAGAACATTAATGAATGGTCCTCCGGACAATATCACGGTCCCGAAGCCGGGAGTGTTCTTGTCCAGGTATACTCGTAGGTAGTAGATCCTATGTGATGTTTACGTCAGAGTGAGTTGGCAGCTCCTACTCGAAGGCTCCCATCTCCTCGCCAAAAAGTGCTGGCCAGCGCCCGTAGCTTACTGCACATACGAGTAGTCGACGCATTCGCTTTACAGTCTCAAGTTGATGAGGATAATATTATATTATCCGCTTTTTTAATTTTGGTACTATTTAATCTTACTAATATTTACATTGTTTTATGTAGAGCCCTTTTCGCGGGAATGCTTTGTGCGGTACGAGAGTCCTAGTAGTAATAGTGTACTTCGTACGGAGTAGTATTATTACAGATCGGTTGGATGCGGCTGAACAAAAGACCTCGCACGCGGAATTACTTCCGCTGAGTCGGTCAAAGAATGAATAGAACGACGGGAGAAGCCCGCTGTTACACTTGGCAGCGCTATCCAGCATAGTCCCCTATTATACAAAGTGAATACATGCCTAATATGTATGCGAGATGATCCTCATACTAGTACTCCGTAGTAGTACTCCTACTCAATCCCTCGATGTGGTACAGTCCGGCCCTGGCCCCCAAGTCCATGATGATAGAACACCCAAGGATTGCCTTGCTGCCAGGATGTATCAAGATCCTGTGCGCCGTAATTCGTATGTAAATGGATACGTTTTTAGCCCCCATTGGCATGTCTCCGTATGTATGTACGTATGTATGTACAGAGTACGGAGTACAGCCTAGGAGAATCATCCGCGCACGTCTTGCTCGATTCAGATCACACCCCCGCTCAATTCCTTGGATCAGACCCAGAACCCTAGAGCCTTGATCCTTGACCATGTTTCTTCTAGAAGACCGAGCCATTCTTCTTGTTTTTAACAGGGGCGTCAGAGGTCTTCTACGTTGGCGCCATGGCGTGAATTGCACTGCACCTCTTAGTTGCCATGTTCCTCACACCCATCCCATCCCAAGGGACTAGGCTTCCACAAGGATGCATCGTGAAGCGATCGTCGATGGGGTGTATTATCAGATCATCTACGGAGTAGTACTAGTACTAGTAGTACTCCGTACGTACTCAGACTCGGGTTTGCATGGCTGAGCCGAAATCAAACCGGTGTGCCCAAGTCGGCCGCCTCAGTGGGGGGTCGATAATAGTCCATACTACATACTACTACTACTACTACTCGTAGGGCACAGACACAAGGCCGTGTTTCGCAAATACTACTATTGCTACTACTAGTAATCGGAGGCTATATCTATTCACCGAGACTACTTGTATGATGCGCAAAGTATTTGCTTGCTTGCTGCAGGACCCACTGGTCAACCAGGAGTCAAGACCTCATAAGCATTAGTGTGCAACTCGCAAACCCCATGCGATGAATCTGATGGCAGATCCAAGATGAAGATCGCAACGGCAAGGATATTATGCACAAAGATGCAAGAGTATTCGCCGGGTCACCGATTAATGCGCCGAACAAACACAGGAGTAATAAGCCGATAATGGTTGTAATATAGCAGTACTACGAGTAGTAGTACATGGAATTACCGGTAGTTTATTGAGTGGACCAACGGGTAAATACTAGTATGCTTTTAGACTTAAATTACTCCGTACATCGATAGAATCTCAGCGTCGATATCAACGTGCGACTACTCGTACTATGTATTGCCTGTCTCAACACCCTGATGGGCATTATAGTACGGAGTACGGAGTAATACGGAGTGCTAGTATTAAGAACATGGTTCTTATACTCCGTACTATCGCCATCTTAGTCGCATCAGTTGGGCTTTTCTCACCCTACCGGCGCCTTCTCGAGTCTAACATGGGGTTAATATTAGACAAACTTCCAAGGACAGGGATCCGGCTTGCCCTGAGTCATTCTCACTATAGGGCCTAGTCCGTCAATGACCCGTACTGCTGGAAAGTTGTGTAGTATTTGCTCACACAAGTGCCGAATCGTCAACGGGCCGAGTCACAATAAGGCCATATTATCATCTGCTAGCACTCTGCGCCATCGACAGCACTAAGATAACCTTGGGACTCTTTTCTCTCTCGCTAAGGCGCGGACTATAAGCTTGCAACTTTGACGCCTCTCCATCTTCGGGGGAGTGTGTATTCAGCCCTGAATTGTAAAGAGCAGCAGTATGTGATAGATAGTAGCAATTGAATAGCCAAAGGGAACACATCCCGCTGGGCGCCTGTCAATGGTGTTTGACCCTGAAGACCCCAACTCATAATAAGCAACTAGCATCATCGGCAAAAGTTGCCCCATTCGGCTCCGAGGAAGCGCGAAGAACTCCGCAAACTGATCGATATCCTCCATACTTTGCACAGCTAAACCATCTGCCAGCGCCATTAGAAGAAGACCTACTCTGATTCAATTGCAACCCATTGTTGGTTATAGGGGCGGAGACTAACTCCGAATAGACATGCTCCGACCAGCCGTCGGCTGGAAGGTCTCGCAAGATTTGGATCGGCGATCAAGGTAGGATAACAGAAACCTAGTCTTGGTGCAACGATAGCATAGTGTGTGGAAATACTCGTACATACTCCAAGAACACCAGGGTGATAGAGACACCGCTTCTTTCAGTCATGGGAGTACAAACAATAGCGTTGGTGCTTTAGGAGACAGACCGCAAATGGAAATGGCTGGTGTCACGCGCAATGTTCTGCAAGGCCACCGTGTTTCGTATCGTGATCGAAATATGCGTGACCCAGAGATACATGTAAATATCCTCTCAGCAACAGGCTAAGGCAACCACTAGTCGGGGGCGTCAAATGTGAAGGCAGCCGGACAGGGAGTTGGTTGCACAAAATTGATATTTGAAACTCGCTTAGAGAGATGATGAGATATGGTACTCCGTACTCGTAGAGCAAGCTCCGAAGGAACTCCGTTGATGAGATCCTCGCCATGAAAGCTTCAGCAGACGTAACACCAGCCTCATCAAGGCCCGGGCGGTGCGCTTGGGACGGACGGGAAATAATTGGGCTGCGAGGCTCTTTCACGGTCTCTCTTGGCCATCTCTCCTTGTCGCTTGCGCTGTAACCGCTGCTGATAGAACGTACTGTGTACTCATGTTAGCAGGTGATGTGACAGAGAGATGTTGTTTGCTCACCTCTTTAGTTCAAAGACACGAGGCTCTTCTTCCTTTGAGGGCTCATCGTCCTCTTTCTTCTGCTGGATTTTAGCATTCACACGAATAGAGTTGCAGGTTCCAATATGACTGCGTATTGACATACCTCTTCACTCGACTTTTCGTCCTCGTCCTTCTTGTCTTTATCCTTATCCTTGTCTTTGTCTTTATCCTTTCCTTTGTCCTTTTTCTTGGCTTCTTTCTCCTGGGCCTCTTTCTCTTTCTCCTTCTTCTTGCGCTGCCTCTCTTCGTACTCCTTCATCAGCTTCTCCTTCTCCTCGGCCAACTCCCTCTCGCGCTTCGCCTTGATCGCATCTTCATCGATCTTGGGAGTACAGAAGTAGCGGTCCTTCAGATGGACAGGACAGATGTAGAAGAAGTCCTAGTCTCCTGTGAGCCCCTGATCAAAGGATATTAAGACTATGGATCTGAGCTAGGCACCTTTTTGTCTGGTGTGATGAGGACTGATGTGCTGGGCTTGTAGCATACATCACAGGCCTTGGCTGAGGATTCAGCGACTTTGCGGTGGGTGTAAATGTTTGGAAATGGTGCCGACATTTGAACCACACTGTTTATTCGTCTGTCTTTTTTTTCTATAATTGCGGTGAATCGAGTGAAGCGAATTGAAATATCACAGCCTCTTTGGTAGTCGTGTTTGAACACTGTCCGTCTGTTGTCCTCATCCTAAGACAGTGGGGGATATTCATTGATGACTAAGCGTCCTGGACGTAGGCTGAGGCTGAGGCTGAGAAGGTCGCGTCTCTCAAGGCGCCAGCCAAATTGCCCTTGACTTCGTAGCAAACATCAAATCCACCTCTACTCTCGCATTCGGTGCCAAAATGGCTGAAAAACTCGACTCGCAGAGGATAGACGCTGTCTTCCAATCGCGGCCAGACATCATTGCCGGAATCAAAAGAGCTGCCGGTATGTTTTGCACCCCTGAGCAACTGTATTCACATTCACACAAGGGTATGCCTCAGCCAACTAACCTGCGATGCAGATTCGCCAGGGAGAATTGCACTATTCAACGAAATCACCAGTCACGTCTACGAGCAACTACACGAGAATGGAGAGCCGGCGCAGAAGAGGAGAAAGCTCGGTTCAGACCAGCAGCTCAACGGGAGCTCAAATGGCGAGGTGGCAGTGTCAAACGCGGCCGACGAGGCTGTTCTCCTAGAGATCAAGGAGATCTCAGTATCGATTCCGTTGAGGAAGAAGTTGGAACTCTGCTTCACGGCAAACCACCTCTACGCCAGGGCTCCCGGAACGACAGCCCCCCTTCCAACCATCAGCTATGCCTGGAGAGACATTGGTTGGTGATTTTCAGTGCAGAAGTATCAATTGGCTTCAGCTGACATTTAGCAGAGTACGCTTTCTACCTCCCAGTCCCAGACAAGGCCCAGGTGCAGCACAATTACGTCCTCTTCCCCAGGGGGACATGTTTACCCTCCAAAGCGAACCCTCCAACCGTCGAACCACTCGTCTTCACTGTTCCCTCAACAGCACCAAAGCAGGGTACGGTAGGTGGGAGTGAAGCCGGAACCGCTGCGGCGGTCTCAGATACATATAAATCTCTATTTCACTGGGCTCTAGAGAGGCGTTTCAAAGCCACTGGAAATTCTGTTGAGATTGTCTCCGCGGATCCAAACAAGTTCCACAGCATGGTTCGTCAACCTCACCGACCGAACGAGAAGGCGGTGCATGTGAGCGGCTTCAGGGGGTCCAAGGATGGATCGCTGTTCTTCCTTGAGAACGGAATCCTTTGGGGTTTCAAGAAGCCACTCATCTTCATTCCCGTCAGCCGAATTGCCGCGATTAGTTACACGAACATCCTCCAGATCACATTCAACATGGTGGTGGAAGTCTTTTCAGGAGACGATGACGCAACAGAGGAACTTGAGTTTGGCATGCTAGACCAGCAAGACTACGCGGGCATTGATAATTATGTCAAGATGAACCGGCTACAAGATCGAAGCATGGCGGAACAGAGGAAAGCGAAGCTACAGTTGGCCGAAAACAAGGGGCCTAAGAAGAATGCTGATGGAGCAGAAAATGGTGATGGTGATGCCGCCACCGCCGCCGCCAATGGCGAGGCAGATGATATGACAGAGTTGGAGCGTGCACAGCTCGAGGTAGAACAGCAATTACAAGATGATGAAGATGAAGACGAGGAAGACTACGATCCAGGCAGCGAGGGCGAGAGCGAGGGGTCAGGCTCTTCGAGCGACGAGGATGACGATGACGATGACGATGATGATGACGGCGACGAGGAGTTGGAAGAAGGCGAAGGGGAGGAAGATGAAGAAGAGGGTGGGGAGGATGACGGCGAAGAAGATGATGTCAAGGCCGAGGCAGAGGAAGTCCAGAAGCCCGCTGCCCCAGTGAAGAGGGAACGGGTCAAAAAGGAGCAGGTCAAAAAGGAGCAGGTCAAAAAGGAAGCCCCTGGTGTGCCTGTTCGCTCCGGTTGGGCTACTTTCAACTCACGCCCATCAGACGATGTCGACATGGATGACAAGTTTGATGTTGTGGGGTGAGACAAGCCAGGACGCCGTGCTTCAGTTCCGTGTATGAGTAATAGTAGTAGTAGTAGTAGTAGTAGTATGCTCTGGAGGAGTTAGTTACTACTACTAATGGGAAATAAACCATGCTTACTTAGCCTTGTCTAGCCCTACGAGCATTATCTGACCTCATAGCGTTTTTTGTAGTGCTTGTTTAAGCAACGAGCTGTAAGGCGTCATATGATGGTTCATTTGGGACCGTTCAGCCGTTCTTTGTCCATCAACTAGTAGTAGTAGTATCTGTTTCCTGGGTAAAAACCGCCTGGGTCCCTTTAGCACCAGTCTATCTGACACACTATCATGAAGTCAGCTCATTTTAGTCTAGCCAAGCACAAATCTCTCCCCATATGACCAGTAGTAAGAGCTGAGTAAGATCCGGTTCTCCAGTCATACACGTACATACCCTGCGAATCCCCACCTGAGAAGCCGTTCTGAAGGCCAGAACTGTCTGCTCGACGGAGAAATAGTAATGGAGCAGCCTTGTGTGGTTGGTACAATACGAGGCCTTTTCCCACTTTATAAACAGCCACTAAACGACCGACTGATAGGAAAAACACGCCACTATCACCACTTATTACTATTGAAACGGTTTACACAGGGCTGTCTGAGCAAACACCCAAGGGGAGTATGGCATAATAGTAGTATTCGTCCACAATATCACCGAACACGCCTCCGAGCACATTGACCCAGCCCTATGCTTTTTTTCCTTTAGTCTTTTTTTTTTCTCCCTCTGCCGTCTGCCGATCGTTGCGTATGTTACGAAATACTTATGGTTGCAGTAATGATCATCGTTATGGCCATGTTATGCTTAAAACCTGCCTATACTAGCAAGAGAGGCGGCGGTAAAGACCCCCAAATCCAGCATAGCCGTCGGCTATAATCATCTTTTTCGATTTGTCGAGTCGAGTCCAGTCGTGTCCGAAAATAGCCTTGAGCGAGGGTTCTTCCGTCAGTGGCAGTTGAAGCGGAAGGGCGCGCTCAATTTGCAGCCCATGCATGTCGATCAAGTCTGGAGGGTCCAATAGCCTTGTGGCTGGGGTTTCCCTTTTCATTTTTTTCATATTTTTTCTTTCTTCTTCTTCTCTCTTCATCCATGGCCATGGCATGGCCAGGAGGGGGGTGTATCTTTGATCACTGCATGCATGTTTTTCCGAGAGTGATCTCAAGTCCGGAGTCTCCGTCTTATATACTACGACTATGTATGCACATAAGCTGTAGTTGTGTGGAATCAGATGAGTCGATGGGCGGGCCAAATCTCGTATCCGGCAGATCTGCCGCAAACCAATATGACAGCAGCCATGGCGTCTGCTTTCATGTCGAACCACCCATGTCTACGAGTACGGAGTATGGATCTACATAATAAGCATGTACTAATCCTTGCGGAATGCAGAACCCCCAAATTATTCCGTCTCCATTTGAGAACGGGGCCATATGTGGGATAGTATTATAGTCGGAAATATCTCCTCCGAAGAATCCCGCCTCTTTACTCCTACTAGCATACCTAAAACAATGTTGTCTCTGAGAGAGGACGCATTAATATACAAGCATCCTCCGGCTTCTAGACCGCCAAGCGCTTACAACGGGAATACGAATCCCCATAAATCAAAACACCTTATCCCTGCTTTACGTACCGTTATGAGGTACTCGTACGAGTAGTAGTTGACGAAGAAAAGTAGTTATCTATGGCCAGACTGTTGGCTTGGGTGTGGCCTTATTAAGAAAATCTATGCATCGCAGCGGAATGACCATTGGAGGAACTTGGGACACGGCAAATCTGTGTGATTACTAGGGTATGCCGAGGGCGTGTACATGCATTGCCCAGAAGGATCTCTTCTACGGATCCATCGGCACATGCCAGCTAGGTAGTATCTCGATAGGAAACAACCCGGCATACGAGTGGTTCTAAACACCCTCGTGTCCATATGCCCTCGTGCCCTGCGTGTACTATCAAGATTTGCCATACTGGTGGATAGCTTGCGTCAGTGACGACGGTACGGAGTGCTGGGGGTGAGCGAGGTGATATCGTATACGTTCGCATACAAGACCAAAACGGGGAGGGGAGGGGAGGGGGGGGTATAAATACGGGAACAGCTACGCCCGTTCTGTTGAGTTGGTGATAGTTCACATGTTCATGCATTTGATAGTATTGTGATTTGTTGAGTCGTAATTCGGAAGTCGGCGAGCCAATCCCGTGTAAGTAATGGAGTCTTGCAGTATAGTATATCCACCAAACCATTTTGCTGGACATTTGACATGTGAATAGCCCGGGGGGAAGACGAATTCGAACAAGGTGTCTCCTTTTGGTCTTCAGGAAGTCATCACATATGGGAGTCGTTGGCTATGCCTGTTTCTTATATCAGGACAGGATTGCTCTATGAGAGCTTCTGACAAAGAAGACAAAGGTATACGAATGAGTCATGCTATTCACAAAGATAAAAATTGCTATTCGCACAGATGGCCCATGCGCTATTACTTAAAATCTCTAACAGCAGCAGTAGCGGAGATAGAGTTAATATTACGGAGTACACAGCAGTTATAACAGTTATATAGCCAATACAGCAGTTACAGGGAGAGAGTGAGGGCGACCTACTTTATAGATTGAAGACGAATTTGATGAAATTGTGCCGACAACATAGCCGGAAGAATAGTCGGCCTGGGGAGATTTTGTATAGACCTATTAGTGCAGTATTTCAGTTATATAGTATAAGGAGCTGTAGGGAGATGTTCGTTGGTACGGAGTAGTGCGTGGACTATCTGTGCGAATAGCAATTTTTATCTGTGTGAATAGCATTGCTCATACGAATAGTCTTAGGTGCGTTCTTGGTGCAGCACAGATGAAAAGGGTTCAACAATGGTTCATGAAAACAGCGGTTCCATAAAGATAATAATGGGATAACCATTTCAAATATAAATCTACAGGTTTTATTTCATAAACAGCAAAACCTTTTCCTCCCAATTAATCATGCCAAGTCAGTCAAAGGATCGCAACCCACTCCTTCAAGCTCAAATAGACATCACGTGCAACCCCACGTGACCCCGCATTTGCAGTATCGCAATCCAACCTATCGCCAAAAATCATCCACCTGTCTCAGATGATGCGCTCACTTGCTTGAGCTCAAGCCCTCACCTCTCCTCTCCACGACCCCCTCCTCAGTCGCCCAGCATGTCCGGCGGGCACAAGCCCATCCGGCTCCCGCCTCTCAAAGTCCTGCGCGTGCACAATCCCAAGCGCCAGCCCGAGAATCCGTGCATCGCCATCATGTCCAGCGTCCTGGGTGCGTCCCCCCCCCTTTCCCCCTTTCTCGCTCTCAATTGCTCGAGGCAGTCTGTAGGAGGAGTTTGCTGACTGGGGAGAACAGCTTGCTGGGCCTCAGCAGGATTCAACGCCGCAGGCTGCGCGGCTATCGAGAATCAACTGCGCAGATGCATGGACGGCCCGCCTCCTCCGCCGGCGCCGGCGAATACGATTAATTACCATTTGTCCAGGATGCAGAAATACGTGACCAGCCCGCGGAAGCAAAAGTGAAAAAAAAAAAAAAAAAAAACCGACCCGAATCTGATCTGGAGGGGTGGTGTGTGTTCGTTGAATTCGAGAATCGAGCTGTTGGCACAATACGCCACGACGCGCGATCTGATACCCAGCGGGGAGGGGGCAAGACTTTGATGAAGATACGCAAAAAAGACATGAAGAAAGAAAAAGAGGTGGGTGGAAAGGGTGAAGGGAATAAATGCATTCGCCAGGCGTTGGGTGAAGGATTTATGATTGATATCAAGTGTACAACACAGGCTCATGGAGGGGGAAACACCGTACGTCAGTCAGTGCGGTTTGTCTAGACAAAAGCCATATTTGTACAACAGGAACATGGGAATATGGAAAGGATGAATATCAAACCCAATGCTTCTATTCAGTCGACATTTGCATCTGCGGGATATGTTGTGCTGGTTGTGCTTTCACCTCTCTAAGCGCTCCAAAAGAGACAGCTTGATACCTTGCAACAAAAAACATCACATCAGGCCAACGACAAATATAATTTAACTTGTCCAATTCATCGTATTTACTCCTCCCTCGTCTTCCACAGCAAGTCCGCATCTCCGTCTTTGTTTGCACTTCATCCTCTTCTGTCTATCCAGTACTACCAACAACCAAAATCCAACAACTCGATGTTATCACACCAACAAAGGGGAAGGGAAGAGAAAGTGTAAAAAAAAAAGAAGAAAAAAAGTATCAATAGGGATGAAGGAAGAAGATAAAAAGAAGACACTCAAGATAAAGAGAAAAATGCCTTCCGTCCAAACAAGAACAAGACAAAAAAGTAAATCAAATGCCTCTCATTTCTCCTATAGCCCCCCGTCTTGTCACTTGCGCCATAACCCATGAGATAACGATGGTCAAGAAAAAGGTCACGATTCAGCTGGAATTCCAAAAAACAGGGCTTTCCCAAAAAGAAGAGAGAAGTGAGCGAATCACCAACACAGTCCGCCATGCATTGTCCCCTAGCATCATCACCAGATAATGAATATCAGGTAAGCCGCAGGAGATCATGTAGTATGCAGAAGGCGAGTCGGGGAGACGGATCAAAATAAGTTCCAGGATGTAAGAAAAGGTGCAAAGAGAGTGACCCGAGTTGGAATCGAGTAATAAACTGCGTAAGGTCGTGTCTATATGATGGTTTAGAGGTATTTCATCGGTCTTTGACCGGTCGTGGTTGTGCCGGCAACTCGTGACTGAAGAAAATAATATGCAATGGCTCCGTACGCCGAACATGCGAATGCTTCCCGTGTAACCGGAGATGAATGTATCTCAAACCTCCCCCACAATCCTTCGGTTTATCCAACATGTCCAAACGGAGGGCCTACCTGAGCGTAGGTAGGTAGGTATGTTTAGGCTGTCATGTCTCCGACGCAGAAGAGCTCTATCTCTCCCACACCTCCAGAATACATGTTTCGCAACCCCTCGTGCCATTCCATAAAGGCAATTTGGATGTCGTCATCGCTCTCGATCGTAACGAAGTCCCCATCCTCATCATGGTACCGCAGCTTCAGTATTCCCTTGCCGATACTGCTGCCTGTAAACCGCGCAAGCTTGGCATCGATCCGGTCCACAAGAGACTGGTAAGTGATGTTAAAGCCAACAACCAAAGTGACGTAGTTTCCACTATCACAATTGACGCGAACCTTGAGCTGCGTAGGCAACGGCATCTCAGGACTAGCTAAGGGGTTGACAGCTGGGGGGGGTATCGTTCCGGTGCCAAGGACTGGTGATACAGTCCTCAAGTTGGCGGCTGCAGCGTCAACACGAAGAGCGTTTCCACCAGTTGGTACGGGAGTGGTCTGCCGAGGATAGATCGGCTGCGAAGGGAAGTGAGTCATGGTACCGCCCAAACTACCCGAGTGCTTGTGCAATCGTTCGCGCTGAGCGCCGGGACTCTGTGTGCTGGTTCGGATGGGAACGTCATTCCGAGGGGACCCGGTTTGAGACCTTGGGATGTTGCTGTCATGGGCAGGGTGAAGATGGAGGGGGATGCCCGGGACGGCTGGTATATTGTTCTGGCTAGGCTGACGCCGCTGTCCTTGTGCATTGACATCAGGCGTACTGTAGGACCGACTCCTTTGCTGCTGGGCACCATGGCTCTGCGTGGCCATCACTGGGAGTGAAGGACCGCGAGGGTTCCTTCCATTCATGCCATACGCATTAGGTGGTGTTCCATCACGAGACGGCGCCCGAGACATGGCTGGTGCCGTGTATCGGTTGTTGTCGTCCCAGAACGGTTGTGGTGTTCCGGTTTTGGGGAACGGGTAACTGGTAGGGGGGAACATGCCACTAGTAGTGCTGGTCCGTGAGGACGCAGGAGAGTCGCCAGTAGGAGAAAAGTAGCTGTCTCCTCCTCGGGCACCAGGTGATGGTGCTCCAAAGCTGCTCTGGGTCTGAAGGCTAAGGGGCGCCGGGGGCATTGGCAGGGGGAATCGTGGCGGTGGTGCCCTCGCGATGCCAGCTAGTGACTGGGCGCTCTCTCCTGTTGCTGACCGTTGCCTCAAGTTGGAACTTGAGGCTGTCCGGGGTATCATACCGCCAGTTGACGGTATTGATGCAGGGAATCCAGCGGGGGCGGTTGCTGGTCCATAATCTTCTTCATCCTCGTCGTCTTGCTGGAGGTAGGGATTTTCCAATGCTTGCTCTCGGGTCCAGGCAAACTCGGGAGGAACGCCATCCGGACTAGTAGACATCCGTGGGGTGTTTTCCTTACGCTGGGTTTCAAGCCCTATAGCCCATTTCTTCATGCCCTCTTCATTGACAAACTTGATTGTAAAGTTCTCGACACCAGGGTCGCCCTTCCACCAGATTTGAACACTGTGAGACCCTAGACAAAGGAGTCAGTCAAAGGTGGCGCAATATGAGCTCGGTATGCCTACCTGGTTTTGAAAGCGATACTATATCCGTAACATTAGCCATGAAGATCCTACCCTTCAGTTGCAGTTTGGTGTTCCGGTTTCTGGGCTTGGGACCTTGCGATCGGGTTCTGTCCTTCTTGTCCTTGCTCTTATTCGGGGAGGCCTCCTTGCAGCACAGCAATATGGACTCGAAGAGATAGATTTCATACTGGAGATTTGATTAGTGTGCTAGCAGGCAGTTTGTTCTTCTTCGCAGGACGTACGTCTTTCTCTTGGTCACTCTTGCCGGTGATGACGGGATACACTCCATGTAAGAGCAGTTTCCCAAACTGCTCGACCTTGTGAGACTTCCAATCGTCCACTCTAGAAATGAGCTCTTCTAAAGCTTCGTCTAGAAGGTCTCGGTTAACAGCCTCGTTGGCTTTCTGTAGAACACGTTCCGCAGCTTCGCAGCCTTGGATCAGATCCTCTTTGACCTCTTCATCTTCAGATTTCTTGTGTAAATCCTTGAGTAACAGTGGATATTTTACTAGTCGCTGCATGGGCTTAAGCAGGAATCCATCCAGCGTGTTAAAGTCAGCGGCGACGGGGTGTTCTGATTGTTGAATTTGATCAAATACTTGGTTCGCAAGCTGCGCCGCTTTTCTTTGATTTGCAATGAAGGGCTGGTAAATGTCGAATGCGTCTTCATACGTTAGGAATGGCTGGCCCCATCGTTGCGCTGCTATTGACATAGAGTTGGTGGTCTCGACTCGGATTAGAAAGCGGCGCTGGAAGTCGAGAATCGCGTTGATATTGAGGAAAATTTGGTGCACAATGTCACCCGGTACCACTCCTTTCTGCTCCAGAGTCTTTTTCAGATCATGTAGATTTTCCAAGTCTTGCACATATTTCCGTTCGGTGTCAACCAGCTCCTTGATAATATGGTCTCGGTAGGTCATCTGAGAGCTGCCAGTCGACGCTGAGGATTCATCTTGGGGGTACAGCTGCGGCTGAAGGAGATAGCCACGGTACTCGGCCAGATCAAGCACGTAGTTAACAACTTGGGTAACCTGGGAAGAAAATCAATAATTTTGAACGTATAGAGGCTCTCAGAGCAAGAGGAAGACAGACCTTGACAAAGCCACTCGTGTCATTTCCCATCAAATCAGTAATGACAAAGCTTTCGGCGGGCGGCACTTGTAGCTCCTTCATGCAGGCTTGGACAAACTTGAAGATGGCGATTTTGGACTTTTTGGACTCGGAGGCATTGGGATCATCCACCACCAATAGCTCGGCTGGTTGCAGTGAATTGTAGATGGCCAGTAGCGGATAGCCCGTGCGAAAGAGGTTCCAGAGCGGGTCGACTGGGTCTGTCGGGTCGAGCTGTTCGAGAAATGGCTCAAAGCCTGGCACCTGAGCAAGGCGCTGTTTTAACGAGATGCATATTTGATAGAGGGATCGTGAGGCATCAGCCTTCTGGTTGATGATGTTGCCGGTCGCCACGACAGGGCCGCCATTGGGGACCACAGTGGTGTCACTGTTGAGGGAGTTGAGCGAAGACGACGAGGACGCATAGGCTGTCGAGCCCGACAGCTGGCTGGCGCGCGGCGCACTGCTCATGCTGCTGTGCTGTGGTAAACCACCAACTCCGTTAGTGTAGGATGGGAAGACCGCGTCGCTGTTGGTTCTGAGTAGGGGTGCATGAGCCATGACCTCTTACTCCATCCGTCGGGGTGCCCTGGGAATAAGGGCCGTAGTCGCTGGTGATTTCGCTTGAGGGGGGGGGCGAACTCGGTAGAGCGTCGAGAAGGCCAAGGGACGAGAAACGGAACCGAGTTTAGGTCTGGGTCCAGGTCTGGGTCTGAGGATGGCGGGGGGGTTCGCCAGGGACGAGATCTTGGTCGAGGTCTCTCCGAAGTGAGCACGGCGTCACGTCATTTAACGCGAAAGACCGACACAATGGCTCTCTGTCTCTCTCTTTGTCTATCTTCCCTTTTTTTTCCCTTTTTCTTCTCGTCGGCCTCGAAGGTTGAGGTTCGCGTATCCGAATCGATGCTTCAGGCCGGGGTGGTATGAGAATGGCGTCGCGAGAGCCGTCTAGCAGCGGGCGTCGCCAGGAGATAGATATTCTTCGTCGCTTCTGTCGTCGTTGCCGTCTATCAATCGGAGGAGCGATGCTCAATGAACTCGTAGCCTTCCAGCGAGAGAGACGAAGACCAGTCAGAAAGGCGGATATATGGTCGTGGATATGACGCTCGCAAATGGAGGGCGTGGTTTAAAGGCAGCTGGCTGGCGGGGGGACAGTATCGAGAAGACGGTCAGATCAGGTATCGGGAGCCCAAGCAGGCTTGAGCGGATATGAACTCGAAACACTGGAAATCCGCCAATCCGCCGGCTGGAGAGGCACTCGATCGGTGAGGGAGGAGGCGTCGTTGCACGGCGCCGAAACAGCAGCAGAAACAGAAACAGAAACAGAAACAGAGGCAGAGGCAGAGGCAGAGAGGCAGAAGCAGAGGCAGAGGTAGAAGCGGGATTCAGGGAGGAAGCGATAGAGGCGGGCTTCGACAGCCAGTGAGTGATGGCGGACGACGGCAGTGACAGCGAGAATTGCGTCGCCCAGTAGCAGCGGGGAGTTGGGGCCTTAGAGGAGCCTTGGGGGAGCCTTGGGGGAGCCTTAGAGGGGGCGTTGGCAGGCTAGGCAGGGTCCGGCTGCTATAATCAGTAGGGGACCACCTAGGGGACTGCCTAGGGGGGGGCCAGATCCAGAGGACCGACCTCTAGGCTCTGGCCTCTGTTACGCGCAGCCACCATTTGTTACCAGGTGGGTGGGCAAGGCGCCTGTCGCCCAAGTCGTGGGATACTTGCGATTCTGCAGTGGCTGTCACCTGCACATCCGGTATCCTACGTATGGGAGGGTACTTTGCGCGCTCTCCCGGCTGATTGATATTGGGCATGGTGTGTGCGGTTTCAAGTCGGCCACAGCTGGCGCTATACCACCTCGGGCTTAATGAACCGCCGCAAAAGAAACCGAGAAAAATCAGTAGTATTTATCCTAGGTGGTACTCCGTAGTATTAATATGAACATGTTTCCTCCCGTCGCAATCGGTCGTACGACAGCGGGTGAGCCGGTTAGTGCTCAGTATTAGTACTAGTAGACTAATAGTAGTAGTACTACTGCTACTTGAGCCCCGTGCTCCGTACTCCGCATTGCATGCTTGAACCACCTAAACTCCATTATCGTGAGCATTGCCCACGAGGCGAGGCGGTTCTCTGATGTTTCGTGCTACTATGTGGGAAATGACAAATGATAAAAATGCAAAGCCTTTAGTCTTCATTCACTGCTTCACTTTCCCTTTGCCGGTGCTCACGAGGACTATTTGTTGGGGTCTGTTGAATGACTCAACCAGGCGACTGGCTATTATCAAACGATGGATTTTACAAGGTCTTGACGCGGTCTTCATGGTCTCTCCAGATGAGCACTCAATCCTCCATGATGGTTGGCTGGCTTCCCGCCAGCTGCGGCCCAATCAATCTTCACCTCTTATGGCAATGCCCCTTGTGCAACATCATGTGAAGAATTTGGAAACGATGGCTTTTACGTCCTTCGCGAAGGAATGTCAGGCTTCTAACCCAAAGAGAAGCAAAGTTCCCCTGGTTGATGATAATAGCACTTGAGCCCGTGATTATTAGTACTACGGAGTACTACTGGTATCAAGGCCTTGCAGCTGGGGCCGCTGTATCGGCAGTTCTCTCTCATCTGCCGGGGCGGATGACTCTCGAATGACAGCCAATGCTACCCTAGATACTTGCGGTTTCACAAACTTATTGCTTCCGCATCTGCAATTCGTTGGTCTAACAGTCTGTTTCTTTCTTTCCTTTTCTTGGTAATTTTTTTTTTCTTGTGCCCTTCCGTTTTCAAACGCCACGAGTAGTAAAAAGTCTGTACCCAATACTAAATGTAATGTTCATCCGTTGGCCGTGGTATATCTATGAATTCCACTTCAACACTCGTACAGATTCTAGTCAAATATTTGCAAGCCAGACCCCTATGAAACAAGCCTGCTTTGTATCTGGTGTTCAATCACTTGACTTGACAAGGACAGTTTGACAGGTATTATTTGGTTGATGCTTGAACGCCAACAATACTTGATTCGTGATAAGCGAGTAATTCGACCCCATCACTTCCGTGACAAGTAGATTTGCAGCTGAATATAGGGCTGAACTATGTCTAATAAACTACCTAACGTACATACCTTCCAGGACACAGCTTCTGTGTAATGCACGATAGCCGGCCGCCCTGACTTTCCGGTATGCAGTCATCGTTCTAACTCATTCCTTCGGATACCAGGACGTTGAAAGAGTCTGCATGACGCGAGAACCACGGGTGGAACCGATTACCCGGTGCCGAGAAGTTGCTTAGCTTATTGGTTCAAGGCGTTGACCATCAACAGGATAGAGAATTCTCATGACCTGTGCTGTACAATGTGAGCTGGACGTTGACTGACTTGGTTGAGAACACGGGCAAACAGGGATTGGCGTCATACTCGCAGGCATATGCGCAACAATCTTGTTTTTGGACTCCATAATATGAAAAGCAAAGCAAATATCCTCTAGAGGTAAAATCGCCATCAAAAGCAATTCATATAAGTGGTACGCGTACACCAAACATTGACTTGGATTGCACATACTATAGTAGTAGTACTACGTAGTAGTAGGAGCATGAGATGTCAATAGTATGCTAGCTAGCTAGCACTGGATATGGCTCCAGGGCATTTGGGCCTCTGGGCCTAGGCCTAGCGGCCGCTGCAGGCAATCGCCATGGCCGCCACCCCCATGGAGCTGGGAGGAGTCTAGTGGCAGCTGGAGGTGCTTCAGCGCATCCATTGCTGCAACCAAACCCGCTGAAGCGCCCCCGAGCGCCACCAGCCTATTATATCCCAGGCCTGCAGTCGGGCTGAACCTCTCAACTTTCATCTCTTCCTCCAAACCTAATCCTGGGCCAAGGACGACGAAACCAACGTTTGAGGCTCCGATAACCATCCTAGTGTATTGCTTTATACCGAGTGGCAGAGTCGAATCGAAATCGTATCGCCACTACGAGGCTGTCAGTTCCCGATTGGTTTGCCTGGTGGGAGCTCGATATGGGAGCGTGCGCGAACGTGTTGGGCTGAACATTGTTCATTCCTTCTGCCTCGACAGCCTTACCTCCTCCTCCACGCCTCTTACGCTTGAATAGCGACAATGTCCAAGGGGGACCAGCTCGCGCCGCCCATGGGACCATTCTCTCCGGCTCACCAGCCGGACGAAGGCTACTCAGAGGACCCCCTCAATCCCACCGGCTTGTCAGATCATCTCTCCTCTGCTCTCTCGACTCTGAGATCTCCAGCAGAACTGCCACAATGGCTGGCTGCAAATGCCTCGCTTCTCCCGGTTTCTCTCAAGGCCAGTAAGTGTTCGAAGCGCACCAGACGGCCACGCCGATCCATGCATGCATCCAACTCTAACCCCCATAGAACTAGCTATGACGCTGCTGGACCAGCTTCCTACATCTGCCATCGTCGACATCGTCGAACAGCTCAGCCCCAGACTCTACATCGACTTTATCCGACACCTTCCCGCCGAAATCTGCCTGAAAATCCTAGGCTACCTCGATCCCATCTCCCTCGTCAGCGTATTACAGACATGCCGAGCTTGGTATGACCTGGCCGTGGACCGGAAGCTATGGGAAACTCTGTATTATCGCGAAGGTTGGAAAGCCATTCGTAACGAGATAGAGGCTTGGGAGGTCAGGGTCAACGCCGGTGTCAGCAGCTCGATAGGGCACCTCCATAGGATACAGACGTCAGACGGCCACCCGAACAAAATACGCGCCATCCTCAATAACGACGAAGACTTGGAGATGACCGATGGGGACCGACGCCCAAGTATTCATGATGCTGTCAGTGGAGGAAGCATTTTCGGGTCACCTGCCTCGTCGTTTTCCTCCAGCAGGCAAAATTTACCGCCTATCGGGGATGTGAGCCTGGACAGCTTCTCACTCAAGGGCAAGGGGGTGGACAGGAGCTTTGGATCGTCAGAAGGTCGAGCCAAGCGTAAGGAGCCTGGCGGTACCCCTGAGGTCCCCCTGCCTCTGATAGTGCCTGGCGACAACACTGCCTCCATGCTCAAGTCTACCCTTTGGGCGTGGGATATCACCAGCTCCCGATATCGTATTAACTGGAAGTATCTTTATAACATGAGGCGACGCCTGGAGTCAAATTGGGAGCTGGGAAAGTTTGCAACTTTTGTACTGCCACATCCAAGCTATCCGGAGGAAGGGCACCAAGAATGTGTCTATACCTTGCAATTCGACGCAAACTATCTCGTGAGCGGTAGCCGGGATCGCACAATGAGGGTATGGAATATGCACACTCGGCGGCTGGTCCGCCCACCTCTCACTGGGCACACCGGCTCGGTGCTCTGTCTTCAGTTTGATGCGGACCCTTCTGAGGATATCCTTGTTTCCGGGAGCAGCGACTCCAATGTCTTTGTCTGGAAGTTCTCCACTGGTGAGCTTATCCAGAGAATAACGAAAGCTCACCGTGAATCAGTTCTCAATGTCAGATTCGACAAGCGCGTCCTTGTCACATCCTCCAAAGATAAAACCATCAAACTTTTTAACCGCCGACCGTTGCGTTACGGCGATTTAGGCTACGGAACCCCTGATGTAGCTATCGATCCTGTTGGGACAAATGTCAAGCCGTATGGATACGAGCTCGACCTGTCCCTTGAGCTACCTGTCAAACCTCCCTTTACCATGATTGGAAGGCTGGACGGACACGGCGCGGCAGTCAATGCCATCCAAATCCGAGGCAGCACTGTTGTTTCCGTCTCTGGCGATAGGCATATCAAAGTATGGAACTGGCCCGAACAGGTTTGCACTCAGACGATACCTGCGCATGAAAAGGGAATCGCCTGTGTCGAGTTTGACGAACGACGAATTGTGAGCGGTAGTAGCGACTACGAGGTTTGCATATTCGATGCCCCGACAGGGCTTAAGGTGGCGTCGCTCCGGGGACACGCGCACCTTGTTCGAACAGTGCAAGCCGGGTTTGGGGATTTGCCATACAGCAAGGAAGATGATGAACTCGAAGCCAAAAGAGTGGATGCCGATTACTTCAAGGCCGTTGAGGCAGGGGAGGTTGAGCACGATGGCGACCGGAGGGCTCGTCGCAATAGGAGGGCGGTTAATCCAGGTAGTTCGCGACCAGCAGATGTTCAAGCGTTTGGTGCCAAAGTTCCACCCGGCGGAGGTGGAGGGAGGAAGTATGGGCGAATCGTTTCTGGCTCCTATGACCAGAGCATTATCATATGGAGGCGCGACAAGGAGGGTGTGTGGAAGCCAGCTCACCATCTACGCCAAGAAGAGGCAGCGGAGGCAGCCTACCGACACGTTTCCTTGACAAGCGTCCAGCGTAATCCCCAATCTACATCGTCTGCTGGGGCTGCTATGCCGATATCACATCATGGATCCCAACAGGGCATGTCGATAGCGCAACTTCAGGATCCAGCCAGCGGAAGCAGCCAATCTGCTGATCTCTACACGGCCTTGATCGATCAGGTTGTTCCTCTCGGCGTGACATCTCTCCGACAGGCGTTGACTAACTACCCATCTATTCTCATCTACCATAGCTATCTGCAAGGTGCAATCGAGCGGGAACCCTCGCCATTTGTCCGATCGCAGCTTAGGCAAGCCGTAGCCGATAGCTTGGTTACAATCCAGAACAACCAGTCGGCAAGGCAACGACCGATCTCTAGGCCATCTCATATGACTGGTGCGGCTACTGCTACTCCGAGACCCTCGAGTTCTGTCCCAAGCTATGCTGGTCCCTCCGCGAGTTCCTATGGTGTAACAAATGGCAGTGGCAATAGCGGTAGTCATCCAGTACTGCACCCTCCCATTGCTGGAGCAGGGCCAGCACAGAGCTCTCACACCGGACCGGCGTCAGTACCACAGCCTGCTTATCCCTCGGTTCCTCCTATGCAGGGACTCCCCCAACAGGCGGCTGTCCAGGGCACACAGTCTGGCGTAGTGACCCAGGCGCACCAACAGACCCAGATTCAAGCGACAGATAATGGTCATGCGGTGGGACAAGTGGCACAGCAACATCCACGTATTGCTCCTGCGGAGAATTCCCCTGCTCGTGTTTTCAAGCTCCAGTTCGACGCACACAAGCTTGTTTGCTGCACCCAAGCCCCCGTGATTGTGGGATGGGATTTTTGTAACGGCGATCCAGAGCTAGAAGAGGTGGCTCGGTTCTTTGCGGCAATCGATTGAAAGAAGGGCAAAGGGCAACATTATCACGGGCTTTTTTGCAAGGCGCATGGAGCCATAATTTGGTCATGTCTGCGTAGCATTGGAATTCGTTGTACGGCACCCCTGGTATCAAAGAAGTTTGGCGTTGTGAAACTGCTGTAACGGCTTGCTAATGCTGGGAACTCACACATGGCATAGGGTTGGCTAACGGGTTAGGGGGATAGACTTTGTGTGTTTGATGTATACGAGAAGAAAGAAGGGAATCAAAAGGCAACATGTTGCCACCTCTCTTGCATATTCAGAAATGTCGTGTTGCTATGTAGTATGTAAGTAATATTTGTGCTAGTCGCCAACCAAGGTGAACGCCATCTTCCGCTAAGTTTGTGTAATCAACAGTTGTCCTTTTCTCATATATTTTCTGGAAACCCAAGACTAGAGTGTTTGTTACCCGGCAGCCTGCTTCACCTTGTCTTCCGTCTGCGGCGGCTCGTCGACAAACTCGGGCACTACTTCGTCCTGGAGGAAGCCCGGAACCATGCCACCTCCATACTCTGCCTCCAACTCCTGCTCCATACCCAGGGCCTCAAGCTCGGCATCCAGCTCCGCCTCATCGACCTCGTCAGGGATGTCGTAGCCCCTCGATAGACTCTCCTGGATCTCGTTGCCCACGTCCATCAAATCGGCCATTTCATCCTGCAATTGCTCAATCTTGTCGATGTCAATCTTGCCATACTGCCTCCTCAGCTCCTTGTTTGTCGTCTTCATGGCGTCCACCTGGGTCATGACATTCTTGAGGTTGTCCTGCATGCTCTGAGCCTGCTCCATGTTCCAGACCTGGCCCTCGAGCTTCTCCTTCTCGGCCTCGTAGGCCTTGCGGCGTTGCAGGACTTTGAGGGCTTTTTGCTTGATGGCCTGCTTGCCGGGGCCGTCGCGCATTTTGGAGAGTTTGTCCTGGTAGGCGGAGAGTTCGCCGTTGAGGGCCTTCAGTTTGGTGTCGATAGAGGCGACGCGGGTGTCGAGGTTGGTGATGGCGCCTTGGAGGGATGGTTTGGGCCCTGTGGGCTTGGAGCCGAAGAGGCGATTCATGGCGGAGACGTGAGGACTGCTAGATGCGTTTTCAGGCGGACTAGATTGGATTATATGGTTGGAGAGAGCCGTATGAGAAGGGCTGTATTACGGGGGAATATGGGGGAATATGGGGGATACAGAGGTTTGGCAGCCTGTGAGAGATGACGTTCGCACTGACGAGGCTCAAAAGGCGCTGGGTCAAGATGGAGGGGCACAACAGCAGATAGGCCTAGACCTGTATTGGAAAAAGCCGGGCGGATGACTCAGCATACCTGGTACGTATCTAGACATGCGCATCTTGGCGCCAAGTTCTGGAATCAGAGGAATTGAGTGAATGCTTCAAACAGTACGTACAAAGTACTCCGTACCTAGACAACTTTGTCATGCAAATTCACTAGGCGCGAATATACTACTCTGTAGGTAAATATACAGAGGAAAGAACTAAACAGTTGATTGGATTAGACCATCTCTGGTGATTCGATCTAATCGTAGTGGCGATTGAGAATTGTTTCAGAAGTTGCAGTTGAAGGACAAGGGAGTGGCTTTGTGTGTAAGTGAAAGCCAGGTGAGAGGCTGTGACAAACAAAAACCTTGAAGCCAGCGCCTCGCATCTAATACCTACTATTATTGTTGTTATTTTGAATCGCATCGTATTTATTACTACTGCTGGGCTGTTTGCACGGCTGCAGCTATTCATCACGCGTCGTTTCCATTCACGAGCCGCTGACCAGGGTGCTGTCGAACAACATGCCCTAATAGGACTAGCTCCAAGGTGGTGAATCCCTGTCCGGCGATCAATTGTAAACAAACGGGCAATAATTCAATAATTCTGCCCACCAAGAAGCTCCCCTGTTAGTATTGTTGAAACTTCACGCACAGCTCAGTAACACGCGACTTTTCCTTCAGACCGTGTTCAACCCTTTTCTTTACGCGCACACTTCGCGGGGTTCGCCTTTTTACCTTTTCCCTTCCCACACTCTTCCATATTAAACCGCGATAGGACCTCCACCACCAGACTTTGTTTCCCACATCTGGTGGGCTCTTTACTTTGGCGGTTTTGTTTACTTTTTCGCCGCCTGGTGCTGCCGACCATCGCGATGGACAAAACGGCAACCCCCGAATGGGGTTTCGGGTGCAAGCCCGTCACAATGTATGACTCTTTGCCCTCGTGATTCTGGATCTTCATGGAGTTTCATGGCGAGCTGACATGGCGCGTGATAGCAACCCGTTTCCGGCGTCCTTTGTGACGTTTTTCCCCGCCGCGAACGACGAGAAGGAGGGCAATGCCCCCAAGGACATGTACGCACGATTGCCTTTCTTTTCCTACCTAGCTACGAGGGAATGCTGACGCGAGCTTCGAATAGTTCATGGGCCGACAATCTGGTCGCCCGCAAACCTCGCACCTGTCTCCCAGCGTGGTGCCGTGTTGCCGTACAGGCACACCCCTCGACCCTTCGCAAAGGGTCGATCATGAAGCGAGTCGGCGTGTCTACACGCAACCCCCTCGCAGTATCGAACCCGGCCAGCGCCTCGACTGCTGCTGCGCCAGAAAGCCCCGGCGAGACGGCCGAGCCCGCTCGCCATATCCGCAGGAAGCTGCAGTACTCGGTGCCCTCAGAGGAGGAGCTCGAGCTCAGCGGAACGCCTCTCTCCCAGGCGGAGATTGCTAGCCATATCATGCGCGCAAAGGGTAGGTCTTTCACGCATAGCCTTCGGTTGACACGTGCTAACTCTGTGGAAGTCGACGTTACCAACTGCCTCCTAACCCAGTCGTACGACAAGTTGTTCTACGAGCTGCGGCAGTCCAAGACCAACCTTTTTACCAAGAAGACCGTTCCCACGAAGCGGCGGTTTACCGATTACTCCTCCTCCATCAATCTCGAATACGCGAGCGGCGGCAACCGAATGGCCACCTATTTCGGCCTTGATCCCATTATCCAGAAAGCAGCTGAGACAGGCGTCGATGAAGTCAACGTTAATATGGCCTCTATTGCAGCGGCTTCCGCGAACCTTCGATATATCCGTCGCAATCCTCGCGTCCACCTAGCCGCAGCCGGTACGACCGACTTGGCAGATATTACCGACCTCACTGAGCCAGATAGCCCTCTTGCGCTGGCCAAGCCTTACCAACCGCGAGCAGACGCAAAGTCTCCCACAAAGAAGACCTCCCCACTATCATCGAGCCCTGTCAGAGGCAGTCCCGCTCGTCTCAGCGACACACTCATCCGGCTACTGCCCGCCGCCTCGAGCCCCAAGGTAGAGCCTTCGCCGACGAAATCGTCAGCTCCGTCGACCCCAATGAGAGAGTCCCCAAGACCTGGAGGAACTCCATCTATTATCCCTAGAAGCCCCCTTGCACAGTCCCCTCTGCAGCAGCGATCCCCATCCCCCGAGACAAAGACTCCTAGCTCTGTCCGCTTGCTTCAAGGACCATTCAAAAATTTGGCATCTCCCGGCTTACAGCCTATTCCGCAGTCGCCCACTGTGCGAGAGTCTCCTACAAAGATCATGCGTCCCGTGGCACCAACCCCTTCCAGATGGAACCGTCCCGAGCCATCAACCCCCTACCAGTTGTTTACACCTACTGCGTACACGCCTACCGATAGTCAGAATCAGTCCCCGTCCCCACTGGGTCTTCTGGCATCTGTTCCCACATTCCTCAAATCCAACTTATCTCCGATTAGACCTGTTATGGGCGAGCCGATGAATATTGACTTCGGAACTACCTCTCCCTCCTTTGACCACGCATCTTGGCTCAACAGCCCTATTAACGCTGGCGAAGTTGAACGAACAAAGATTCTCAGGCGCAGGAAGAGTGAGCCGCTCATCCGGAATTGCCTTATCGCGCAGACGCGCCGCAAATCACTTTCGCCTCAGAAATTGGTCACCAAGAGTGACAATACCCAGATGGAGAACGCCTCTGACGCCGTGCCCTTCGACCTCAGTGGAGATAATGTTCAGACATCAAACCAAAAGTCGAGCTATGCCGACTCAACCAACGTTACGATGGATGACAGCACAGCTACGCCTGTGTATACCCAGTATATCAAGAACATGCGCGCTACCGCGACGGATTCGCCTACACCTGCTGGCCGCTTCTCGATTGGAGGTCGTGCCACTGAAAAGAATGGCATCTTTGATATCGACATGCGCCAAAATCCCGACATCTTCGGAGCCCAGACACCTACTGCACCATCAAACACAGCCGTTGAACGACTGGCTCGAATCGCAAAGGACCGCTGCAATGACGAAGCTAATGTCTTTGTTACTGAGGAAAATGGAAGACTTATTGTTCGATTTAAGTTGTCGATGGAGTTTGCTTCCATGTTCCCCGAGAGCCAAGGTCCTGATGAGTCGCGCTTTTCCATGTCGCCATCCATCTCGTCTTCTCCTAGAATTCGCTTTCAGAGCCAGAATGTCTCAACTGAGGACCTTGAAGAGTCCACAGCTGTGGAAATCGATCAGTTAGAATTGAATAACTCGCCAAATGCGATGGAGCATACTCTTGTTGTTTCTGACTTTGGAAGCTCTCCTCAAAAGCCAGCCAACCCGAATAAGATGGACAAGACCCTCGTTGTATCTGACTTTGGTAGCTCTCCTCAGCGACCTGCCGACTCTACCGCAGTGGATAAGACTCTAGTTGTCTCTGACTTTGGAAGCTCCCCCGTCGCCGCATCGGATATGTCTGACGACACTGCGATATCATGCCCCTCGTTCATCGTAGCGGGTGCTGACACTACTATTCCCGGATTGATGGATTCCCCATCGAATGTATCGAACACACCATTGCGCTCTGGTAGCTCTTCGCCTCTTTCCGAGCTTGAAAGCACAATTGATGACTCGAACGGTTTGGGCATGACGGGTATTGCACTACCCACTGACACCGAGATGACATCAACTCCAGCTCGTGCTTCTACAGTTGAAACAGCTTTGGTTAACGATACTCCTGCTGCTGCCACATCAACTTTGACTGCATCATTCACTCCTGTCAACCAGAACTCGCGCAGTCAGACCTCCACACCTAGCCCTGCGCCTTGTGCCGAGCCAAAGGAGAATGAGGGCCCAGGAGACGATGACACTGAGAGCAAAACTCCAGCTTCGAACCACGATGATGAGAGCCCGGGTCGCGAGTATATGCGCGACTTTATCAAGCGTTCACGACCTAAGCGACTCTCGACGACCACAGACACTGGCTCACCTATTGCGCAGCCGAAGCGACTACCCCTGGGGATTAGAAGCCCTAACATGGAAAGTTCACAGAAGGGAAAACGCAAATTCGACGCTGACGGGAGCGAGAACGATTCTGAGACTAAGCAGGAGGAGACGGAGCCTTCCCCAAAGAGAGCCCGGCGCGTTGCGAAAGCAACACCACGAAAGGCTGCTGCAGAGAGCAAGCCAGAAGACAAGCCAGATTTGGCTACGGATACCGAAGAGACGACCGAGGATCCGGAGAGCGCTGATGCGCAAGAAGATGATGCGGAGCCGGACGATGCTCCAGCAGCTCGTCGTTCGTCACGACTGCGAACTAAATCGGCCACGACGTCGAAGTCATCTATCCCCACTCCTATCAAGGTGGGACGCAGTGCTAGCCCGGCACTGAACTCTATGCGTCATGAACAGCAAGAGTTGAACCAACAGACGCGTATGAACACGCGCAAGAACAAGGGCAATGCCGAATATCCCGCGCAGGTCTTGGCTAGGTGCTCTGAAGAAGCGGAAGACGATATTCTCGAGCAACAGGAAATGGAGATTGAAAGGGGCAGAGGTGCGAAGAGTGTTGGCTGGAAAGAGCCCCTCGCGGCGTTCCACGACGAGAAGAACGAGGGCGAGAAGCCCCAGGATGAGAAGCCCAAGAAGGGCAAGGCGGCGCCGAAGACCAAGGCCAAGCCGGAGACCAACCGCGTCACCAAGCCGGCGCCAAAGGCGACATCGACGACGCAGAGGCAACGCAGTGCCAGAGTGGCAGCAAGCCTGGGCATGGCCGGAAACGGAACGCCGGCCAAGCGAGTGACGCGGTCCTCGACACGGACTGCGCAATGATTGCGAGGAACTCGGACGAGCAAGCCCAGACTAACGGGCTAATAGTTTGCATTTTTTATGGAGTTGAGGGGGACACGAGGGAAAAGGGTTTGCGTTCATGATGCCACGAGGCACGAGATTTTGTCAACATTACATTTCTGTGATGCATTTGCTTAGGCGTTGAAGACCCCGAAGATACCATGTTGCATTTTGTGTACAGGAGGGTTGATTGATTGAGAGTCGGCGGTTTTGACCGACTTGGTTTACAATGAGATTGTGCTGGATGCATGTGTTTTTTCTGCTGGTCGGTGGACGGCCCTTGGACTTGGGAGGCAGACCATTGTGGATTTGACTCTCTGGACTGGAACTGCTGGAACTTGCTTAGCCGGCTGGACGGGCTGGATTATTGTTGCCTCCTGATGAATTTGAAAGGTTGATTCTTGATGCTGCATACTGCGAGTTTCGTCCATCTGTGGAGTCGTTTGCCCACACGTGATACTGCCTCATAATGCTACTCTACAACACGCATTTCCCTTGCTTCTCTCGTTGCTCACATTGACAGATTACAGATTACAGAGACCCCATGAGCTCTATCATACAACACAATCATGGCCACCGAAACAGCCGCTGTCCCCCCGACGACACAACTCCGTCTCGCCTCCGGCAACGGCCCCATCACGCGGACCATCCTCCGCACTCCACTCCGAGACGCCACTCCCTCTGAGATCCCGCTCATCGACATCTCTCCCACCTTCAGCGCGTCGCTGGCGGAGCGACAGGCCGTGGCTAAGCAGGTCCGTGATGCGGCTACGAACATGGGGTTTTTCTATATCAAGAATCATGGCGTGCCGGCGGATATCGCGAGGGATGCGCATGAGGCGTGTTTGGCGTTCTTTAGGCAGGATATGAGTGTTAAGATGAGGGCTGATTCGAATTTGGCGAGGTTTGGGAATGGGTATCGAGCGCCGGATACGCAGAGGATTAATCCGGATGAAGGGGTGGATGTGCGCGAGGCTTTTTCGTATCGTTATGATCCGAGGAATGACCCTAGTATCGCGGCTACGGATCTGGATTGCATTCCGGAGCATGTGAGAAAGTACTCGAGGTGTGAGGATTTCCCCTGGGAGAGAACGAAGAACATGCCTCGGCTTAGGGAGTCTGCGTTGAGATACTTTCGGGAGTGTTTGAAGCTGGCAAGGGCGTTGACGAGGTGCTTTGCCCTGTCGCTGGGGATGGAGGAAGGTTTCTTTGATGACAAGGTGAAGTATCCTGATGCGGCACACGCGATGAATTATTACCCGCCGATTGCACATCCCAAGTTTCCTAGCGATACCTCTGCTCGCGTATCGATCGGCTCGCACACGGACTTTCAGATCTTCACGATTCTATGGCAGGACAGCGTGGGGGGGCTACAGGTGCTCAACCGAGACGGCCAATGGCTGAACGCGAAGCCGGTGGAGGACACGTTTGTGGTGAACATTGGGGATTGCTTGCAGAGGATCACGAACGACGTGTATGTGAGCACGGTGCATAGGGCGCAGAATTGGAGCGGGAGGGAGAGGGTGAGTATGCCGTTCTTTTGGGGGTTTGGGCTGCATGAGATGTGCAGTGTGGTGGAGAGCTGTGTTGGGGAGGGAGAGGGGAGGAAGTATGAGGATGTGAGGTGTGCGGATTGGGTGGCGAGGAGGATTGCTTATATGTTGGAGTTGGATGAGGTGAAGGGATGAGTGTTGATGCTTGTCTTGCCTTGTATGTTGAGCAAAGATGTCATCTAGGCGATGTAGGGGGTAGATTATAAGAGTCGAGATGGAGACAGGAAAGTGTCCGTCCAGCAGCATTACAGTCGAAATCTTCCCAATTCCAGATCTCAGCCACATGTCCTCTGAAGCTCCCGAAGGTCCATGTAGCTAAAAGATGAAGGCTTTCCGTAGCTTGAACGGACATATGGAGCATTCATCCATCAGATCGCCCGGATGATGTGATATACTGTATTGTATATTGGGGTTGCGTTTCGTTGCAAACCTCATCGCCCTAACAAAACACCTGAAGGGTCTTTTGAACCTCCAAGAACAAGTCATTATCGACCTTTCTCTCCTTCAGGAAGGCTCCCGAAGTTGCCTGGCCTCCTCGGGTTCAGTCCGAGGTTGATGCTTGGCGGGTTTCTCTTTATAAAATGGCCAGTTGGGCTGTAGAAGATTGCACGTTTTCTCACTGACTTTACAAACAAGGGTAACTCTATTGAACAACGCATACTGCAACAATGTCGATAATTGTAGGCGCGCCAGGCATTGAAAGCCTGAGCTCAGCTCGACAACTTGACCGCAGTGTTCGCTGCTTTCGAGAGTGGCCTTGCTCGCAAGCCGTCTGCACCACCCGCCCAACTATCGCGGGTCTTATATATTCCAGTCCACGACAGCTCCGACCTTCATCTTCGCCTGCACGACGTGAGTGCCGAGTATAAGCATGCGATAAGCCATGCTCCCATGGGTGGAAGCGACATCATTGGTGACGCTGCCATGGGGAGCCAGCTGTTCATGACGAGGCTGGGAACTATGAAGAAGCCAGCGCCTCTAATGAAGGATAGTGAGGCACAATACACTGTTGATGTCAAGGTCGGTCCCACGGCGATCCTGCGAAGCAGCCAAGCGGGAGACCAACCGAACGTGACAATGTGAGTGACTTACATGAAAGGAAGAATGAATGGAGATCCCGTGGCTAAAAGCAAGAAAAACAGCTTTCTCCCAGGCTCGACTGACGATTTTGTATTGACGACGGATAAGGACATTGATGTTGTCGCTTCATTCCCCATCCCAGACATTACCTCCAGCGCGGGAACTGCTCAACACCCATTCTTCACCTTCCGTGACGGCTCCAAGACACTGGAATGGCAGATTGATCCGCTTGAAAGTGGTCCATTGAGATACACCCTTGTAGAAATCAGCAAAAAACAATGACGACCACGTGACCGCAGAGCCTGAGAGAACTATGGCGGTCTATCACCACATCGGACAAGGCGCTTCATTCTCCATGCCCAGCAGCGAGGGAGTTGTGCTCCTCCCGAAAAAACAACGAGATAATAAGTGAGGGAGTGGTTCTGGCTAGTCTGCTGGGCTTGCTGTGGAGAGTGCGCGAGATGGAAGTCAAGCCATGTGCTGTACCAGCTAGGAAATCCTTTCTGCAGCATCTGTTTAAGAAGGATTGATATTATGGTATTATCTGAGTTTGGTGTTAATATTAATACAATGTGGTTCTATACGGTGGACACTCATGTTTGATCAGATCTGACGCCTGAACGGCTGTGTTGGAGGGCATACTTCAATGTGAAAGAGTGCATGAAATGCAAAAGACGATGAGATTCTCTCATAATTCTCGAGGAAATGCGAAATGGTGTTTCAACAGCTACGCAATGGATATCATGTAATCGTGCGTCTCCACCAAATGTTGCGTCATGGTAGCATGCCCAGAGCAAGGCTTAGTTGATGAACTTGGCATTCGAGTCTTGAATAATGGTAATGCATTATCGTTGATCGAGTCCAAGCGGTGTACGAAATGTCGTCATTTCGCTTGGTCAGTCTTAGATCGCCACGCATTACGAAGTAGATCCGGAGGTTCAATTCAAAGGATCATCTTTCCAAAGCATAAGACACGCAAACACAACAGTTGCTCCATATCCGCCAAGGCCACCAATGCGGATCGGAATAATCTAATGATGAGAATGTCGTAATTCAACGATCTGCTCGGGTTGTCGGGCAAATCCTCCAACTGTGGCGCTTCCCATATCCCCGGATCCCTCCCCCTCACGTCATCTCCCACTGATCTTGCAGAAAATGTCCCTCACAGGATCTGTACATACTAAACAGGGTAGAGAGGGTTACACATGGGGGAGCTAAAGAAACAAGGAATTGTGTGTATGGATGCTTTAATTTCTCCATGGAGATGGGATTTCCTTGGAGGATAGAGATGAGATCCCTCACAGATATCTGGCGATAGTGAGAATTACCAAGGCGGGGGAGGGGCAATGACTTCACTGCCGAAACAGGAGTGAAACGCACATCATACGCGCATCAACCTTGACAAGTCTGCACTGCACGCTTGGACATGGACATGGACATGTACAGGCCAGAGGGGAGAGGGGAGAGGGGAGGGGTGAAGTTATTGCCATCTGTCACGGGTAACGCCACAGCCGGGGAAGTGAGAAGAATGTTAACACGACTGCGCAGGGCTTTTGCAATGCCTCGCAATGCCTCTGTGAGAGTCTTATGACTCGGTTCACAAGGCGAAGCCACGCTATGCACCGTGCGAGAGAGATAGGAGGAGTAAGAGGCCAATGTTGGATTACCTACTTTGGGCAAATGCCGAGATGGGGAGCAAGCAATGCGCATGTGAGTGGCATCGGACCTTTGCCATGTTCACGATCTGAACTACCTAGACGCCGTTACGACTGCGGGGGATCGGCGATGCTCAACCCCGCGATTGATGCCTCGTGAAATGGTCTGGTCATGAATGTATGTATGTAAATGCCATGTGAGATGAGATATGATAGACGGAGCACTCTCCGTGTGGATGCCAACATACCTAGGTAGGCATGTCGTGTGTGGTGAAAACGGTGGACACGTTTCCTGGCGGTCTCTGATAAGTGACAGCGTCTCCGAGTACATACATAGATACATATTCACCATTGACCGTTTAAGCAGCACGAGGCCGCCGTCTGTGGCGCGTGGTCCTCGTCCTAGTTATGCTGTCCCTCAGGTTACCCAACTGGACTCACACTCAGACGCTACTGTATGCAACGGCATGTGCAGACGGGTGATGTGACGGGGGTGTAGTATCTGTAGTATCTGCATGCAAGTTACCTATCTACTGTGAGATAGGTTGCTAGGGAGTCAAATCGAGTCAGAGGTTCGTACGTCTACATCTCAATCTACACGATACATCCACGATAAACAACGGTCTCGCGCCAGGGCTTGACAGATGCTATCTAGTGAGTCAGTCGGTCTATCGGTCTGGCCGCCGCGAGTATCAACCAACGATTCCTAGATTCTTCCCGAGAGTTCACCGAGGATTCCTCCGATGCCCATCTTGAATGAACGGACAGGCGGAGGGAATCCCATCGGATCGCCATCGCGGGGGTGCTACATAGAACAGCAAAAAGATCCTGGCGCATGCATGCATGTATGTATGCATGAGGCTGAAGAGGCTCTGGGAGGAGTAAGTAGTAACAGGCAGCAGATACATCATATGTGAGGCTACCTGTATGCCGTGAGTTGAACAGGCATTAATCGGTCGCCTCTAAACCGCAACCTGCATATTTTTCTCCAAAGATTAATATTGAGATGCACGGGATAAGAAGGAGAGCAGCCCGAGATAGAAGCGATAGTGATATTTCGACATTCCCGCCGGGGCCGCCGCTCGGATAGACATAGACACCATTCAACGCACCGGCGCCAAAGTTTGTCACCACCACCACATGCGAGAGAGCGAGAACGTTACATGCGTGGGAGCGACTTGTCCATTCGGCTGCATACTCCATTAGGAAGCCCTCGGAAGAAGGCTACTACTATTGGCTGATCAAAAGTCCCGTCCCTTTGGTTGGTTGATTGACGATCGATGGACGGGCAGTACTCCGTACATGCACAGAATTGGCATCTACACAGTATCCAACATCTCAATAAAGAACTAAAGTGAGACGAAAAGGCAACTGACCGATGATAGTCACCAGCCATAATAAGAAAAAAGGTCAAATGCCCCATCCCATCTATTCTTGAATCAGTTTCTCGCCCACACACCCTCTTTTCGGCAGCCCTGTCAGCACAAACACTACTACTACTCCTACAACCCACTATAAACAGACCCGAATGGATCTGTTGGTCGGAAATATGGCACAGCACAGCCAACGGACATTTTAAAAGTGGAGGAAAATATTGATTCCACTGATCCAAGATGGGCGGGAGGAATCGGAGTCTGCGTCCCATTTGGCTGCCATGGCCCGCGGACTGACTTGACGACTGTGAAAAAGGATTCCGCCCAGATTGTTGGGTACCTGTACGTATTATTGGTCTCCAAAAGACGCACAGTATCGCAGCCTAACGCCTCACAAACATACACTGTGTGTGTGGCACAGACAGCAGCAAATGAGCCATTGGGCATATCACCACCAACCATTTGCCATCGTTTCTGAATTTTCACTGCCAAGAGGCACTACAATTGAAAGCAGTACTGTACTCTGCAGATCGACCATCTGTTCTTTTGCTGTACTTTGGAAAAAGAGTGCTGTTTGCGATTCTGATGAGTATGCGTGCACCAGACAATCGGGCAGCTCTCATTGTACAAGTCATATATCGCACATACTAATAATCTTTCTGCACCCCTACGTGTCCTGCATCGAGGCTGAAAATCCAGCTGAAGAGGCAGAGAGGCACTCCAGACTGGGGGACTGCTGGGGGCTGAGATGAGACACTGCCCAGCCTCTATGCCGGGACACGAAGTCCTATGGTGACGTGCGAACCAGCTCATCATCTGCACCTTGAACGTGGCGATCTGTGTGCGTGTTCTCGTCGTTTTCCATTACGGTATCTGATCCGTGGAATCCATACCGTCTTTTCTCTTGGGCTCATACGAATACTCCCCTAGTGGAGAGCCCTGGGCTGACAGACATACACCCCTGGCGCAAATCGCCACCCAATACTACTCTGCTACACCATTTTCGAGCTGTTTTCTCTCTTCTCTGGTGCGGTGGGCCAGCCTGACCTCCTTCAGCATCATCCAGTCTCTTGATACTGCCAGATAGTGCCCCCTTTTCCGGCTGGTCCCGGTGCCAGAGGACCCCGGTCGGACGGAGATGCGCCGCCCATATGCAGATGCATGACAAGGCTCCCATGTAAGATTTGGCCATTCATTCATACGAGCATCTTAATTACGACTCGGTCCCTTGCCCTCCTCAGTGCTCGGATTGTTATATCATCTCTCCCCTATTCCCACAACTTCAAAATCTCTTCCTCCCACACTTTCCATTTCTACCCTTTTGGGCTCATACCAATACTACTACTATTAGTACTCTCACGTACACGGATCTGGATCCGATAATAATATTCTTTTATTATTATTATTACTATTATTATTAGACCTACGACTGTCATTCCCAAGTCGCTAAGCGGCCCGATTAACATATTGCGTTGGACGCGTCTCACCACTTTTTGGTTCACCCGCGTGTCACACATTCCCGTCACCAGCAATAAGACCGACATATACATTTTGCGCTGGTCGCGACTCCGAAAGGAACAGACGCATCAGAACATAAAAGACTCGCTTCCACCAATCCATACGTTGCGCTCCCTATCATCATCTTCTCGACACAACCGGACTCACAATGTCGCCCAAATCCGAAGCAACACAAACATACTACCTCCTCCCCAACCTACAAGCCCTCGACCCCTCGGCTTGCGAACTCGACCTCAACTCGCACACGTGGATTCAGCCCATCATAATCGAGGATGAGGACCTCATGTTTGGCGGCAAGACGCTCAGCGCGTGGTACGAGGAAGACCGCAGCCGTCTGAGCAGTGGTGCGAGCGATGATGGGAATCAGAGCCACAGCGAGGAAGAGCGCAGGGGACGGGAGCGCGTGAGGAGGCATTACGACGGGGCGAAGACGTCGCGAAAGACTCATCGGAAGTGAGCGCGAAGACGCGATGTGACATTGGACGATGACTTTCGCAGACGCGAGGAGCAAGAGGCCTGCTTGATCCTGGCAAAGGATCTCGATCATGGTCTCTTGTCTTCTATCGTTGACCTTTCTTCTTCTCTCCGAACGAACCTTGTGCGCACACGCGCATGCATCGACATCAATATCATTGCCGTAGCTGAGGACTATGGCATCTCGTTCGAATGCTCCCCTAGGGGGACGCACCCGCTCTGGAGCACTTCACCAACCTACACAAAGACCCTCGACACCTCTCAACACTATCCTCCACCTACAGATCCCTCGCGACCGCTCAACATCGATCACCCTATACCCATGCAGCCATCGTTACTCCTTGCTCGTTATTACATCGCATTACACACCCATCCCGCTCGCTCGCGCGCGCAATTGTTTTAGACCAGATATACAACTACGTACCACAGGGGCGGGCCAAAGACTTTGTTTATGGCGTTGGACAGAAGTACTATTTATTTTGGACACACAGATTGTATTTTTTTTTTTTTTTTTTTTGCATTGGCATTAGCGCACACATTTTTTGTTTCGCATATTTCATTTCACATTGATCGTTGGTTGGGCATGTGGTTGGGCATGAAACTTGTCCACGAGGGCATTTTGGCAGCATCACTGCCCAAGGAGCAAAAAACCCGCAAAAGGGCCAGGCAGGGGTAGTGTTTGGACAGATCAGACGTGTTTGGAGGGTCTGAGGGGAGGATCTGATGGATGGGTTTGGGCACTATGTGGAAGAGGCTCAACACTGAATGGCAGGAATACCATAACAATTCTGATTGATAATTGATGCATCCAATCTCCCTTGGCTACTTGTGATTTCCATATTATTACCAAGTCGCATGGTTTGGCACTCATATGTCTTGTTCCAAATGTTCCCAACAATCTGTCATATTGGTGCCAACCTGTCGGCCCGTGAATTCGGGACTAATAATGCGCCCTATGCAAATGATGGATGCGTCAAATGTGGCATTCTTGACGCCACATTATCGAAGTTTGCTCACTAGTACTTCGTACGGAGTACAAGTAGTGGCCTCTTTTCGGCCCGCCGCTTCTTGATGAAACATGCGTCGCTTCCTCTGGAATGTACGATACTTTCTCCTGGTGTATGTGTATGTGTATGTGTATGTATGTATATATATACGGATATATGTACGGAGTATATCTCCCTTCCATTATGTATTTTCAGCGTAGCATTTGCTTTCAGCTGCGAGTGATATATTGGCGAGCTGAGAGGAATAGCCTTCAGTGCCATCTTCAGCTCGTATGGATCCGTGTGCCCGACGATATGGAGAAGCAAAGGCGGGGTTTGAGAGCTTATTAGCTAGCTTATTAGATAGACGGAGGGATCTTCGGTGAACCTCCCGGCTGGAACCGGTGGGGATGTCTAGCCTCCCAGATAACTGAGCTCGAGGCACGTCTCTAAGAGGGCTGAGAAGGGGAGGGGGTGCGAATCATCGGGTGGAATCGCGAGAGATAGTGAGGGGTGGCCTTCCAGAATATTTTCGTTAGAATGCCTAGAACACCAGTCAATGTGAAGAGAGTGGTGATCTGGTGACTCGATCTGGCGAGCGAGAAAGAAGACGGTGCTTCGCTGTTGATGCCGAGGCATGCGGGAGATGATGCGATACTGTCCTATACTGCACGATGACATCGCTTCCCACGTGCCATTGCGTTTTGGAGATGCATAACTACAGATGGGCTCATCTGAGCATGGGGCCAAGCCGAGAGATGCATCGCGGCCCGAGATGCTGCGTTGACATGCCTCGGCTCTGCACCTGGATTGATCTGGGCTTGACGTATCGTGGCGTCTGGCTCATTGACCGCTACCTTATGCTTGGTTGGACGCCTCAATCACCTATGAGGGAGAGGACGGTTTATTTGGCGTTCTTTTGTGAAGCAAATGGCTGTTGGACTACTGTAGCCCCTGGGGGGTGAATGGGTTATACGCAGAGAATGATCAGATCACGTTACAGGTCATCCACGGAGAGCATGCTTGCTCTTTAAGAATACCGTTTGTCATGTGCTTCTGGTCTTTGCATGAAATAACTGACAGTAGATGAATCCATCCGGGAATCTACACTACTTGAATCGAGGGTGACTCAAGACGTGCATTCAGCATGCAGAGCTAGCTTTCTTGGGAGATCAATTAATTAGAAAGAAAGCACAGGAACTTTTTCATCCAATGAATATAAATCGGCAGATTTATTGCAGGTTCGTGATCTAATTTGCCGGATATTCGAAAGACCTTGACATTGTTCGCACCACCTTACGAAATGAGGGAACTTCTCAACCATCACCTCTAATACGGACCAAACATGCCACACTACTCCCCACAAGAGGAACTTTTCAGCCATCACTGTAATCATATGCTTGCTAGTCTTCTTGTCATACAGGTTGTTACTCAGCTTGTAGTGCCTGATCAGTTCCCAATGTCCTCAGGCTTCTCACACAATTATTCGGGGTGGCATCCCTTCGCTCTTGTTCCTGACAAGGCACATTATCACCTACTCCGGGCTTATCGCTTATATACCTGAACGTATATCTCAATACCAGAGACTCGCTTGACAGTCACCAATTCTCTGTTCCAGCTAGCTGCACGTGTCCTTATGTCTATTGCTACAATATGTTGTCTGACCCAGCATGTCCCATTGGATTATGCGGCCTTGGAAGCCTGCGCAGAATGATAGCAGTCAATGGCACGACCGAAGATGCTGATGAACTTGTGAGAACAGTGGTAACAACCGGCAGGACAAATTACTGCCTGTTGCTCTATCTCTCTGATTCAGTTCATCAGACAGCCGAGGAGCTGCTTCGCTCTTTGGCTTCGAAGCTACCGCTGTACCTAGGACGTCATTTCGTATGGTCAATCGTACGTCAAAGGGACCGAAATATGGAACTTGGGTTTCTGCAAAATTGTTCATTGCGTTGAGTTATTGCTGGCGTAACAAGGACTGGTCCTCGACCTTGACGAGAGTACAACTAGTGACAAGCTCGGCATTGGGTTGAAGGTGTTTTCATGAGGTCTCTCCTTTAAAGCCCTTCCTCCATGACGCAGGAGCAAGACTAAGCGTTTGCCCACACCTCTCCTACGAATATTCCACATGTGGGAAAATATTGTAGCAGGCAGCATGGAGGATGGCCTCGAGTGATGGATATCATGGAGCCGTATCTCGCGCGTTGGCTATATTTGCATCTTGAACAGATCACTATTCAAGGCGATCTTATGCTAACTTGTAGAACTTGTCCGGACATGTGCGATTGACCTCTGCCCTTCCCCATCTGAGGGATATCGGCTCCGATGTGGATGCCGGACTCCGATCTCGATCCGAGTGTGAGCTTCACCGGAGCGTCATCGGGCCGGTTCGACATTATCTCGTTATGTCCATACCAATGGGTTACTAATTCACATGTCTATGGTGATGATCGCCGTCCTGTCAACGGGCCTAAGCCGGATGTCTATTCGGCGGTTCCTCCGATGAAATTCCATCCAGAATGCCGATCACGGCCCCGTCCGACCGGCATGGGGCCTAGGCCTATTTAAAATTAAGAGTCGATAGATTTGAATACGAATGAGCCTTGGTCAGACACCATTATCGCTCCGAATTCCGGCCCTCAAGACACCGAAAATGAAACCCTTTCTTCACGTTGATGGTGTCGTTCGTGTCTGTCTGACCTCTGGCTTAGGGATCAGCGTAGAAAACACGGCTAATACTCCAACCTGGAAGACTTTCCCCGCTCCGGTTCACTTTGGACGCGAATCCCTGCGGTTTTTACGAGTGGCCGATGGTCCGTCTCCGGTGATAAGACGCCCGCGTGCACTGACCGAGTCTCACTCACATCCCACGATCCAACCCCACGAAGACTCGTTTAGCATTCTGGTGTCATCACTCTGTACGGAGTAGTAGTAGTAGTAATAGAATAGTAGCAGTACTGACTCCCAGTAATGTGTAGCATATGCTGTGATGCGCTGTCCAACAGATCATTCGGCCTCGCAATGGGCCAATGTTGCCAACAATCATGTCACGATTACAGCAACAATTGCGCGATCGCACTGCGCCGAGAGCCAAGTGCCGTTTCTTGCCCACGTCACCATTTCGGCACTTGGGCTGCAACGCAATTCCTGGTTAGCTGGCCAATCATGCGGGTGTGATGACTGGAGCCATGTAGCATGCCGACACCTCCGAAGGCCTTTTTTTCTTTTCTTTTTCCGCTTACTTTTGAGAAAGAGACAATGAACGCTGCCATTGAATGGTATGCCAGCAGGAAGCAGAAATTGATCGTCATGGGGGCCGCCTTGAGGCTTGCGATATGGACAAGGGGCAGAGCCAAAGCCAAAAGCCAACATCTCTTCGAAACGCTGTCTGTCAACTTCTGCACTTAATAATACAATAGGTTCTTTTGAGCTATCTATGCACCCACTTCGTACTCTATACTCCGTAATCAACACCCTTATGACCCATTATTTGAGCCAAAAAAAAGGCAGATGACCGGAGCTCCCAAGACCGACATCGACATCGGACCCACCCCTGACCTGTCCACGAACTGAGACATCGGGATCAACGGAATGGAGCCCTACTTGAGAAATCAAGAAAAAAACTGGGCTCGCTCACCAATTTTCCTGCGCCCTCTTTTTTTTTCGGTTGCTGAAGCTGCATGCTAGCATCTATTATGTGGAATTACGTAGTATAAGTCAAAGGCCGGCCCCCCCCTTTCTCTTTGTTTGCCCTTGCCCTGACAATCTCTTCCCCTTCGTGTAAACTAAGCTTTTCTTTGCATAAAACTGCTTAGATACCGAGGCGTCCGTCTATCTCTACGGAGTACTGCCGAATTTAATCATGTTCCATCGTCTGCCCCATCGAAAGGCCTCCTCCTGGTCTATCAACTCAATATGGTCCTCTCTGAGCGACGATGACGAAATCGGCCGAGAAGATCCCTCCGCCGCCGCCGCCGCCGCAGCCGCCGCAGTCGCCCCGCCTCAGTCCGAAGAATCCGGCCATGGCGCATCCTCGCTCCGAGGCTTTGCACGGAGTCGACAGTCGAGCACTTGTTCGGTACGCAGCTGTGGAGGCATGAGTGCGGATGAGACCAAGGAGCTGTGGAAGTGCATGCTGGAGCTGCAGCAGCGGTACGGATGTTATAATTCGACGAGGATGGATTTGGCCATGGATGCCGGAGATGAAGCTGTCGATCTGATGCGTAGGTGGACTCAGCACACACCTCTAGAGTGGATACAATAACGGAGACTGACGAGATGAGATGCAGCTAATCCGTTTATCCTCGATACTTTGAACGATTCCGTTGTTGAGCTCCCGGACGAGGGCTGGGAGATGCTCTATCGCTACTGGCGACACAATGATGCTCCTGCGGCAAAGTAATGAACGATATGGACACCAGATCCTAACATCCCATCACTTGGCGATGGAGCGGCGTTTGAAAGGGAAAATGGACGAGCCGGGGGTCTTGTTTTGTTTTGTTTTCTTTATACCATGATCCTTTTTATACGAGCTTCAAAGATACCCGACACGAATGTAATTCAGAATGAGAGAAATATCACGAAACCATACCATGCTTTATCATTAACTCATCTACTCATCTAAAAGCGCATGCTTCACAAACCCCATTGCCCTCGTCTGGATCTTCATACTCTCCAACACCCTCTCCTTCACCCTCTCATCCTCCACATCATAGCCATCAAAAAGCCCATGCGTCGCCTTGAACTCATATTCCTTCACAACCCCCCACATCCTCGCCATCTCGTCCGCGCTCAGAGGGATACTATTCGGAACACTCCACAGAAATGCAAATGTATTCAGTCCCGGCGGCTTCTGCCTCGCTGCACCACTCGCATCTTCAGTCCACTTCCCCAAGCCCGCAGGTGTCGTCATAAGCGTATCTGCAACGAACAACCGTCCATCAAAGAGCAGCACCATCGACCCGGGGAAATGCCCACCCAACTTGATCGCCTTGGCGCCGCTGCCCGGAAGGATCTCCGTCTCGATCTCGGCGAGGACCCGGCGATGCGCCGAACGCTGCGTCGTCCACTTCTCGTCTTCGGCGGAGATGTATACGGGACATTGAAACGCCCTGGCCCATTGCACGTGCGCGCTGTAAAAGTGCGGGTGACTGATCACTATGGCTTTGATACCGCCGAGGGCGTTTACGCGCGCGATCGTCTCGTCGTCGAGGAGCGTGATGCAGTCCCAGAGGATGTTGCCCCCTGGCGTGCGGATCAAGATGGCGCGCTGGCCGATTGCGAGGCGTGGGATCGTGCGGATGAATGTGATGCGCTCGTCGTGCGCGTAGGGCTTGAAGTCATTGTGATGACCTGCGGCGCAGATATCAGAGAGGGTGGTGAAGGATTGGCCGGAGGGAGGGATATATTGGCGCGGATCGTCGCAGATGTGGCATGATGTGACGGCGGAGCGATCGGCGGTTGCGAATTGAGTGCCGCAGGCTTCGCATATGAGATAGGAGGACGAGATGGCTGCGTCGTATGGCTCTGGGGTGAAGGTGAAGGTCATGGTGATGTCCCAGTTGGTGATACACTCACTCAGTTGGATGAGAGATATATGAATGAGGATGCAAACGCGGGGTTGCTGAGGAGAATCAAGGTTGCCAAGTTCAGCTGAACATGTAATATGTATGTATATTCACTCCACATTGCATTATTGGGTTGCTTCCTTGCGTTATAACTCAGCTGAGAGGCCATTATGAATTCCCCAAACATGGTCTTATCGTAAGGATGTGAAGATGAATACATTCAACACCTCAACACGCCTCCCACATCTGACTCCCCATTGCAATCAACCGATTAAACAACTCGTCCCTCACTACAACAGCCGTGAGGTGAAACTCGTCTCCCCTCTTTGTCCTCACCACCAACCCATCCACAACCTCCTTTCCCATGGCCCATCCTACCACTATCTTACTCTTCCAGCCCAGTCCTCCAACCTTCTTCAGCTCCCCAATCTCTTCAATCGCCACCGCCCACGCGGGATTCACGCCCTTACTATCTGGCATCCAACTCACAGCTGGCGTCGTAGCCGTAGTCGTGATGTACACATAGCCCTTCTTGCCGCCATACCGCGCAGGGAAGCATATTGGTCCGGCTTCTTGAGTGTCCAAATGCCCGTCTGGAATGACACCCAGGCGGTTTCGCGCGTGAGTTGCGCCGGCTGCGGCTTTGGCCTTGTCGGCTGTGAGGGCGGTTTGGACGCCGCCTTTGGCGGTGCCTTTGAGGAGGTTGAGGATGCGACGGGAGCGTTTCGGTTTGCGCTGCTGGTTGTCGTCTTTGAAGTCTTCCTTTTGGTCTGGGTCTGGCTGCAATGCCTCTTCGGCTTCTTCATCGGTAACACCTGTGAATTCTTGTGAGCCAAGTGTAAGAGCACCACCTTGAATGCGATAGAATGACCTGTACCTAGATTCTCAACGTGCTGGGCGGCTTCTGTATTGGTCTCGACTGGTGGTGGTGCGTCTGATGATGGAGGCGGAGGAAGAGGTGCTTTGTTTCTCTCTCCGATTCTCAGCAAAGTGATGGCAAGCTGAGCGTTGGTTGGAACGCCTCGTAGAACCGTGTGTCGCAGTTCGACAAACCGCTGCCACCGTGGATACGTCTTGTTGATGAGGTCAATCGCTGGTGTGATGATCGGATCTCCAAAGAAGCCGAAACCTATCCCAAAGCCTAGTCCTTTCATCATCATATACGAAGTCACAAAGAACGATGCCAGAAACACTGGCAGTAGACAAGCCGCCAGGGTCAGTCCAGGCTGATGTGTCGGGAAAGGTGATGTCGGACTGAGCGCATTCGCAAAACGCTCCCACGTATCGACCAGGTCGGAAATACAGTGCATCACCGGCCCAGCATTGCCCCAGACAGCATTCGAAACGGGTTTCTTCGTCTTATCTTTCTCGGCATCTGTCTCTACTCCATCGGTCTTGTCCTTTGCGTCTGAAATTTCCTCTGCCAGCTGTGTAGGATCTGGCGCGGTGTTGTCATCGTAAGGGTCGCCCTGTGGATGCTTTCCTGCGCTGGTGCTAATGACGATCTGAACGAACTCCTCGTTTAGTGTTCTTGTTCATCAAACAGTTAATGAGGTCTTACGCCTCCACATACCGACGCAATGCTGTTGACGAAGCTATGTGCCTCTTGTTCCACTCCCTCACCCTCGTGCTTTTCGGGAGCGCCTGTGAGAGAGTCACCTGAGGCGAGGACGCCGGCTGGAGGTTTCTGCACGCCTCCGGTTTTAGAATCGACGATTGCTGGTGGAACGGGTGGGAAGCATATGCTTCTCGCTGGCGGATATGCGATCAGCACCATGAGAAACGCCATCATGGTTGGGATACTCAAGTCAAGCAGCCATGCAATGCTATACACAGCCAAGAAAGCCGCGGTCCTGTCTCGCTCCCTCCACGATCGAAGACGGACGATGTGTTTCCAAAACGACGTCAGAGATACGATGACAGCCATGTACAGCCGCTCCATCTGCGCACGAAGCTTATCAGGTGAGAACGCCTCATCTTCAGCAATGTTCATGTCCAGATCCGCCAGCGGCACCTCTTCAATGCTCTTGACCTGGAAGATCTGCTTGTCGAATCTCCGGATCAGCGTCCATAGCTCTTCGTTCTTCATGCCACCGACTAATGGCTGGGGCACATGTCGCGACTCATCGTTCCACCCGATGTCCTTCACTTCGATGTCATGATGTTCGAGTTGACTGATGCCTTTGTCGTCAGACTCGGATTGGATGCTTTCTTCGGCGAGGGCATGGCTGGCTGTTGGTGTTTCTTCCTCGTGTCTTTCGATTATATAGGGCTCGCTGCCGAGTCCATTGCTGGACGTGTCGCTGCTCTGGTCTAGGTCTGGAGCTGCCATTTTTTTTTTGCCTGGGAAGAGGGATGAAGACGCCAGGATCTCGATTATCTGTGACAGCTTTCCTTTGGCATTATTTATGATGTATCACCACCACCTTTTCTTGCCGCCGACGTCAGAAATTGGTTTGTTGCGCAGCTAGCCCAAGTAATTGACGTCATACTCACCGGAACCGGGCATTCATATTTACTAATGTACTGTTCTCTCCATATCTGGAGCAAAAGATGAACATATGATGCATTCGTAAATACTTTTGTAGATAGATGGGGATTTCCGCGTTCGGTCATATAATGAGGAGCTGACATTGGATCGTTTGGGGTTTTGGAGGCGCCTTTTCCGTTGCCAGGAAATACTCCGAATGCGCTGCATACTACCATCAAAATGAGCTCGAAAAATTAATTCTTTCTTTGTAGGGTCAAAGACTGGCCTGTTCATGACCTTGACTTTGGTGGTGCATTTCACAAACAATGACCAGCGGGCGAGAAGCATTCCATATCATGTCCACCCTCAATGTTATTGAACATGAGGCTGTCGCTTTTACTCTCATTCGCCAACTTCAAGGATCAGACTTCACCAAACAAACGGGTAATCCCGGATTGGTTTCCTTATGGCACCGAGTTTCTCCTCGATAAACGAGATTCCCTTGTTCCTTTACTATCTAGCAACGTATGGAAACATAAAACATTCCCCCGAATCTGCCCAAGCCTTCACTCGTCAGTCGCACACCATCATGGTGTCTTCCTCCCGCTCCTCTCCCACAATCTCCTCCAGTTGGCGAATCTCGACATCCACGAAGTCGTAAAGATGGCCATCAGTGCCCAAGGCACTCTTCAATTCACCAAGCTCGTCCTGGCATTGCAGCCACAGAGAGTAATGGGAAGTTTCAATCAGCCGGCGACAGGCATTCCACAGGGACAAGATGCGATCCATTCGCACCGCAATCTTCCAGTTGCCCTCCAGGAGTCTGCCACGCAAGTTTGAATCCCATTCGCCGGGAAGAGTCTCGGTAGATGTGGAAACTCCCGACAGACGACACACGATTTGGAGCAGCTGGAGCATCAGAGGGTTGGAGGAGGCCAGAGACGCCTGGTCGCAGAGGCTAGTTTCCATGAGCTGACAGAGCTGTGTCCAGTCGTTCTTATGCTGTTCCGCAGCAGCCTTGAGAATGGCTAAGATCCGCTTGTAGGTTGGCGCTGGGAAGGCCGTGATGTTGGACTTGTACTTGGCAATTCGGCCATGAGCGATGGTCCAGACAATATGCGAGGGCATTGGACGCTTCTCCAGAGACGCGAGAAAACCAAGGATCTCTGCCTCAGTCACGATAGCCATACCCGGCTCGGGTGGAAGGGGAATGGGGAATATTTCTTTTTGTTCATCGGCATCAGTATCCTCCGTCCCCTCTTCGGTCTCACTAGAAGACGACTTGCTTTGTTTCTCAGGCTTTTTGATCGTGCCATCATCGGCATAGGGGAGCATGTCATCCTCGCTGACGTTGAGCGTGATTCCTTTAGCGACGACGATGTGTCCTTCATTCTGAAGCTCAATGAGTCGGCGTTTGATGCCATATGCGAAGGTCTGTCGCGTGCTTCGTGGGATTTCCTTGGCCATCTCGCGCCAAGGGACTTGAGTGGACTTTCGTCCCTCAGCTCTCAGAGGCATCGTTGCTGGGGCGAGCTGTCCAGTCTTGCAAGAGAGTTAGAGAGATATGCTTTGATGGGGACGAAGTGAATCAAGTGGAACGACTTACCAAGGGGACAGACGATGGAAGTGGCGATGCTTCTCTGAAGCCCTCAGGTTGATGACCCGGAACTCTTGTTGATGTGAGGAAAGAAAAGTAAACAAAAGAAAAGGTGAGTGCCAGGTGACAGAAGAAGTGATGGGGAAAAAACTGTCAAAACAAATGCTATGTGTTGCCAACTGGCAGCCAGTCCAAAGTGCTTTCGTGTAGGTCATCGCCAGCTGCTGCTTTCTGCAAGACTGCACGCGACATTTTTTTTTTGAACCAATTAAGTTTTACATGTTAAAAACTTCTTCTAGCCATTTCCAATCCATCGTTGCTTTACTGAATCACACAAAGCTTTCTTGGTTCGAAGATCTATCCTGCAGCAGAGTCAAAGGTCCAAAAGGGGCCAGCCCTGAAAGGAGTTCAACAGTCTATATTACAAACCCAAGTAAGCAGCCCAGGCAAACAAAAAAAGATAAATAAGGAGAAGGTTGGGGTCCTGGCCTGATAAAGCCTGCACAGAGTATTTTGGGCCTCTCTGTGGCGAAAAGGCATCATATCCCGTGGAATGAGGGTGCTGGATCGTGCTGTCAAGGGTGAAATTGATCAAGATTCAGCCCTACACCAAGATCTAACATCGAAGCTGACCACGTTTAAGGCTGCGACGAATACCAAGTGAACTGAGATGCGGATTAGTTGCAAGCCCGCGACGGTTCATTTTGCTCAAAGATCAGTAACACTTAATACATAAGTCCGTGTGTCCTAATTGACGACTACTCTAATAAAGTTTCGACAGCATTTACAAGGTACATAGTATATCATTATCCAGGTGAGTGTTCCTTATCTGATTGATCCATTAGTGGACCCGGATCGGAGAATATATGGAGCAGTTGGATGGTATTCCGTAGTCGATATAGATTACCTATTAACGAGCGAGCGTACGAACGAACGAACCTGCGCGATCACTCGTTTCATAAATGAAACTGCAGGATTTAAAAGGACTCCAAAATCACCACAAGCCCTAGTCAATTCTCCTGGACATATTGTCAGAGAGCATCGGAGGCTGGTCCCCTGGCTTGGACATTATAGTTGGTATTCCCCAGAATCTTGCGAAAATATAACCTTGTCCTAGTGCGGTTATTCACAAATGGAGATTGAGGCCACGCTGTATTTGTCCCCGTTTCGAATCCTCCATGGAATATGCGAATCCTCTACTCCGTATAACAGTCCGTATTATTGCCATGGTGCTTCACTTCTCCGCTTAAAGTCCTCTAGGTGCAAGAAAGTCTTCTTAGCGTCGAACATCTAGCACTCCGTATGCTCTTTGCCAAATCCCGATTCGGGTATTACATCGGCATTTCTCACCGTGATCACGCAGTGCATTATCAGGTGCTTCCATGTGATTCAAATGGTGAAACGCATATCTGCTACTATATTTAGGCCTTAGCCTAGCTGTGCCCTTCCCGTGGAGAAGCTACGGAGTATGTATATGGTATATTAGCTGGGACTGCAATTCCCTTTCTCTATATCATATAACAGGCGATACTACTATCCCAGCTATGCTCCAAGATCCCCAACCTGGCTGAGCATACCGTTTATAGTCCATCCTGCAATCTAGCATGCTTCGGTACCATTTCGCAAATCTCGTTTAAGAATACGGAATAGTAGTGATGTGATTACCCCTAAAAATGTAGGTCGGCAATTACCTTAACACATCTAGGCGCGTATCGCAGACTGACCACTCCGTAAACAATCTAGTTGCCGCCCAATTTCTTTGTATCTGATTCCGCCTAACCGAACAGGATTGTTAGGCAGGGAAAGCGATCAATCACATCTTCTACCTTGTAGTTGTGATACAGATAGTATTTATCAGGATAGGAATGGTGACGACAAATGTTTATAGTAGTAGCATCGGTGAAACTCGGCAATTAGGCCTTTCGTATCTATTGGTACTACTACTATCCTATAGGCAACTATGTTTTAGGGCCAATAAGCATATATTTATGGTTATATCCCTCGCGAATTCCTTCAATATCAGTTCTCTATTCACTGCTTGGCCCAGCTTAACTTACTCTATCAACGACTCCCTCAAAATATCACCAATATGCGCGGCGCCCTTATTCTAGCCTTCGCGGTTGCCGCTGCCCAGGCTATTGCCCTGCCTAATAGCCTTGCTGTGAGATTTACTGCTCTTTGTATCCATGTGTCATTGGTTGTCGTCCAATACTAATTGGAGTCAAAGTCCACTAAGGAGAAGCGCCAGAACGCTGCTCCATGGAAGCGTGAGCCTGAACCCGACTCTCCTGCCTGGAAGCGTCAAAATGCTGCTCCGTGGAAGCGCGAGTCTCCAGAAGAGTGAGCCCTCTCAGCGCTATTTATAAATGACTCGTGAGGGAGAGAGAAACCTAGAGTGGTGTAAAGGCTGGCTTAAGGGTGAAGATTTAAGGGGCTTGGAGGTTTTGGCCTTTTTGTAAAGGAGTATCCCAAGTTGAACATTATGCAAATCCAAATAAATCGGCCATACTAACAAGTTGGAGCTTTCACTTGGTAAAATTATTAAGTGTTTTTGTGCCGTGATACAGGAACTTGATTACAGGTTTAGAACTCTAGATTTATCACCAAGGAGTCTATCTCCTTTCGGGTTTTAAGGACGGTGATTACAATATGGTGCGGCTAGCACGCACAGGCATGATGAATTTTAGTACTCTAGCCGTTGGTTAAGTTTCCAGGCTCAGGGCCGGCTTTCGTATATGCATTGACATGCTTAAGCGCCATACCCATTTACATGGTCTCTCTATCTGATTACCTCTTATTAGTATGAAGAGACAAGAGACTGGGTAACTGATGAGGTGTAGTGTATGAAACAGCAATCAAGTGAACTAGACACAGGTATACAACTACAATAGTTTAATGAATGCCTCTATTCCTGCATACTTAAATAACTAGTGATTTCCATTCTTCTTAACACTACGTAGTCACCAGTCGCCCGTGCCTTGACTTCATATCATCGCGTCGGGCGAGAAGTCCAACTCACAGCCGTTCAGCCTGGTCAATTACAGAAGCTTAATATGACCCAAACTTAAGACTGCAGGATAGCCTATTCCCTAGAAACACATTATACATCCCCAATGGGTCGTTCGAAGGGACCAGGACCGCATCCTTGAAACAATGGAGCAATGGTAAATAGTTGGCTAAAATATATTCTTTAAATGAAGTTATGTACTTGTTGCTAACGTATTTTGTTGGTGACTAGGTGCCCACGCCTTCGGCATGCTATTTCCTAACACCCGAAGATGAAAGGGTTGTAAACTCTCGCTCTTAGCTAACACATCAACTGTCTTAGCCCTCGTTGCCAATCTCATTATACGTCCCTTTATAAGACATTGAACTCGCCGTATGAAGCGGAATAGTTGGCTCGTTTAGTGCTTTCATGAGGGCAGCCAGGAGATCTAGAAACAGAAAACAAATTTTCTAGCTATTTGACCTGACTTCCTACCTCCCTCCCATGATAAACTTCCAGCTCTGTAGAATCCTCCTCCGCGGTAATCCCATTAACCAAATTCAAACTAGAATTCATATGCCTTGTTCCTTGCATACGGTAGTTGGTTATGGTTAAAAACGTATAAGCTTGGTTATTGGTCTAATAAGGTACTTCTTTAACACTACAGTACGCCTTCCAGTCCTCCAACGTTACGGTCTTGCTGTTTAATGTATGTCTGTGCGTGTCTGTGCGTGTCTGTGCGTGTCTGTGTGTGTCCGTGTATATATATTAGTGTGCGCTCTTCGGGTTTAGTTAAATTGCACTTCCTGTAATGCTCACCACAGATATCCACATATGCCTTGTGGAGATCAGCGCTACAGTCACAGCCTCTGTTGCTTTTTCTGGGGAAGAGGAAATGAGCCGCCCTGCAGACATTGATTAGCCAGGTTACGTCGCATTACGTTTCACTGTCGTCTGAAGCATCTATATAGGTACTCTTTGGGCTTGTTTGATATGTACTTCAGCAGCTAAACGCAGACACCGCTGCTTTCTGCTATCAGGCTCGTACTTTGGCAACGATTGGAATCGCATCTTTCCTCATCTCCCTCAAAGAAATAAGGTGCGGTAGATCTGTCAAGGAGTATGTCAAGTCAGACGTAGCATAGGAGTATACGCACATGGTGTACTATTACCTATCATCGGACAACTGGAATTGAACTCACGCAACAGGGCAGCACGAATTTGACGCTGGCACGTCACAAGTAGGACACTGATTCCCCTGGTTTCGTTGGATAACAATACCATTCGCACTGCTTCTGACAATTCTTCTTCCACGTATTGCCGCTAAGATGAAGTCTGTAGTGTGATTGATGTTATTGTATGAAGTGCTCTGACAATATTTTTTCAGTTAGTCACCGTTCAAAGCATGTATCACAGATCTATCCTTCCTGTCAAAGATGTACATAACAGAGTCGAACTAAAGACTGGGTTACACTAATTTATATCCCTTATTATCCATCCTGAACCGTATCTTCGGTGACTTGCGGTTAATGCGTCGACTACTTACAGAGCTTATAGGGGGCCATAATTGGAAGTCTGAATAGAGGCTGAACTTGTATATAACCTCCTAGGTATTGATGTTCGTCTATCTTGAATCGTGTTGCTGACTCGAATCTAAAATATACAGGTTAGGCGTATACTGTACTGTCTAGGCTAATTGCTACAATACATATTACGAGTTTGATCTTGACTTTGCTATGTGGGCAAGATATTAAAAGTAGTTATACTGTCTTATCGTGGCCTACTACTTGGAGAGGAGGTGGGTGAGAAATACCCAGGATCTAGCTGTAGATTTTGTTAATAAATGATATATAGAGAGGAGAAGCGATTAGACCAAGGCTTAACGAAGGGTAAGTCAAAGTACCTAGGTAGTTATTTACAGTATATCACCCTCCCGACTTCGTTAAATAGAAGAAAATCGATATCTTACGAAGCCCCTAAATAGACTAGTACCAAACCAATCATTCCTTCAAGGTAAATAACTGTCATATAATGCCGGTCTTGTTGTCGGAATAATCAAGGACTGGGTACTCCGTATACGAGGGAGCCTGTTATTGTCTGAGATGTGAGATAAAACGCGCGTCGTTTCTTGTCTATGATAAAGAAGGCTGGTTTATCAGGGGGAAAGGCACACACACAAACGACACCCACACCCACACCCACCCAAACTTATAAATAAGGCACGTGGTAGCACGGCTGATAGAACCACGAAGTCGGAGGTACTTATACACAAAGACACTGCGAATCATTTGATAATAATGCCGGCAGCCAGAATAAACAATCACTGGCCCTCCAGCTCCTCTGTGGCCGTCACAAGCAAGCTGGGGTCAGGGAATTGAGGGGGAAGAAGATTTATGTGTATTGAACTGAAACTACTTGCTTCTTTTTATAGCTAACGCCTAAAACAGCCACTTCTGTATTAGGTAGTAGTTATATATCAAGTAGGGTAAAGGAAAAGAAATGTGCGTGGGCTTGGGCATGTAGGTTAGTCGCGACAAACTGGGAAGGAAACCAATTACGATGGTGAAATTAGGCCAACAGACACAGAACACGGTGTAGTAGAGTAGAAATTTAGGGGCCCAGAATGCCTTATTATCGTGATGTGTTCAGACTGACTACGTAGCCGTGTTACGCGACAACAACAGTGGAAATGCATAAAAGTATAACTTCCATAGAGGTAGCCTTAGATGCATAGCCTGGAATGGCTAGTTGGTAATATATATAGACCGACTAAACAGATACTACTCCGTACTTCGTATTGCATTATAAATTACGATATAGAGTGGGTTATGGTAGTAGCTATACCGTACTCCGTAACTACCTATTTATGAATAGTAATCACCCCCAAAAGGGCAGGATCGTGGAAGCACGCGTATGGAGGAGTTTTCTCGTGCAAGGTGTTCCTAAATACTACACCGACACCTCAGGCACCTTCCCCACTGACGCGCTAGTCCCGATCGAGGCTCAGGGGAGTGCCAGGTCCAAGGAACCCCCAGTCTTCTGCCAGAAGGCCCCCTTCAGCAAGACCACCAACACCTGCCACTACTTCATCTCCTTCAGAGAGGAAGTCAAAACAGGCTTCAAACTCTTTAACTGCTCAGCCCCAGCAAAGCTCTAGACCTAAAAGGCACAGGTAACCCAATGCAACAGGTGCCTCGGCTTTTATAACCTTTAAGGATACACCAGAACCGCATAATGCAAAAAGTATAGCAAGCCTGCCTTCTAATACGCCAATAAAGATAGGAACTGTAATAACCTTACTTAATATATTAACTGCCTTAAACTTTACTAGTCTAACGCTTTAAACTGCTATATACACTTAACTATTAAAGATAGTATAAAAGTGTATACTACTAAAGAATAACTTAAGAGTATCAGAGAACTTAGGATTTAGGAATTCCAGAAAAGGAACCCTGCCCCCCTTGCCTTTAAACCTAAATCTAGCGCACTTAAGGGAAAAGCTCTTTAGGCCGCTTTAGCTAGATCCCCTACTGCTCCCGCTCCTAGGGCCCAGATCTAAAGACCCCTCCCTCTAAGCAGGATAACACCCCCTGCCCCTGCAATAAAGCCCCCCTAAAATAAAATTAACTTAATAAATATCTTTAACAGCTTATTAAAAGAAAGCTTACTAGCCTACTCTGCAATAAAGGTTACTGATTTTAACGACTTTATAGATAATGCCTTAAAGGAATCCTTTAAAAAAGATAAACCCTATAAATCTAACCTATAAATAATAAATACTATTAAAACTATTAAAAAAACTTTAGCTTAAAAATCTTTTAGGTTAATATAAAAAAAAAGGGAAAGTATTATAATATAGCCTTTTTACTAGCCTAAGAAGATAGCTTTAATATTATATTTATTTAAGAGCTATAAACCTGCTAAAACGCTATAATATCTAGGAGACAAATAAAATCTTACCCTGGCTTTTAAGCATTTAACTTATTTAATAATTAAAGGGAGACTAAACCCTTTATCTTTATATATATCAGAAAATCACTAAATCTACTATACTAATAACTCTTACCTTTAAAACTAAAAAGCAACTGCATTTACTAAATAAAGGTCTATAGTTATATTATTATTAATATTTACTGCAGGGCTTCTTTTAATACTATAACAGAAACCTTTAAAAGGTAAGGTTAGCCCCTTTTAAATTTAATTATCGCAAGAGACTTTAATGTATTACATTAAATATAGCAGCTAGGCTAAGTCTTAGATGCTGCAGGTAATAGATTAATTAAATAAGCAGATAAATATAACCTAGTCCCTGCCTTTATAAACGCCCCTATAAAGGATTCTAGAAAATATATTAACTTTATTTTCTTTAACTGCCCTATATTAATAACTATTGCAAAAAACTTAAATATAGGCTTAAACCACTATACAGTTATTATTATACTTTTAAGCCCTACTAGGCTAATAGCCGGTGCAGGAAAGAAATACATCCCTTTTAAAAGCCTATAGGAGTTCAGCCAGCTAATATATATATACGCCTAGCTCCTCCCAGAGGTAAATACAACTAACCTAACTAAAGAAAACCTAAATATAGCAGTATAAGTACTCTAGAGACTCTTCGCGGACTATATATAGTTAGCAGGCAAAAAAAAATATTAAAATAAATATAGCGCCCCCTAGTAAAATAAAGACTGCCAGACAGCCTACTCGGCTTTTATTGCAGCGCCCTTTAAAATTAATAAATAGATTAAAGTAAAGAAAATACTATATAATATAGTTAAATGTAAAAAATGCAACTATTAAGATAAAGTTATAGTTAAAGCCAGCTTAAGCAAGGGCATTTAATAGGTAGTTAAATAATATAAAGCTATAGATTAGTTTTAACCCCCCTTTTTAATAAATAGCGATAAAAGTATTTTAAACTTTAAGGAGTAAGCGGCCTTTTTTAAAAAATGCCTATTATAGTAAAAAAAAGTAAAAGAAAACATTAAAAACTTATAGGAACCTTAGGTATTAAAAAACCTTTAAATACTATAAAATAAAACAGTTACTAAAAAAGAGGCAAAAAAGGCTATAATTAAAGCGGGGAATACTATACCTAGCGCAGACAGTATATTAATTACCTTTTTACACTATATTTAATTTACTATTAAAAAGTTCATTATAAACCTCTTTAAAGGCTGCTTTAAATTAAAATATTACCCCCTCCCTTTTAAAAACATTAAAGTTACTATTATACCTAAACCCAGTAAACCTAACTATATAACTTATAAAGCTTTTAAACCTATTTTATTACTTTCTTATATAGAAAAAGGCTTTAAAAGGCTACTCGCTAAAAGGGTATCCCTTCTAGCATTTAAATATAAAATCCTCTTAAAGCAATACTTTAAAGCCCTCTTTAAAAAAGCAGTTATAGACTTAATTGCCTGCTTAATTTATAATATTAAAATTGCCTTAAATAAAAGGGAAGTTATAACCCTATTTACCTTTAATATCTTTAAAGCCTTTAATATTATTATAAAAAATAAACTAGTCCTATAACTTTAATAATAACGCTAGCCTATTTAATTTATAAAATAAGTAAAGTCTTTTATAAATAATAAAACTACTTTTATCTGTAAAGGAGATAGGATTAATTTACTAGACCTTACCCTTAAATACAGTACCCTATAAAAGTCCTTTATTTCCTTTATTATATTAATACTATACTTTAACCTAATCCTTTAACTTAAAGATTAATAATTTTACTTTAGGTATACTAATAATATTACTATATTTATTATAAATAAATCTACTTAAAAAATAGCTACCTTTATATAATAGGCGCTTAATAAAATATTAAAGTAAAGAGCAGAGAATATAGTATCCTTTAACTATATTAAAGCTAAATTACTGTATTTCTATTATATAAAAGGCCAGTTATATAAAAAAGGCATTATAATAAAAGGAAAACCAGTCTAGCTTAAAAAAATATATATAATAGTTAAAGGTCTACTTTAACTTAAAGCTCGCCTTTAAAAAATATATAAAGATACTTATAGGCAAAGTATATAAAGTCTTTAACTTCCTTAAATTACTTAATAAAACTTAAAAAGGCTTACCTTTTAAAGCTATAATATAAGCCGTAAAGGCCTATATCTTCCTTATTACCCTATATAGGATAAAAGTATAATAGCTAGGGTATAAATAATAATTATAAGCTGACCCTACTAAGCAGGTAAATATAAAAGTATTTGGTTTAATAGATAAAATAAATAAAGCCTTTAAGGCCGCAGTAAGGGTAGTCCTCCCAGTTTAGAAGACTATAAGTATCCCTATTTTATATAAAGAGTTAGGTATCCCCCCAGCCAGTATTATCCTAGCCTAGGCCTAACTTAAGTATATAGTAAGATTCGCGGGACTAGATTAAGACTACCTAATCAGTTAATATATTAATAAAAAACTTCCTCCCCAGCTACTATAAACTAAACTTTAATACACTACTACCCTAGTTAATAAAACAATTAAACCTATACTCTTCGCTAAAAAATCCCTATATATTCTCCCTAGTCTTAATTTAAAAGGTATAGGTAAATTAACTGCAGTAAAGAAATACCTAGAAATAGTTAAGTCCCTCCCCCTTTATTTAATTTTAGCTTACTTTAATAAATCCTAGATTAAAGGGAATATAAGTTAAAGAGCAGTTATTTACTATAAAGTAAAAGTAACTATAAATACTAAACGCCTTAATAATACAGAGGTCTATAACGCAGAGGCATAGGCCGCCTTAAAGGCTATAAAGCTAGTAGCTAAATATATAAAGGAAGACTACACGATTTAAATAGCCTTCCTTTTCTTAGATAACTTATTAGTTATCGACAAGCTGCTTAATAAGCCCCCCCTTTTTATATAAAGGGCATATATATATTTCCAGAAACTAGTATAAAGTATCTCGCCCTGCAAAACCTTTATTTTATAGGTTCCAGGATATAAAGACATTATAGGAAATAAATAAACTAACTGGTTAGCTAAATAAAGTATAGCTTTCCCCGCTGTATTATAGAACTAGGCTATAATTATATACATTAAAAGATAGACTAAAAAAGAAATCGCAGAGGTAAAGGAGTAAGACTAGCTCAGTAAAACCCTAGAAAGCTATAAACGATAAAGACTTAAGGCCTTAGCTTCCCCTTTAGAACTCAAACTCCTACGCCCTATCCTCTATAGGCTTTTAATAGAAAAATCGGGATATAAAGACTTCTAGGAATACTATAAACGCTTTAGGCATAATAAAGAGTCTATCTATAAATACAGCGAATTAAAAAGATAAAGCCACTTCGCGGAATACAGAATAGTTAAGCCTTTCCTCCTAGATATCCCCCTAAAAGAGACCCCCCTCTTTTACTTACTCGGACCTACAGGAAGTAAAGCCTTTTAGAAACTAGTAGAGGAAGCGGACCCTTATAGCCCTCCCCCGGCGGAAATAGAATAACACTACCCAGATTAACCCTTTTTCCTTTATAAATTGAAACTCAGCGAATAGCGGCACAAGCCGCTGGCTCCTAACGTCCTATTGCCCATAAGGGATTTATGTAACTAGCTTACTTAGTGGATGTAAATAATAAAACAAACAAACAAACAAACCCCCAAAAGGGCATCTCAGTGCTCCGTACAAGTAGTTTTACTACCTAAACAATTCTAGGCGCTTATGGCAAGCTTACCAAACCATCAAGATAGGTAGTATTGGTTCGCCCGATTACTACTTCGTATCTACTCGTACGCCGTGTTCCGCTAGTAGTAGCATAGCCAAATGTGACTGCTGGACATAAAATCATATGAATTGTATCTTTTCCCTTCCGGTTATGATGCAAAGAGGATCTACTATCAGGACAGGAATAGCGCTTACAGCAGTAAGCTATGAAACACGGCAATTAGGCACTTCGTGTCTATTAGATTCTAGGCAATTGAGTCTTAAGGCCAGTATATATTCATAGCCACATCCCTCGCAAATACCCTCATTATCATTTCTCTGTATACTCCAGTCACTAGTACTTAGTTCGGACCAACTCATTCTATCCACTTTCCCCTCTCAAATACCATCAATATGCGTGGCGCCCTTGTTCTGGCCTTCGCGGTTGCCGCTCAGGCTATTGCCCTGCCCAATGTCGCTGCTGTAAGACTTGCTGTGCATTATGTTTAAGTGTTGTTGGTTCTCGGCTAATACTGTTCTGGAGTTAAAGCCCACTGACTGGAAGCGCGAGGCCAGTAACAGCGACTGGAAGCGCAACTCTTTAGAGTAGTAAGTCCTCTGAGTGCTACTGATAAGTAATTCACAAAGGAAAAACTCATAGTGGAGATAAGGTTGGCTCAAGAGGTGAAGAGCTAAGTGGCTTAGAGGTTTTGGCCTTTTTTGTAAAGGAGTGGCTATCTAGTGCTCCAAGTTAGCCATTAAGCAAATACAAATAAATGAGTCACTAAAAAATCTGCCCTGTTATCTAATTTATCTTGCAAAGTATTATTTACTCATGGGGTTTTCTTTCTGCTGTGGTAGAGGAACCTGATTATATTTGGAGCTTCAGATTTGTCGCTCGTGACTCTGTCCTCCTTAGGATCCAAGTGCTGAGAAGAGTGTTTACAATGACGTGCGGCTATAATTCGACATGGCGTATTCTCGTATTAGTGGATTCCTAGTCCAGCTATTGTTTCAGTTTCCAGGATCGGTTTATTACATTGCCTCTTTATCGGGTTGCTTCTTATGGCTATGAATCGATTAAGAGATTGAGCCACTGTTGGGAGGCGCAGTGCATGGAATAGCAATCAAGTGAACAAAACATGGTTATGTCATCTATACAAATAGCCACAATGGTCTGAAGAATGCCTCTCTTCCAGGATGCTTGGATGAAAAGTTATTTCTCTCTTTTTTATCACTTAGCCTACCGATCTAGACGATGTATGGTCCTGCCTTGACTCTATATTACCGTACCAGGTGAGAAGTTTAATCTAGACATGTTTCATCCCGCTAAATCAGGAGAATATGAACATGAACGAAAGTGAAGACCACGGGATAGCTTATTTTGTTAGGGTTAAGGTGCCCATACCCTGTTGCCCGTAACTCTTTTGCCCTGGTTATTTGAATACGATAATTGGCTGTGGTCATGGACATACATGCTTGGTTATTAGTCGAACAAGATGCTTCTACAACGCTCTGGTACAAGCTTCCCTCCTATATCTACAGGTACCCCTACCTTTTGGTGCCTACTTACAGTAAAAATCACTACCTCTTGACTAGCTATTAAGAAAACACCCTCAAAATTCCCCCTCACTTTTCCTGGGCCTTTTAAGTAAGATAGTAACTGCCTTTATCCTCTCAGACACCTAACCTACCTAACCACTAACGCTATCAGGCCAGCAACAGACCCCTAAAATTAAAGAGATGCCACTCTAGCTGTCCTAGGCATTATAAACCTATTCGCACTGCCCATTATACCTAAAAAATGCCTAGCTAAGGAAATCCGCTTTAGAAACGCTGAAGCCTTAAAAATCAACTTTAGCAATAAAACCATTAAACCTAGCCTTAAAGGAATAGCTAGTTAATATAAACCCTTTAATATATCTTTCTATAGCTTCTTTATAGAGTAATATATAAAAGAAAAGGAAATTAAGAATGGTTATAAGGAAGTATTATTAAGTACCTTTAAAGCTATTAATAACTATTTTACTAAACTGAAAGGGAAGTATTATAAAGCCGCTGCTTTATAGATTATAAAAGCCCTTTAAAAAACTTTTTTTAACTTAACTGCTATTTAATATTATAATTTAAAGGGTATTTTAACCTTTAAGGAATTAAGTATTAATAATAATAATAATATTTAATATCTTAAAGCTATAAAAAAGTAAACTTCTATTAGCTTATATAAATATTACCTCCATTACGATTGCAGCAATAGGAATGTTGGACCATAAAAGTCGTGTACATCTACATCAAAACTAGCCGCCGTTTCGGGTAGTGCCTCTGGATGAAATGCACCAGCCTTGCTTGATGGGTGCTCGGTGTATGCAGCATGTAGCTCTGACATTCCTTCATCCTCGTAATTAAGTGAGATTGTGATCTCAGCAGTCAATAGTACCTCTAGCTTATTCAACTAGTTAACTCACGCCGCGTCGTCGAAGCTTTGGATGCTTCTCCCCAATAGTATAATCAATATCAAAGTTCTGAGAAAAAGTTATGTATAATGTTTGGAGCGCTTGTTTAAACCGATGCTGCTTGATAATGTGTCATGACGAAATACCCGAGTGTAATTAGATACCAGGCGCATCCCAGTCTGAAGTCCAATCATCAAATTTTCCGTCAATAAGTTGGTGTTGCATTTGCCGAAGCTTGAACACACTTGGATGGCAGATAGAGCTAGAATAACCCTATCGTTTCTATTCCAGGGATAGCTCTTTTCCCGAATTGCCGATACTCGTATTGGAAGATCCAGATATGCATACATGGATTTGATAAGCCTCCCCTAGCTACCCCTAGCTACTATCTCTATACCCCGGTACCACGTGGATGATCGCCGCTAATAAGACTCTCCTTTTATGTCATGAACAAATCATAACTGCTCATATCAGCCGGGCGTTCTTCAGACTAGGGTGGCAGTTCCCGTATTCTACGGGTACGTATGCAATGATAGAAGATCATTTCCCCGCGAGCTGCCTAATGTTGAAAGGGTGGCGTTCTAGTTCCAGCAGTCAGCAATACGAGGTCTCTTTTAGAAAGGTCGGGACGATGATCGGCCAACACACTCGTATCTCGTATCGACCACGAGATCCTGTGGGGAACTGGATGTTCAAAAGCGTAAGAAACTATGCCATAATACGCTGTGTAGTTGGCGCAATGGCGTTGTCACTATTCTGGGGGATAAAGTTAATTCCATAACGTCGGTCGCACTATGTGTACGGATGATATTACCAATCTTCACTAAGGGGGGCATAGACAGGTTCTGGAATAGGGTATAGAGAGATATCTAGGCCACAGGGGCACTTTGTTATCTTTCAAATTAGGACGAGTCTATTTCGACGAGTAAGAATGCTTGATATAGGGTGTCAGGCCTGGAAAGCTATATGGAGTATAATTAGTACTCATTCTCCTTTGGCTTATTAGCCAGAATCCATTATTTGGTTTTCACAGTGATAGTAGTTACCAGGGTGGCGATCCATTCCACGTCCATTTCCACGGGCGTCCATTTATGGAAATGGATGGCCCGTGCATCCATTTCCATCCATTCCATCGCGCCTGCCATTACATAATCCATCCATCCACGGAAGGGTCCCGTGGATGGAAATGGAAGCAGGGGGGGGCTTAATCATCACCCTAAAATAGTATACTTACCATTGCCCAAGTCAGTGACATCATTACCAGAGACTCCGTGCTTGTTCTACCTGACCCTCCGCCAACATACCCTATATATCATTGGAAGAGTAGGTAAACGAAACTAAATCTATATGCATTTAATATATAGCTATATAGAGAGAAATGAATCTTATTATATATATTTTAGTATATTGCTAGAAAGGCCAACTCTATTCCAATTATAATAAATATCTTTTTTAAAAACTGTATTTATGTACTCCGTAATAACTGTCAGGTTTTCGCATCAAGTTAAGCTATAAAAATACCTGCATCACTTAGCCTAGTATAAAACTAGAGGGACGCTAAACTTAAGTCACCACTAACAAATCACTATACATTTTGCTCTTACATATGTTAGTAGTGATTATGGAAGATTTTTTTTTTTTGGTAGCCAGGAGCGTGGAGATTTCGCGTTCTTAGTTACCGCGTTCAGGCGCGTTGAACTTCTATTAGGAGAAAGGGTTTTATGTACTTCGTATATGAATTTTTTATTAATGGAATCGCCATAAGCATAATTTATTAACCCTATGCATCCTCAGATACAGGCCCAGGAGGACCAGGAGAACCTGTGGGACCTTTTCCCTTGGAAATACTTCCCTGGGTATACTCAATCCCAGCGTTGCGCATCCATATCGTCATGGATATGGCAATTCGGTTACGATATCGAGAAGAGCGACGATGATACAAAGCGGCGATGGGTTTGCAAGGTCTGCGTAAAGAGTAGTAAGCAAAAACCTCACTCGACTGCCTCGAATGGCACACAGAACGCAGAGATCCACCTCTGGACCGACCACAGTATCTGGGATCCTTCAGGCAGGCGGAAGCCGCCAAGTAAAGCAAAAGAGAATACGTCATCAAGGAATATCGCCGAGATGATGAAGCTGAACACATATAACTCGCGAGAACAGCAGATTGCCAACCAGATCATCGGCCGTTTTGATCGATTAGCCTTCCAGCGCTTGGTAGTCTGTTGGATCATCAACAGTAATTCCTCCTTCCGACAAAGCGAAGATCCGTACCTCCGCGCAGTTTTCGAGTACCTCAATCCCCTCGTGAAGACGACCGAGGCACATATCACCCACGATACCGTTCGCAGACGCATCCTTAAGGTGTACGAAGAAAACATAGAGGAAATAAAGCGAGTGTTGGCGGCAGCCCCAGGGCTGATTCACATAGCGTTCGATGGCTGGAGGTCGAATAATCGCCATGCTCTATATGGAATCGTTTGCTATTTTCTTGATACCGTTGGCCAGCCACAAAAACTTGTCCTTGGACTTCCAGAGCTTGTCGATCGTCATTCTGGGGAGAATATTGCTGCTCATGTTGTCGATATCCTTCGGAGCTATGATATAACCCAGAAGGTCGGATACTTTACACTTGATAACGCCAGCAACAACGATACAGCGATGAAGGAAATCGGAAAAGCGCTGGGCTTTAAGGGAGAAACCCGGCGATTACGCTGCTTTGGCCATATCCTTAATCTTGCTGTTAAAGCGCTGCTTTTTGGCCATGACTCTGAGGCATTTGAGGATGATATCCTTGGAAATGAGGCGCTTAATGCGAAGGCCCATGAGATGTGGAGACGGAAAGGCCCTATTGGGAAACTCCATAACCTTGTCGTTTGGATTCATCGTTCAGACTTACTAACTAATCTCCTTCGGTCTCTTCAGTTGGTCGCGTTCGAGAAGTCTGAGGATCCGACAATACAAGCAAAAAAGCCTCTAGATGTCATTACTGATGTGGTAACTCGTTGGCTTTCTACTCTTTACATGATCCGACGCGCTCTTCTCCTGAAGGACTTCCTTGAAGAACTCTGGTATAGGCAGAAAAACGAGTGGGAAGGGTCAATTTTAAGGGGAAAGAAGTCGAGGAGTGAAATGCCACTTTGTCTCAGGGATGACAACAAACTCGATGAGAAGGATTGGAATATTATCGCTCTTTTTAACGAGGTCCTCCAACATTTTGAGCATGTTTTAATTACCCTTGAAGGTGACGGTCGACAGCGGATGCGAAAGTATGGCTATACTAAAGCATATGGATGCTCTTGGGATCTTATGTTTGGCTACGAGTACCTGCTTAATAAAATGGAGGTATATAAGGCCGCTGCTCATCGATATCCCGACCCTGAGCACTTCAAGGTCAATATTAATCTCTGCTGGAAGAAACTTGATGAGTACTACTCGCGGCTTGATGAGACACCGGTCTATTATGCAGCTGTCGCGCTTCATCCAGCATATCGTTGGGGATACTTTGAGGACATATGGGCAGATCGCCCAGAATGGATCCAGACTGCAAAGTCCCTTGTGGAGGGGCTGTATAGGTCTCAATACGATCCGCAGGTCGTTTCTCGAGACCGAGAACCGGTTATGAAGAAGCAGCGAACTTATCGAAATCCCTTCAACGAGTACTGCGAGGAGTCTCGTCAGGCGCCGGCATTATTACAGTCGCCATTCACTCCTGCTTCGTCAGCTGTGGGAGATGAATATAACGATTGGTTTCGAGACGTACATAAATCGGATCAGAGGATCCTGGATCCCATCAGCTATTGGTGCGACAGACGGGAGGAATATCCTCGCCTATCACGGATGGCCCTTGATGTTCTTTCTACTCTTCCAATGTCTGCTGACGTTGAGAGACTTTTCTCTACGGCCGGCAGAATGGTTCGAGATGACCGGGCAAATCTGGATGCTAGTACAATTGGAATGACGCAGACGGTGAGATCGTGGCTTCGTGGGGGATATATTCGAAGTGTGGAGAAGCTTCTTGAAGAGGTTGAGTTATCGGATACCGATCCGCTTGCCGAACTGAGCTTTATAGAAGCTCGTGAAGTAACAGGTGGGCGAATTGTATGTACTATCCCTCTCTAGACTTTATTTATAGCGCACTGGCTAGAGCCTGGGCTCATTAAGAAAGTGCTTGTTTTAATTATGTATAATAAGAGAGATATCCTGTATAATGAATTTTGTTGCTTGGTGATCATTGAGATGGTTACAGTGACTGTGGTGAGTACTATATATAGTAACTAATCTATTAGCGCGATACCTTTCCTATTTAGGTAACCCCATCCACGCATCCATTTCCATTTCCATCCATTCCATGCGACTGCTCTGGGCGTCCATTCCACCCATTCCACTGCACGTTGACTGAAATGGACGTCCATCCACTCAGCTAAGGCTGCGTGGATGGAAATGGAATGGATCGCCAGCCTGACAGGGGGTGTTCACGCCAGGACAACCGCGATATGATGGTTGGCTAGAAAACCATGCTTGGGTTTATTAACTGGCTTGAGTTATCGAGATTAATGGATACACACTTGGGTTTATTTTGGTCATGGCGAATAAATGCAAGTATATAGCAGAATAGGGGAGAGAAGAAAAGAAGAAAAGAAGAAAAGTATACTTACATCCACTGAGACAATAACATAGATGAGATAATGGATGCCACGTTCTCTCACCAGCCGCTGGCCGCCTATGAGATTTGAGTCGCAGCAAGGAATTTACTGAGATTGTAACCCATTACTTATCATAGGCATCCCGAGACCCAGCAATTGAGAGGACTCCTCGTGTATGACTATTCCGCCCGCCGGACAAATCTAATACATCTTCCCTCCTACATCTACAGGTACCCCTACCTTTAGGTGCCTACTTACAGTAAAAATCACCACCTCTTGACTAGCTACTAAGAAAATACCTTTAAATCCCCCCTCGCCCTTTTTAGGCCCTTTAAGCAAAATAGTAACCGCCTTTATCCTTTTAAACGCCTAACCTATTTAAATTACTACTGCCGCTAGGCTAATAATAAACCTTTAAAACTAAAAAGATATTATTTTAATTTCCCTAGGCATTATAAACTTATTTAGATTATTTATTATATTTAAAAAGCGCTTAATTAAAGAAATCTACTTTAAAAATATTAAAGTATTAAAAATTAACTTTAATAATAAAACTATTAAACCTAGTTTTAAAAGAATAGCTAAATAATATAAACCCTTTAATATATCTCTTTATAGCTATTTAGCAGAGTAGTATAAAAAACAAAGTAATTTAAAATACTTATAGGGAAATACTATTAAATACCTTTAAAGCTATTAATAATTACTCGATTATATTTAAAGGGAAATACTATAAAGCTGCTGCTTTCTAAATTATAAAAGCCTTTTAAAAGTTTTTTATTAACTTTACTATTATTGAATATTATAGCTTAAAGGGTATTTTAACCTTGAAAGAATTAAACGCTAATAATCATAATATTTAATATTTTAAAGCTATAAAAAAGTAAACTTTTATTAATTTATATAACTTTATAAGCCTTACTTTATAAAATAAAAATAATTTACTTTTATTTATTAATAAGTTAAGTAAAGGCTTTATAGTATTTTATATTAAAGTAGTTAAATAAAGTATATAACCTATTAAAATCCTCCCCCTTTTATAATAATTAAATAAAGGGAAGAAATAATAAAAATATTAAAGATAATTTAAAGAAAATCTTTAATAAAAATACTAGCTTTAAAGCCTTTAATAATAAGATTTTCCTTTAAGTCCCTTTAAATTATATTTAAAGAAAAAATATTATGATTAAAGCTAAAAGCAGTATTATTAAGTTTTAGAAACTTAACTATATAGATATTATATATATATAAAAGGTATATATAGGCTTTACTATTTAAATTTATAACAGGTGTAGCCTAACTGGAAAGCATATAGTTAAGGCACCTCTATATTGTCTATCTATAGCTAAAGGAAGGAAGCTCTATACTAGCTATGTATATATTATATAGTTGTGCGTATAGGGTTATGGCCAAGGTAGTTTCCTAATTAGGTAAGCGGTCTAGTATTAGTTATATTTCCGGATTCAGCATAGTCGTGATTCTGGGAGATATAGCCTAGCCTGTAATATTACCCCCCCTTTTTATAGTAGCTCTCTCTTTAAGCGCTATTGCTTTACTGGCATATAGCTGTGAAGTGGCCTATTATTAGATTTAACTAGGCTATATTTGGATATATAGTTAGTAAAGGCTGCTCTATCTTTAAGTATATATATTAGTTTTTAGGTTAGCTTTATATATCCTTTCTATTATATTAATACTTCGCGGAAAAAGCTATAACCTTACTGTTTAGTCTTTGCGTAAAAGACCTCTTTAATTTCCTATTTATCCTCGCTATTTACTTATATTAATAGTAGTTAAAGGTTATTTAAAATTTAGCCTAAACGACAGTTATTAACTGCTCTTTTTAACAGGTTAATATAAAATCGCGGGTATATACCAGTTAATATGCCTAGTTCTACTATATAAAGGCTAATAACCTTTATTATTATATATTTATAATATAAAGCATTAAGCTTTTTAAAAGGCTAGGGAGCATTATAGTTGCTAAAGTATAGCTAGACTTTATTATTTACTTTATATCTCTTAAAGGGGCTTTATTACTAGTTTATAAAGTCTTTATAATATTATAATATAGCAGTAAATACTATTTAAGTAAAGGCAGTTACTCCTTTTAGCCTTTTAACTCCTTTTTTTATAGCCTTCTCCTTTTAATCTTTTAATTTAATAGTTTTATTTTTTTTTATATATAGTTAAAAGGGTTTTATATAATAGCTGTACTTAAAGACAAAAGGCTGATTTAAATAGCTATATATTCGCAGTTATTTAAAGCTAGTTATATTACTAGGAAAAAGTGTCTTTAATTGCTTTAAAAGTAGTCTATATATACTCTAAAGTATATTTAAATCTTTTAATTACTGTTTTTTAATCTACTATTAATCTATAAGTAATATACTATATTTAAGCGTTATTGGGTTCCTACTAGTTTATAGAAAGCTCTCTAAAAGCAGCTAATTAAATTAAATCCTTAATCGCTAACTATAGATTAAGGCATCCTATAAAACTAATAATAATATTAAAGGAACCTCTTTATATATACTTTTACCTTTATATTCTCTATTACTTTAAAAGTAATATTTTTAATAAGCCAGTTAATAATAACTTAAAGGTATTATACCTATATTAATTTTATAAATAATAGGTTAACTATAAAGTCTATAGCTAAATCGCTATAAATATACTAAAAAATAAGTAATAGTTTAAAGAGTCCTCGCTGATAGCTTCTCTATACTTTTCCTCTTTTATATATACTGCAGTTATAGAGGAATTATTAAACTATACTACTAATTCCTAGCTAAAAAAACCTACAGGAAATAATAGCTAAGGTTTTATTATAACCTAAATAGCCTAAAACTATAACATTATATTCTATTTATATAATATAAATATATAGTATTTTACCTTTTATTTTAATTATAGCTAATACTTAACTATAGTCTTAAAATATTAATCTCTATTCTTTATCGATTATATATTCTAATATCTATACTTTAAGTTAAAGGTCTGTAAAGAAAAAGCACTTTTCCTTTTTAACTATAATATATATTTATTAATATATTAAATCCTTTTAAATTATTAGGTTTTATAGGTCTTATAATTCTTTATTTCTATTAAATATATATATTAAAGGGAGATTAATATTATTATCTTTAAATTGCTATATTATTAATGCAGCTAGGATAAATTATATATAGCAGTTTAATTTATGCTTATTACCTTTATTAAATAAGAGGTTTTATTTTTTGCAGCTTAATATATTAAAAGTAGTTACTTTACTGCTTAACCTATATTAAATTATAAAATTAAACTGGGAAAAAAACTCTGCCTAGCGCATTTATTATTTAAAGAGTTTCCTATATATTATAAAAAACTATAAATTCTCATAGTCTAAAATAACTTTAAAGGGGTTATAGCTATATAGCTTTACTCTTTACTTTTTTAGACAATAAATTACTGCCAGTATTTTTTTATTATAAATAAAATAATTATATTTAATAAAGCTTAGCTTTTATAAATCATAAGCTATAATATAGTATTCTCCCTTTTTATTCTTTTATAAAAAGACTCTTTTTAAAGTATATCTTAAATAATTTATTTTAATAAAGGTATATTTTATAAGATTTTAAGCTTATAGTATAAAGGCTTTAATAAAGAGGCGTTTAAACTTTTAGAAAGCTGCTTTTTTATACTTTTCTATTAAAAAAGGGTCTCTTTTTTAGTTAGCTTTATAAGCAGGTAAACTTTTTAAAAGAATTTAAAAATAAATATTGAATAGTAATTAATAAAGCTAAAAAAGCTTTAAACTTTTATTACTATTATAAGCGCCTGCTATTTATTAATAATTTACTGCTTTTTAAAGTTATAAACAATTCTTTTACTAATATATATAACAAACTTAAAGTATTTAATCTTTTTTCATATAAATATATACTTATTAAGATCTAAGTATAGCCTAGTATTAGTAAAGGCATATAAAATTTACTAAACCTTCTTTATATAGTCTTTTTATAACCTATTAATATAGATTAAAATATTATTAAAGTATATTAACGCGAAGTTATTTAAAAAAGGGTATAGTATTTAATCAATATACTATTAAAATACTATTAATAAGCTAATAAATTTAAATAGAATTACTTGCTACTTATATAGGCTATAGTATATATAGAATACAGTTTTATATTTTTTTCTTTTCGCGACTTTAATTTTATAGAATACAGCTATTATATTTAACTTTATAAACTACTTTACTTTTATTAAGCTATTAAGGGTTTTTATAAAAAAGGGAAAAAGGTAATAATTTTACTGTATTATTGCATTTAAAGTGTAATAGTTTATATAAAAGTAAATTCCTTTTTTAAGTTTCTAGATAAACAGGATAAAGGCTATAGCAGTTAAGCTATTAGTTTAAATGAATCCTTTATTAAATCAATTAAAAAGGGTTTTTGATAATATTAATAGTTTTTTATATAATATACTGTAAAGGGGCTTTAAAAAAGTTTTAATACTTTACTGTATTTATTAGCTTTTAAGGGAATCTATAAATTAACTTTAAGGCAGTATAGTAAAAGCTTAATAGCTTTTTTTATAAAGAATAGTAAATAAAACTCTTTATATAGTTTAAAGGGAATATATTTTTAAGGATTTATAGGTTTTTTAAGCTAAAATGTTTTTTAATATTAAATAAATTAATAGTTTAAAGGAAGTATATTTCCTTGTTACTATTTTTTTTAAAATAGCGGTATACTGCTTATAATATTAAGGCTAATATAAGCTAAGCTTTTTATATGGTTTTAATATTCCTAGGCTCCTCTTTATTTATAAATTATAGCTATAGGCTAGCTTTTTTATAGTTAACTTCCTTTTTACCTATATTATATATTACTTAATTAGCTTTAGCTTAAGGCTTACTGAAAATTAGGTTATAGTCTAGTTTATTTACTATATATAGGCGTATTAACGTTTAATATTGTTAAAATAACGAGGTTATACTGAACCTCATTTATGTATGGCTTCTAGGAAGCTGCATACAACGCAGCAATAAGGAAACGACTGAGAGTCTAGTTGGGTTAACAATGGATGAACAATTGAATTGTAACTGAACTAATAGCTAGAAAGCTATAGAATATCTAGTGATGTGCGGCTGGTGTAGAAGTGATTGTATAAACAATAGCTTTGTCTTCTATAATAGTCCTCCGACTAGACAATAGGAATGCGGCGGCAGAATTGGGTTTATGGCCCCATTCCTATTTTCCGCAAAATTCATTTATATGGGAAATCGTCCAAATCGACTCACGGCCATACAAACAGGAAACCATTTTAGTCAGATTTTTCACAATAGCCATTATGGCTATTGTATTGAGTCTAGGGTAGGCGGGGTAGCTGGTCCTAGCTCAATTGTTATCGTTGAAGATAACAGAAATTTCCCGACTTACACCAAAGTTCCTCTAGGGACTCGGTCCTAGCGTCGGGCCTAATTCAGGGTTTAGCCAGAATAGGAAGGTTACCTAAATACACTGAAATCTTTACTTTTTAGCCCTCCTTTTTAACACTCCCTCTGGA